>OZ012659.1:18902293-19336205 GCA_963942545.1 Oxycera nigricornis
GGTAAACTACGACTCACAAATAACGGGGAAAATGAGAAACGTGATGAAGAGGCACAACATTGATCTGATTTACACGAGCAGAACAACTAAACTGGAAAACTTCTTAGGTTCGACGAAGGATCCTTTAGATAAGATGGGCAAAAGCGGAATCTACGAAATATCATGCTCTGAATGCGATAAGAGCTACATCGGACAGACGAAAAGATCTCTAGGAGTTCGCTTCGGGGAGCACGTAAAGGAAGCTATGAACGTGAGAAAAAAGGGTGGAACAAATCATTTCAGGTCAAGAGTAGCAGAGCACATGGTGCAAGAGGACCATAAAATTACGACAGCGGATGTGGACATCGTCAGAATGACCGGGGACAATAGGAAGCTCGACATGGCCGAAAGTGTGGAAATTTTCAAACGCAGAAGAGAAGACCTGCTGAACACCGATTCAGGTAACGGCTCTACCTGGTTGTTGAAATTGTTAAAACGCGAGCATAGTAATTAGGTTAATCCGTAAGCTGTCCGCAACCCTTAAAAGCATTAAGAGATATATTTTCATCCGGAGTTTTTGAAAAAGTCTGTATAAATATCTCAGGGTAGAATTAGGAAATGAACCCATTCATCACTGATGAAGTCCTCAAGTAGTGGACGAAACAATTTGTTTGAAGTTATTTAAATATAAAGTAGAATAAAAGGAAAATTCGTGGGTGTTTCAATTTTATTAATAACCTTAAAGTATCTGTGAAACTTTAAACGTGTTTACCCGAAACATCAGTTTTGAAGCTAGTGAGTGGTACATTCTAGGGATGCATCCGATACCGATACCGATATATCGGCGATACTTCTGGTTTGCCGATATATCGGCATCGGCGATATTTTTATGGCCGATTCAATGATACTTTTCAAATTTCGTGCTTTAAAAATGATGTAATGTAAACGGGCGTGTTGTCTCGTCTATTTCGTTCGAGTCTCGAAACAACTATGCTCGGGGAATCCTCGCGCTCTACTCAGTCTCTTGTTTCGGTAAGTTGACTGTTGTCGCGCGTAGTATTTTTTCATGCAAATAAAATTAAAAATTACATATCGTAATTAGTTTGTGTGTGTATATCATTCATAACTAGTCGTTTGGGTCAAATAAATTAACTCTAAATAGTAGTCATGTCAACTTCAAAACACAAAAGTTCTATATGGAATCATTTTGAAATTTCGACAATTAATAATTAATTAATAGGCTTTGGAGCGTTTGTTAAAATACTATTAGGGAGTCCGAGGGAGATGGGCCCGTGTCTACTCCGAGCTATAATTCTCTCAAAGAAGAAGTCGAGAGATACCTAAGGTCTTCTAATATATCGAAAGATGCAGGTCCGTTCGTTTTCAGGCGCAATGACGTCTTATACTCAAAAAATGGCGCAGAAGTACTTTAGTTTCCAAAAATGTTATGTCGCATCTGAGAGATTATTTTCCACCACAGATCTCAATCAAACAGACATGCGAAATCGCCTTTCTCCGCAAAACTTAAGAATACTTTGTTTTTAGGCAAAAATCTAATCAATGTTAATTTTAATTACTAAAACTATTAACTAATCTCAACCTGTCTATATTTTTTATCTTAATTAAATAAATAAACCTGACTTGTATTTTATTTATTTTACCTTTATTTTCGAATTCAATAAGCGTACCGGTATTGCCGATATTTTTATAAGAGTTTCGGTATTGGTAGCGTACTGGCAAAAAGGCGTATCGAGGCATCCCTAGTAAATTCAAACAAGTTAGGATTAATTTACTTCAAATTTCAACATTGTATAGAAATTATTAAATTAATTTCCTGATAAAAGAACCTCAGAATTTTTGGTGAATTAAAAAAAATAAGTTACAGCTGATTTCACTCATGGCTTTTGTTAATTTTTTAATACTTTTTATATTTCAAACTTTATAATTTTACCAAAAATTAGTATTGTTGGAAAACGGGATATGGATGATACCGAAAAATATTCAATATTACTTTGAAGTTGTTCGAATGGACCTCAAGAGCCACATTTTGTTGCTTTTGCTTTCTGAATTTTTGCAAACGCTTTAGTTGCCTCTGTAATTTTCGATTCTGTATCATTGTTCAGAAATTTCTTATCTCTAATTTTGAGTCAATTTGCTCCGGATTGATATTACTCATTTCAAATTGATTGCATATGTGTAAGAGAGAATCTTTTCGCGTCAAAAACATTAATTATGATATTTTGACTCAAAAAAATTTATTCAAAAATATATTTGTTTGGTAAATTTTTAAAGTTTCAAAAAGTAGAATTTTTTTGCATCGGAAATAGTTTTCGAATAAAAGAAAACATTTGCTCAAAGTCAAACAAAATGCAGTTAAAAAAAATTCAGATAATTTTTATAACAGCAATTATTCATCCTTTAAAAATCAATTTCTCATAGTTTTATTATCAACTTGCATTCAATATCGTAGAAAATAAGGAAAAACCTTGCGACAAAAACATTTTAACAATTGTTTAAAGAATAATTTGTAATATTGAACTAATATCAAGATTTTTTCGTGTTATTTTCTCAGATAAACGGCACATTTTTTGTTATTGATATGCACACATACTTCTGCTTTTGTTAAAAAGTATTATTATTAATATTTCCAAAATTCTGATGCTTTAAACAATCCAAAATCTGAGGAAGGTGACGATATTTATGATAAGTTCCCAAAATGAATTGGATGAATTGTTTTAGAGCTGTTGTTTGTAAAATTCTTAGCAATTTTTAAAACTCTATAGTAGGTCATCTCTTGGTTTCATTTTAATTAAGATAAAATTGGTATCATAATCCATTTTTTTAAATAAACTAAATCAGTTAGCATGTGCAAATCATTTACCGCAAAGCAGTTACCATGTTAAGGGGGGGGGGGAGTGAGGCCTCTACACTAAACAAGCAGCCACTCTTTTACGATCTATTGACTGTTTTATTACAATGTGTAGATTGTCGAAATTCAAAATCCCACAAACCTGCTTGTTAACATAACCTCCAAAATGATTTTTCCACCAAAATCGACGTCATTTTCCAAGTTATTTAAAGCCTGCAGAAAAGTGTAAAACGATCAATTTTCTGCAGCGCGTGTTTGATAATACATATCCATTAGTATGTTTATGCTGTAACTGTTATCAATGTCGAAATAACACGCACTCTAAAAAGAAATTAACAAAATCCCTATGATATCGTTTTCTAAGGGACGTCCGATATTTTTTGTGCCACAATTTTTTAATTGTTGATGAGGCTTTCATTTCGTTACTAATGTAAAATTTGTGAGAAAAAGAAGAAGAATGAAGATTCCATTTAAATAAACGAAAATGTGGTTACATTTTCCATCTAAAAACTGCAAACTCTTTAGCTTGCATGCAACAATTTTTCAATTTCACAGTTTTGTTGTTGTTGTTGAAAAATTGTGTTTTAATGAATGCTTATCAATTTTAAATCATTAAAATCAAGGTAGGTAACTTTCTATTGCATATATATATATATATATATATATATATATATATATATATATATATATATATATATATTATATATTTCATTTCTGAATTATAATATATAACATGGATCAAATACTTGATCATAGATCAATTTAGAGAATTTAGTAATGAATCATACAGATATGTATATTAAAATTCTTGAGATAAACGCGATAGACTATAAAACAATTTTTAATCAAGAGGATGCTTAGATGCTGTGCTTAAATTATATTTTTCTTTATATTTTTAACTTCCCAGTATATGGGAAGTTCTTGTAATCGCCTCGAAAATCGAAATTGAAATTTTCAACTTTTCTTTACGTTTTGAGGTCTATAGAGTATTTATAAAGTGTTTTTAGAAAGGGAGATGTATGTGTGTGTGTGTGTACGTACGTACGTACGTTCGTGGACAGTTTTTTCTACGAGCATAACTCACGTAAACAAAGTCCGATCGACTTGGTTGAGGTGTCAATCGAAGCGTCTTTGCAATCTCAAGAGCTGATTAGTTTTTGAAAAACTTCGGTCGGGGGGTTTGCTGTTTTGCCCGTTTGAAGGTCATTTCTGTCAGGCGCTATATCTCGCGAACGAAACATACGATTTATTTGAACAAGGTGTCAATAGACGCGTATTAACGTTTGTATTATTCTGTCAAATTTTTAAAAAAATTCTTAGAGCGGTTTTCAAATTTTTTAAAAAAGTGCAAAAAATTAGGTTTTTTTTCAAAAACAATAAATTTTCAACCTGATTGTCAAAATTTAGTAATCAATGTTTATAAAATTTATATACTCCAAACAATGTTCGCAAAAACGTCATCAAAATTTTTTCTCATGATTACGTAAAAAATGAATTAAAAATAAAAAATCATTAAAAGTCATCATGATTTTCAAGGTCATTTTTATCATTCACTATATCTCACGAACCAGATATAATATTTGCATCATTAAGGTGTCAGTTGACGTGTATTAACATTTTTGTGAAGTTTTTAACATTATAAAAATTCGTTTTAGCCGTTTTTTTAATTTAATAGAAGAAAATGCGAAAAATTGTGGTTTTTTTTTCATAGAAAATATTTTTTAACTTGATTTGCACAGCACAGTGATCCAGTTTATAAAATTTATACATTCTTATCAGTTATTGGAGAGAAACTGGCAAAATTTTATTCCATGATTATGAAAAAACTAAATTAAAAATAAAAAAATCATTCAAAGTTACCATGTAAAGAGGGTTCATACGAGTGCTATTACTTTATATCTTTTATTCTAAAAAAATTATTGTAAATTCGATTAAAGTTTTAAGATATTTGCATAATTTGAGCAGATTTTCAATAGTTTTTATAGTCTTTTAATTAAAAAAATTTGCTTAAATTTTGAAAATCAACAAAATTTTTCAACACCAAAAAGGCCCCCACCGATTGATCCGCGTGAATATTCAATCTGTCCTCATCGACCAGAAACCTTACATAATCAATGGACCCTCCCGTAGACGATATAATTCATATTAACTCATTCCTGTTACTATTACCTCTCATTGTTGTAATGTTGTTGATGTTTATGTAGATATTACTGGGAAGTTGACCGTGTGGACCTCAAGGGTCGCACCCCGCGGCTTGTTTGAAAGTTTAATGATTCTCGCGGATGTTTTATGGAACGCGAAGTTTTTGGTTATCAGAATATATAATAGTATCGAAGAAAATCATTGTCGTAAATATCACCTGGAATAATTTGTTTCAGATTTGTTTATCAACATAATATAAACGTAATTACATTCGTATTTCTTTTAATTAGTGAATCAACATATTATTATATACATGTGGATTAATTTAATTAATATAACAAACATATTAAAAGTTTCTTTCTTCTATAATCATCAGAGAACAGATTTGCGATTGAAATTTTGCCTACCTATAGGCATTTACCAAAATCAACGTTTCCCTCCAATTTAGAAATTTTATTCGCACAGTCGCGAAGAAATATAATGGAAACTTGACTTTTGATGGAATCTTTTTGGTTTAATTGCTATATTTTTGTTAGTTTTATTGCTTTCTGATAAAATAGAAACTTTGGAAATGAAAACAGTCCATTTTTTTATGTGTTTGACGATGATAGTTGGTTGCAACGGTTTGCAATGTACAAACATTATTTTTATTACTTTAGGTAAGAAAATACTACTATACTATAATTCCTATATCCGAAATCAAAACAAAAACATTTCAACAAAACAAAACAATTAACAAAAACATTTTAAAACAAAAAATCAAAAAATTATTGCATATTAATGCTTCATATCGAGGTTAGGAATGTTGGTTAGTGTTGAGAAATATGTTGAGTGTAAAAAAGTCGGGTTTTAGTTGTAAGCGAAGGCAATATTTTTCTAAGTTTATGAGTAATCAAAGAATGTAAATTGTTTAATATTTTCGACTTATAAAGATATGCGAAAATCAAATACGTATTTTAAATAAAATTTACGTTTAAAAATTACATTTACACCGACAATGCATCTTACAAAAATATTTAAATTAAAATCACGACAAAATGCATTAATTCAGTTGGAACCATGTTCGTCCTCCTAAAACTTTCATTCATATTTTTCGTCAATTTCTTTCAAGGGCGAACTAACCATAACATCAGACATGGAAGAGCTAGAGAACGCCCTATTCCTAGACCAAGTTCCACAAATTTGGACAGCTCGGGCGTATCCTTCCCTTCTTGGATTGACTTCGTGGTTCGTTGATCTTCTGCTTCGGCTGCGTGAGCTTGAGACATGGTCAACGGACTTTGTGGTTGGTAACCTTTGCATAAGATTCAAAAGAGTTCATCCATCTGCATCTTTCACCTCTTTAACAGCTGCCGTCTTGTGTTTGGCTCGCAGGTTTCTTCAATCCTCAATCACTTCTTACGGCCATCATGCAGAGTACAGCTCGTCGCAATGAACTGCCGCTGGATAAAATGTGCCTCCAGTGCGATGTGACCAAAAAGCAAAAGGAGGACTTCACGTAAGTCACCTGCGATCAACCACTTATACCAAAAATGAAGCTCCAAACTGACTATTAAATATTTATTACAATTCTCTTTTTTCATCTTCTTCTACCGCAGGACGGCACCACGTGAAGGCGCATACGTCCATGGAATTTTCATGGAAGGCGCCCGTTGGGACGCTCAACAGGGGATCATCATGGAGTCACGTCTCAAGGAACTCTATCCTTCCATGCCGGTCATCAATATCAGGGTGAATACTAGCAACTATTGCTTTTCAATAGTATTGAAATTTATTTTGATTTGGGGTAGTTGTACGTTTGAAGTTCGTTTCGATTTGAACTAGTCCGAATATTACACGCACGCGAAATCGTCTCATGAATAAAAGTCCGGTCCGTTTTCGATATGCATTCTTTGGAAAAACACCGAATCGATTTAAACAGTGATGTCATCTTAGAAAACATTTCAAATGCCCTCGGCTATAATGATTTGCTTTGGATTTCAATTCGTGGAATCGAATGTGAGTGGAATTGATGAGCGATAACGATGACCTAGTGATAAATGATTCGCATAATATTGAATTCTACGTATGATTCAACTAAACAAGAATTCAATGATGTCAGAGCTAAGAAAATGTATTTGAAAATGTTTGAAAATCCAAGAACCACTAACACAATTGCGAATATTATTTGCGAAAAGCTGCAGAGGCTCGAATCGTTGCATTTGCTTTAAAGTTCATAATGATCCTAACTTTGATTTCAAAGCGACGACTTCTCTTGTGGTTTTGTATACTAATTTTTTTTTCATTTTAAAGGTAAAAATATTAATATAATTATAAATATTATTATATAACTCCGATGTTGGCACGCTTGAAGTCACGTACATGGTGGCGTTTGATCTGCGAGATGCATCAACGAAAATTAATAATACTGACGGATAATTGAGATAAAATCATGGACATGATACATTTTCTTATCAGCCTTTTTTAAAATACTGTAAAAAACTATTATATTAACACTCTATCAAAACAATTCAGTCCGATTATGAATGAACACATTATGGAATATTAAATTTAATTTAAATTTGCAATAATCAATTTTCGGAGGTCAAAGCAATCCAAGTTACATTCGAAACCTTCAAAAAATGTTAAGATGTTTAATTGTTTAAAGGTGACAATGCTTAAAATCTGTATGAATGAGTTGCGTTTGACTTCACACACATTTTGATTTGCATCAAATGTTTGTGATTATTCATTTCCCTTCGATCCAAATTCAGCAAGGGCTGATTTTCGGGGTATGTTATTATTCCATTTTGGATCCATACGAGGCTTCTTTTCATCCAATATTCAGAACTATTGGCATTGAATTGTTTGTCTCAAACAAATGGAAATGACTACGATATAGAATAAAAAGGTTGAAGTTATTCATCCAAATTGAGAACAATCGATGTTTCTTAATTTTTTCTCAAGTATACCTTCTTTAAGGTGGCTTAAATATTTGAACTGCCTCTTTGAATCCAAACCGATTGATGGCGTCAGCCAACAAGCATCGAACTGATTTCAAAGCTTAGTAATCTCCTCATTGAAATGTTATAAACAAATGACCTCACATTTACGGTTCAAGCATACAGAAACCAGATTCGTCACTATGAACAGTAACTCATGGATGGAATAACCTACTATATTATATTTTGAAGCAACGATCTTATAATAGCTTGTTACTCAAAGGTGGTCTAGGGTTGATGTCAACAACTGAGAAATGATTTTACCATTTGCATGGTGAGGATGGTCCTGAATACAAATATGATTGAGTCAAAGAGACGAGGAGAAATTTACGCTTGACGCATGTCTCTCATATTAAACTTATTCACATTTGTACTTAGATACATCTTCTATTAAGCTCTTTTAACATTTTTCCAAGTACCATTATTACAGAACTTATTCTCAAACATTCAATTTTCAGGCAATCACCCAGGACAAGCAGGATCTGCGCAATATGTACGAATGTCCAGTGTATAAAACACGCACACGTGGTCCAACCTACGTGTGGACTTTCAATCTTAAAACTAAAGATAAACCCGGAAAGTGGACTTTGGCCGGTGTGGCTCTTCTGCTTCAAGTCTAAAGCATCAGCACTATCACTATCGTCTAATTATTTAGCGTAATTATATTACGCGCTTGACTAGAAACCTTTTAGATTGCTGCGACATCAAAATTTTATTATCAAATTGTTTAGTTACTGAACGCGTTAAAATGGCAATAAAATTGTTATTTTTTCGTCAGAGCATGCGTTAAGAGTGTTTTTTCTTCTTCTTCTGGGTATTCACTTTGGTGGTCACATATGGTGAGGTCACTGCCGAATATGCAAATATTTGAGGAATAAATGAATTTAGAAATTATTTCGGCGCATTTTATTCATGAGACGCGTGACGCGGCAACAGGAGTTCGTGCATAAATGTGATTTTGCAGTTCTGCCGAAGACATATTCAAAGTGGATTTGTGCAAAACAGTTAGGACTACGTGATTTTTGTGAAGTCAAGGAAGATTTGGATATGAAAAAGTAGTAGATCTGGACTTGGACTTGGTCATTTTTCACAAAAGAGTCAAGGAAAACTTTAGTATAGAATGATAAAAAACGTAGCATGAAACATTTATGACTCGCCATGGAGGAAGTATACGGCAACAAAAACAAATTTAAAATGTCGGATTCAAATGCGTTATTTTAAATTCGCCTCATTGTAGCTTCCACGAAAAACCAACCACTCCAGCCGTACGTGGTACATTTTCAAATGGTTATTAAATTGCATTTGAAAGTGTGTTTTGAAAGTACTGCGGACTTAAAGGGATTAAGTTAATCAGTGGCGGCGTAGGGTAGATTGGCACCCCGGTTGATTTTGTATTGAGCACCCCTACTTAAAATAAAACACCAAATACTAAACATGCTTACGAGACTTTATTAACTTCCCAGTATATGGGAAGTTCTTGTAATCGCCTCGAAAATCGAAATTGAAATTTTCAACATTTCTTTACGTTTTGAGGTCTATAGAGTATTTATAAAGTGTTTTTAGAAAGGGAGATGTATGTGTGTGTGTGTGTACGTACGTACGTACGTTCGTGGACAGTTTTTTCTACGAGCATAACTCACGTTAATAACGTCGTATCGACTTTGTTGAGGTGTCAATCGAAGTGTCTTTGCAATCTTAAGAGCTGATTAGTTTTTGGGACACTTCGGTTGGAGGGGTTTGTTGTTTTGACCCTTTGAAGGTCATTTCTGTCATGCGTTATATGTCCGGAACCAATCATACGATTTGCATAGTTAAGGTGTCAATCGACGCGTATTAAAATTTGTGTGATTCTATCAAATTTTTAGAAAAATCGTTGGAACCGTTTTTTAATTTATTAAAAAAAAGTGCTAAAAATTAGGTTTTTTTTCCATAAACAATAAGTTTTTAACCTGATTTGCAGCACCCAGTAACTAATGTATATAAAATTTGTTTAGTACAAATAGTGTTTGTAAGAAAAACAACAAAACTTTTTTTCATGATTACGTAAAAAATGAAATGAACAAGCCGTTCGGTGCGACCCATGAGGTCCACACAGTCAACTTAGCAGTAATATCTAAAAAGATATTAAAAATATTAAACACAATAATAATTATGGAAATAATACTACTTCAAATAATAAAAATGTACCTCTCATGAAAGTTATTGACATGACTTAATATTAATCGTAACATCTACGCGAGCGTCAATTGATTACGTAAGGATTTTGGTGCGTTGCTTTGATTGATTATTCACGCGGATCAATCATTAAAGTTAAAACATGGTGCTGTGAAGACTATGGAAAATCTGCTCAAATTTGGCAAATATTATAAACTTTGATTGACTATACAACAATGTCTTTAGAATAAGAGTAAATCTATAATGATAATGATTCGAATGAACCGTTTTTACATGGTGACTTTGAATGAGTTTTTATTTTTAATTTAATTTTTTTTTAATCATGAGAAAAGTTTTTGCTGGTTTCTCTACAAAAGTTGATAAAAGTTTATAAATTCTATGAACATTTATTATTACGATGTGCAAATCAAGTTAAAAATGAATTTTTTTATGAAAAAAACATATCTTTTCCAATTTTTTTTAATAAATTGGAAAAACCGCTTTAACGATTTTTTTAAAATATAAAAACATCATAAAAATGTTAATACGCGTCGATTGACACCTTAATGATCGAAAGATTATATTTGGTTCTCGAGATATAATGAATGACGTAAATGACATTGAATGTTAAATGATTTTTTTTATTTTTATTTTTTTGTAATCATGAAAAAAACTTTTGCTTTTCACAAGAACTATTTGGAGTATATAAATTATATAAACATTGATCACTTAGATTTTAAAATCAGGTTAAAAATTTTGTGTTTTTGAAAAAAAACCTAATTTTTTGCACTTTTTTTTAAAAAATTAAAAAACGGCTCCAATTATTTTTTTAAAAATTTGATAGATTCATAAAATTGTTAATACGCGTCGATTGACACCTTAACAATGAAAATCGCATGTTTAGTTCGTGAGTTATAGCGCATAACATGGTTGACCTTCAAGGGGTGAAAACAGCAAACCCCCCCGACCGAAGTTTTCCAAAAACTAATCAGCTCTTAAGATTGCAAAGACGCTTCGATTGACACCTTAACGAGGTCGATACAACTTTTTTTACGTGAGTTATGCTCGTAGAAAAACTGCCCGCGAACGCACATACGTACGTACGTACATACACACACACACACACATACATACATACTTCTTTCTAAAAACACTTTATATATACTCTATAGACCTCAAAACGTAAAGAAAACTTGAAAATTTCAATTTAGATTTTCGAGGCGATTACAAGAACTTCCCATATACTGGGAAGTTAAAAATAAAAAATCATTAAAAGTCATCATGATTTTCAAGGTCCTTTTTATCATTCACTATATCTCACGAACCATATATGATATTTGCATCATTGAGGTGGCATTCGACGTCTGTTAGCTTTTTTGTTATGTTTTTAACTTTATAAAAAAATCCTTTCTGCTACTTTTTCCATTTAACTTCTAGTAAATGGAAAAAACGGCAGATGGGAAAAATTAGAGTTTTTTCATAAAAAATAAATTTTTAACCTGATTTGCACAGCTCTGTAATAAATGTTTATATAATTTGTACATTCCTAATAGTTTTCGAAGAGAAACTGGTCAAATTTTTTTTCATGATCCAAAAAAACCTAAAAAACGGCTCGTGAAAAAACACAAATTCAATGATTATGCCGAAGTCATGGCAATTTTGAACAAAATTATTTAAAATGGACACCTCGTGAGAAAACCTCTTCAGTGGGCGTAATAACAAGAATGCATTCATTTTTGCTAGCGCTCTTTTGTCCTTCAAGCATCTAAATAAAAATAACAAATAACGTAAAAAAGGCTTTATAACCCGCCCCCTCCGATTTATCCGCTTGAATAGTCAATCAAACCAATCCACCCCCACCCAACAAAAGCCTTACGTAATCAATGAACGCTACAGTAGATGATATGATTGATCTCATTTCGATGACGGTTATGAGTACCTCTCATTATTATTATTTAAAGTAGTAGTATTTTCATAATTTCTTTTGTGTTTAATATTTTTAATATTCATGTAGATATTACTGGGAAGTTGACCGTGTGGACCTCAAGGGTCGCAGCTCGCGGCTTGTTTTACTAAAATATTCGATCACATTATCAAAATTGAAAAAATTGTCTCTTTCAATTGATAAAAACGAAAGATTGGTAAGTCGCGCTTGGCTCATTGCGGACCTTAAGTAAAATTTAATGCATTTTAACTTTGAAAAGTTTCTTTCACATGAAGCCACCGGAACACAAATTATTAAAAAAATCGAAGACATAGCGCTAAATTTGGAACAGACTCAGAATAACCCCATTTTACAATGAATCTGAGAGGCTCCAATCTAGGCGCCTCAATCGTAAAATTTCGAAACGATGTCCTCTGCTGCAAATTCATCGTGAATTTTTAACAGATTTGAAACCATTTCAAATCTTAATCTTCTTCTGGTGATGTTACCAACGTTTTAGACTGAATAACACTATGTAAATGTAATCAGAATAAAATCCATTGCTCCGTAATGATGGTCTAGCTCTTCGTAAAATCTATCGTGACATTCTAACATTGCTCTCTGCAGCTCCTCTGGCAATGAAAGTCCAGCATCTCGGGCCATTTCTCCAGGTATTCGTTTTCGAAATCTCCTTCCCCCAATCCTTTTCCTTCAATCCGAATGTCTAAGTCCACACTTTTTTTGTTGCGTAGCAAATAGCCTTTTTCACAATTTGGTTGCGTTGACTTTGAAGAAAATTTTTAAGAGCTTTAATTTTTATTACACACTTTTCCAATCATATTCCAGATGTTTATATATATTTTTGTGAATGATTGACTTCTTCTAGGACTTCACACAAAAGGAAAGATAGCATAGAAAACTGAAGTCACACAAAGCTGCTACGAGTGTTGATGCTGCTTATCTTGTTTCGACGCTTTTTTTGCTGGTGCTGGGATCACACATATCTTCGAGTGTTGATCCAAGCTTCTCAAAATTATTCTTCAGTGGTTTAACAGCGTCATGATGAGCACTCCATCTTGTCTCTGATAGGGGTTAAGATCAAACCAAGTGCAACATGAATTCATTCTTTCTGCAGGTACAAGAGTAGGTAGTTATTTATTGTTGTGCCTTTACAATATATTTCGATAAAATTCATTATTTATTTGCGCAACCAATCATAGATTCTAATATTTTCGCCAATCAAAAGTTACGACGTCATTAACAATTATTACAAATAGACCATGTGTTAGGGAAATTTACTTGAATAATCTACAAAATTCCTTATCATTTTAAATTGACTTTTGCCAAAGTCCTTAGATACGATTGATTTAGTTAAATTAAATTCAACCATGACCATGGAACGAGTGAAATTCGCTATATTATCTTCTAGGTCACTGCACGATACATGTCTAGATTGTGAAATCATAAGTAATATGCGAATACAGTTTATTGCAAGTTTGAAGCTTCCGTTTGTTAGCATTTTAGTATATACACGGAAATTAAAATCAACCGTTTATATTAAATTGTAACACAAACTCTAGATTTACGTCAAGCCTATAGAAATGTTTAGAACTCCACGAATTTGTTACAGTTGTGATAATTCTTGAACCAAAATGACATGGATCACATGTTAATCATTTTCGGAATATGAAAAAAATCTTTTAAGCTCACGGAAGTGGGCCAGAGATACTGAAGCGCCAGCAGCGGCATTCTTTATTGTTTGACTGTTGTTGTTTTTGAAGAAGGAAATAAATATGGAATGTATGTAAGTAAGATAGTACATAACTCAAAAAAGAAGGCTGACGATATTTTCGCATGGTACTAGCAACATTGTCATCAATTTGTTAGAAAACCATTGTTATACTTCGTGGTAAATGTTTCCCATTTCCTGTGGTCGTCAGTAAGCGTTAGCATTCAGACAACTTCTAATGAATTGAGTCGTGCTCGTCAGCTTCCGACAAATCTTTCGCAATCGCTTACTATTGGAAGCTACAAACAGGCCCAGATTTCCAGCAATCGCTATGAAGTCATCGCGGCACTGATTGTTTTCCGCCTCTCTTTGTTCCGGCCAAAGTGGGCATCAAATGTTGGCTGATAAGACCCATCACGTGCTGATACAGCATTTGCTTCGTTGCAGGAATCCAAAAACACATATCATCTTCCGACGTCGCGTTACTGTGACTGCATCTTTCAATCTGCATATCAGTAAACCCTCTTCGAATGCGACCACCGATAACAAATGTCCATGCGAGAGGTGGTCGGCACCTATTGATCTTTTCAGGGAAGGATGAGGTCTTCCCTTGAGGAAGAAGAAAACGCGCTGGCAACCAGCCATTCTTCAGATTCTTGCTGGTATAGGTAAGTACTTTTGTACGGTGGACTACTTTGTCGGTTGGATCGGAATTTGATTAGGGATCTGATCAGATCATCCACGCGGCAAATATGCGATCAACAATTCATGAAGCAAACAATACCCAACGATTGGACTGCGGGCATCACCGTTTACGTAGAAGCACTTCTTGGGATGATCAGAGCTCCTGAAGCCAACAATTCAGAAGTTGGTATTTTCAAAATAATTTTTTATGGCGACTACCCAACCATAAACTCAAAACGCCGAGGATTTGCCAAGATTGTATCATAAAGTTATTCGACAATGGTCATCCTAATGGTTGGATAGCCATTCGAGCAATTTTACCTACCAATACGCAACATCCATCGTAAATGCGAATATAAAAGTTATGTACTAAACTATTCGCACTTTATTAACCATTGGAGGTGGTTCTAGTAGATTGGCATAACTTGAACCGAACTTAAACTGGGCGAACACATCCGATTCCAAAACTGATTCTTGAACTTTTTGTTAAGAATGAAGTCAATCGAAATGCGAACGCGCACATCCGACCGTTTATGCGCAAGCGCACAATGCAAATCAACTGCTTTAATATCTGATGTATGTGCCTATGAGTACAAAGTAGACTTTAGATTATCGTGGTTACCTGACGAGTGCGTCTTAACACCACGAGCTTCTTAAGCTACGGGTACGATATGTTCGCATCAGACCCCCCATAATCGTACTCGCCAAGTACCCATACCGAAGTATGAGCCACTTAACTTTCGGAAAATGGGTACCAACTTTATTTCAGAGCTTGACAGGGCTCCTGCTAACCCTTGGTCAAGATTGGACCTATCAATCATCCATGCCGCTTTTTGGACAACGGCACCCCTGTCGTAAGCGCAACAGCACGCCAATACATCGCAATACAGAAGGATGCGGTTATCGTGCATTAACCGTTTCCAAGCTGTATTAACAATGAAAGTACCCGCTAATGGGTGTACAACCACAACCCCTAAGTTGCAGCCAACAGGCTCCTCACCGACACCGGTAGGGACTAGGTCCCTGGGGCCCCGGATCCCTTAGTACCAGTATACCGCTGGTAAGGTTTCGAGGAAGCACAGACACAATCTCTTCAATTGAGCCCCTGCAAAGCTCCGGATTGATCGCCGTATTTAGGCTAATTCATCCTCATTTCAGAGTGTCACCTATTTATTCGTCATACCTTTAACTCAGCCGTCTATGTTTAACCTGAGAATCGGTCAGAATCCCTCCTCCTTTACACTGGCTGGGGACAGTTCCTCTTTCCGGGAAGCGGAGTTTGCCTATGAGTACAATCGATGTGTTGTAACAATACAAACGAGGCTTTATGGTATAGGGGTTGGTGTGTGTTTTTCGTTTTCAAATTGATTTCTTCGCTGCCACATTGTCTGACACTAAATTGAACCTTTGCATTCGTGGAATAGCCGAAATTTATAAGCAACATATTAATAAAATAAATTAGAAATACAGTAGAACCTTCATTATCCTAGGTTCAATTATCCGGGTCTTCGATTAACCGGGGTTTTTTCCTCTATTCGTCTTTCTTCGCTTTGCAAGGTTGGCTTAGTAATTTTAAAAAACGTCACGGTATACGGCAACTCGAGTTTGAAGCAGAGAGTCTGAGCGGCGATATTGTTGCTACAAGATTTTTAATGAACACTTTGCCGCTTAAAAGAGTGAATTTAATTTGTGTAAAGAACAAATTTATAATGCCGATGAAACCGGTTTATTTTGGAAGATGTTGCCCTCTAAAACACTAGCTTTACGATCGGAAAAATCAGCCCCTGGTCATAAGTCCAGCAAAAAGAGATTGACAGTTTTAACCTGTTCAAACGCTACGACACACAAATTAAAGTTAGCTGTAATAGGAAAAGCTAAAAAATCACGGTCATTTAAGGGAACCTAAATGAAGAATCTTTCTTGTAATTACCCCAACCTTCTGTGCGTGATCATCTGTAAAAACAAGGGCTTCCTCAGAAAGCTGTACTACTTCTTGACAACGCTCCATCCCATCCTGGTAAGTCAATTTTCAAATCTGATGATTTTCGTTCATTTCTTACCCGCAAGTGTTACTTCACTGATTCAGCCTATGGAACAGGAAGTTATTTCTGGTTTAAAAAGGCGATACAAGCAAATATTTTCACGATTTCTCCTTGAAGTGGCAGAAAAAGAAAATCTTGAAGAAATTTTGAAAAAATGGACAGTAAAAGACGCAATTGTTGCTATTTGTGAAGCTTGGAATGATTTACCCGACCCTGAACTTAATCTTCTACCGACCATACATTGGAAGCTCTGGCTGCTGAAAAACAAGTTGACGAATTTTTAGCTATGGCTCAGTCAGTTCCAGGTTTCACTGATATTGATCAGGCGGACATGATTGATTGGCTTAATGTAGATGAAAATTTGGAAGGATATGAAAAATGAAGGAATATGGAAATAGCTGAGTTGAATAAAAGTGGAACTCCTACGTTTGAACTTCAACCAGAATCAGACAGTGAAAAACAAAGAAAAAAAATCCTCATTCAAAGGCCATAAAAAGTATCGGAACTCTACTAAATTATTTTGAACTAGAAAATGTTGACTATACAAAATTATTAGAATTACGAGAAATGAGACGAAAGGTCAGAAATAAAATGATAAAGAAACAATCCAAAATTTTGGATTATTTTTGTTCTACTGAAAAATAAGTTTGAATTATCTGTAATTCGTTATTTTATTAAAATTTTCATGTAATGTAAGCACATGCACATACTTTTACATTATTATTGTGTATATATGTATATGTTGAAATTGTTTTTTCTAATGAATATAAGTTTTGTATTGTCATAAATTATGATTTTTCTTGCATACTCATAAACCATAAGAAAATATGTCAACAAATTCGATTATCCGTGCACCTCCCTCCCCATCATTACCCCGGATAATCAAGGTTCTACTGTAATCAATGCAGAATTTGATAAGGCGAATTTTGTGATCTTCGTAATTTATTTTTTAAGATTTATCGTATCGTAAGATTGAACTACCCAGAAACATGTTTATATATTAAGGTACCGCGATCGTATTGTCCACCATTATTTTTTGAAAATATCTTCAGGTAGAATTGGAGGATAGAACGGAAGTAGTAGAGAGTAGTCTTCACAGCTAGAGTGAAAAGTTCATATTATAGGCAACGAACTCTGTGTTCTTCCCAATTGTGTTGATGGAATCGCTCGGACCAAAAGTCTCCGGGCCACTGGTTCATAGCCTGAGAAGCAGCATCGTCTTCTCGCCAGGGTATCGGTATCAGTATCTCAGTAGTAACGAAACGATCCCAACTGGATTAAGTAGACAGACAGTTAACATATGAAAGCGGTCTGATTTGCATTCAGTCTGAATCTGAACCTGAATCTGAAATTCTGCATAATCTGGTCTGGAGGGTTCGTTTTCGGTCCACTAGTCGCGCGGCACATAAGCAGATATGCTCGAGCGGAATTGATTCGAAAGTAACAATACAATACAAGCGGTAGATACTCCTGTACCGCTCGCGATACGTGTATCCGCTGAACATATACGGGTATTCGCGTTCTCATTGTTTTCGCAAATTGCTTAGTGAGTGTAGTTTGGCGAAGTGCAGAAACAGATATACTTACGTACGGAACCCCGTAGCCCGTTCTGTGTGGGGTAGTTTCATCGGCCAAGCAGAAAAGTGATCCCGGGCGCTTCTCGTTTCTCGCTGTTTGCTTCTTGCTTCCCGCTTGGCCTGGACCGGGTCGGATCGGGCAGGACAGGGCAGGGCAGGCCGATCTTCTGCACTTATCATTCAATCATCTTATTGATCGAATCGATATAAAAAGTTCGAAGATTGGCGATCGGGCGTTTAGTTGTTGTTTATCTTTCGCCACTAGCGTTGATTTGCACAGATCGAAGATGAAAGCCATCTGCCTGCTGTTGCTCTGTAAGTACATACACCACACTCCCTTTTGCACCTCCACGGTAATTTCTGTAACGGCCCCGCTAATTGGGGGCTATTGAGCGACAATAATTTTTAATTGGAATCTGCAATTATTGGTAAATTGATTGTGTCGTCAAGCATTGGAGCGGAGCCGAACGGTACCAGTGTTGTGCCAGTGAGCGAAAGTTTAGTGGAAGCGATCGGCCATTCTTCTGTACGTCGGTCGTTCACTAATGGTTCAATCAAATTGAATTCGGACAATCAATAAACAATTTAGTGGTGATTTTATGTGCGGATCGTTGATACTATTTATATATTGGTCGGCAGGCATTCGTTGTCCGATATTTTGAACTTTGCCACTATTCCTTAACAATGTTGAATGGATGCAGAGTGCGCTCCATGCTGAAGAATTCCTCGTGAATTTGAACCTTTTTTCATAGTTCAGGGATTACTGATTAGTGATTGAAATTGCTAGCTCGGTGCCTCATCAAAAATTGATGGAAAACCCAACCCAATATCGGAACAATAGGCATATCATGATTTCTACCTGATCTGCAAAACTAGTTGTTCCAATTTGCCAGTGGGTTTATCTATGTATTTCTTTTACAAAAAGAGGGTCATGTCCATAAAGTCTAAAATGGTCGAACTAATATGTGTTTATGGATAACTTGAACATATTAACATCATTCGTTGTATTTTTGCCACAAAAATCACCGATTGAACTCTATTAATTTTTCGTATAATCGGCATTTTTTACCTACTGAGGCTTGTGGAGAAGCTTTGAAAGTTATAACTTGTTAATCATCAAAAATGCATTAGGATTGTTTTTTGAATTTTTGGTGCAAATAGAAAAAAAATGTGAAAAAATACGAAAATTCCACACGTCGTAGCAATTTTGGTATTTTGAAATCACTTCATTGATTTTTGACTAGAAAATTTAAAATGTTTGTGGCTTTCAGACATACCGTAAACATTAAAAAAAACTCTTGAATATCTTCTACGAGAAACAGGTTATGTAGAAAGACTTTATAAATAGCACCCGCGAATTTCTCTTTGAATGTTAACATAAAAAACAATTATATCCTTTGAAGATTGTATCATTTTTCATTAAATTCATTAAATTTTGGTGCAAATAGAAAAAAAATGTGAAAAAATACGAAAATTCCACACGTCGTAGCAATTTTGGTATTTTGAAATCACTTCATTGATTTTTGACTAGAAAATTTAAAATGTTTGTGGCTTTCAGACATACCGTAAACATTAAAAAAAACTCTTGAATATCTTCTACGAGAAACAGGTTATGTAGAAAGACTTTATAAATAGCACCCGCGAATTTCTCTTTGAATGTTAACATAAAAAACAATTATATCCTTTGAAGATTGTATCATTTTTCATTAAATTCATATCAAATTAGTAGTTTCTTTGCTTTACATTTAAAAACCCACTAAATATCGTTTGAATGTTACAGTTTTCACTTTCCTTAGGAAAATAATAATATAGGGAATACTTACAAAAACTATTGAAAAAACCCATTTGCATCTCGCATAATTTCCAACTAAAAATTCACCAAAAACATTTCAGACTCTATACAAAAAATCAATTACACAAAAAGAAAACATAAACTACAACGCCAAAAAGTTGATTGCGTAAACTTTTTAAGGACATATGTATTGTTGAGAAGCATAAAATGCATTTTCAAAGAATTCTCCAGAAATTTTGGAGATGTGAATGAAATTGTTTCACTATCAAAAATATTCTCCCTGTTGGTTTTTTTGAAAATTTCTACAAAAAAAATTCGATAGAATATTTTAAATTATTATTATTTACCATCTGACCTACAAAAAATCTACGAAATTGCTAGGAAGGAAGATAATACCAACAAAAAATCTACAATAGCTGATCAAAATGTTTAAATGAGTTATTAATTTTAACAATTCTTTGATCGAAATTTATTTTCACGGACAAATCTTCTCTTCAATTTTTTTCCTTATTGAAAAAAGTTTTAAGTGTCTTATGAAATGGATTTCAAGATCAGATTAAAACCGTATTTAATTCTTTATACATATCACGCAAAAATCTTTGCATTTCTTTGATGTAAAGAAAGCATTTGATATCACATAAAGAATCTATGAAAAAATTTTGTTAAAAATTGTTTTAAAAATAAAAGGCATTTCGAGAACACAAATATATTATTTTGTGAAAAGTTTTAAAATCAGCCGCAGCTTAATTTTCAAAAACCAATTTGGAAAAAAACATGCACAATATATTTGAGTCAAATATACTTCCGGATAAAAAATACGTTTTTTTCTAATGAAATATATTTGTACAATACTGATGGACTATTTGATCTATGTTAGATTTTTTTTAAAAAAAAGTTCTTCAAAAGTAAAAATAAGAAATTATTCTAGAAAAGCGTTCAAAAAGAGAAGATGTTTTTTTCAACATAAGTTTTTTTTATTTAACACATTGAAAAATGTCTACTGTATTGAATTTAATGGTTTTTATATATATGTATATACTAATTTTTTAATTACAACATTTAATTACTGCAATTAGTAGCCGAAATACATATCTTTCGGCTACTAATTGTAGTATTCTTCAGTGTTTTGTCGTATCTCTGGTAAATAAAAAAAATGTTGGCTAAGGAAAAACACGACTTTAACTTAAATGAAAAACTTTTACCATAAAGCTCACACAAAAAACCAGAGTCAGCAGCATGCAGTCTGTCTTTGTCCTTTCGCTTACTTTTTCGTGATGTTGATTTCGTTTGAAGCAATGATCAACGTTACCAAAGTAAAGCAGCCAAAAAATGACCTTTTTATTTAATTTTTTATGCAATAAGGGCTTATAAAAACTTCATTTTTAAAAAAATATATCTAACATAATCTTCGATGCCTATTTAACATTTTTTAGTTATCTCAATACCTTTTGGTTGATTTGATTTTCATTTTACCCTTATGTATTTTGAACACCAAAAAACATAAAGTTGCGAATAAATCATGTCAAGTACACGACAACTGATTCACGTGATGATCTTAATAAATTTTCAAGGAAATCAAACTGATATTTCTGTGTAATCGCAAATTTGTTTACAACAACATGAGCTGCTATATTTGAATTTATGAATGGAAATTAACTGACTTATATTTGCATAGAAATAAGAATTTTCTAAGCATTGATGCATCGATCTTAAGAAAATTTCCACTGGAATTGTTGATTTGCATTTGCGTATAGGACATGGTACCTTCAAATGCTTTCCGTCACAATCTTGACCCAGCATAAATTGAAATTTATTAAACATGATAGAAAATCGCTTTTGTTTTTCAAATAAACATCAATATCAATGTTTCTATATAACTAGCAATGGTGTTTGTATTTTGATTTGATACTAATTACGCTAGGAAATTAAATATTCTTCCTAGAATAGTGAAGAAGAGCAAATATCGTTCTTCTTCTGGTTGTAGGCAGTTGACATCTGTGAAAGGTTCGACTTTGATTATGGATTAATACAATCATGCATAGAATGTCTAGCTTGCATTGCATGTGTAAAATTTTTTAAATAAGAGGCTTATAAATTCTCCTGTCTACCTTTTCATGTTTGATTTATCAATTAAAATCAAAATCAAATTTTTTGTGGCCATCAAAACTTAATTGTGAGCGATTTTGGAAAAAGTACTGGATTATTAGCAGTGTTCTCTTTCGGTCGTTTTTGAAATTCTTAATGGCTCTCTGAACACACAAAGTAGCCAGTTAGTGTGAAACGATTTCATTCAGGTTAATTTTTAGGACGTTTTTCGATTCCTTGATAATTTATCAAAATGTAGATAAAACCTTTTCAGAGAAAGCCATTCAATTATCAAAATTCCTTAAAAAATATTCGATTTTCTTCGACAATTAACTGGTTGAAGTATAACTGGTACGGATCACTCAGTCTGTAAGGTCTGAATTGTATTTTTTTCTTCATAAATTAAATAACATTCAATCATTCGAATAAGGTTTCATGTGGTTTTTTTTGGCATGCCCTATTGGGCCACAAAGGAGAATTTTTGTTTTTCGTTTATACTACGAATCATTCAATTTTTTCCTGCGCCCTACATACTCATTGTGCTACGAGCCGCCACTGCTATGCACAAGAGGTATAATATACCTCAGTGCATTTTGGAGGATCATATTTAAAATATTATATGGTATCCTGAACTGAAGACAAACTTCAAAAAGTAATCTGATGGTCATCTCCGGAATAGTAATTAAGGCGCAAAAAACGATTTACAATCTCATATCATTATTTGTTTTTATTCTAAAAGGCTGTTACAACCTATTGGACCTTATTTTAGAAGCTTTAACTAGTATTCAGTCATGCTTTTTAAAGTATTTGGAGTGACTGGGGTATTTCAAACTCTGTTTTGACAACATGGTAGTTCAAAAAGGTGTGCACCTTAAATATTCAAGCCTTTTCTGTTGCAATCAGTTAATTTCAAAGATTTCAACTTCGAACAAAAATAAACGAAGAAAATTTATAAAAAATGGGAATAATCTCGTTTTGTAAGAACATAAGCATCTAGTGCTCAAAGAATGACTAAATTAAAATTTCAAAATTAACTAATAGACCAGGGCGGATCTGTAAAAAAACGACTACATTTGGCCGTTGAAAGGGGACACACTGATTTTTGCAGGAAAAGTTGTGGAATAACTCGTATAACAATAACTGACTTATGCCTCTTCTCAAAAAAGTCGGAAACATTGAAAAAAATCAAAATGTTTGAAAATTTAAAAAAAAACGTTTTTTTCCTACTTTTCTCACTCGTAACTTTAAAACGGTTTATTTAAGGTATGTCGGTTCTGTGGCAATAAAAGTTGCGTAATAAAATTTTCTATAAAATAGGATCGGTTAAAAATATTAAAACATTTAACCCTTGCCGTAAAATTGCAATAAATATAAAAAAAACAGGGAGAAAAAAGCCTTATTTTATTTAATTTTTTTACCACTTAAAATACATTCAGGACGTTCATATTTCGTGTAAGAAATCTTCACAATATCATAAAATAGCAAACAAATTTTCATCAAAATCGAAATAGTAGATTGCCCATAATAATTGTACAATCTAAATTTATTTCAAAAAAATTAAAAAATTTGAAAGCTTGCAGGCAAAAAGTTAAGCTTATAAAAGTTTGGAAACTCATATGTGAAAAAATTTCAACAAAACATTTTAATCACGACATGCTTTGCTGAATTATTTGTACTTTCCAAAAATTAATTAAGTCATAATAAAATAAAGGTCAACATAAACTTCAGGTTCAGTATTTCGTACGAAGGTCAACTATGGAACCGGTAAAAAAAAATTTAAAATCATTAGGATAACATTTCAGAAATTAAAAGTTAACGAAAGGAAAAAAAGTCCACTGACTCAACCACATCTATACAAAAAAAAATTTGAGATCAATACAATGTTTTTGATTATGACGAAATTTTGGGAATTTCCCAGACACATTAGAAATTCATCATCAACTTGCTTTTACATGGCTTGTTTTTTTTTTAAAAAGATGTCATCTTTTCTGAATAATCAAATAAAGTACATTTCGAAGTTCAACTAAGCTTATGACATGATAGAAATACTGCCTGACTATTGGTTTTTTCCTGATAGAAACAGCTTTTATCACAATATTTCCCTAAAAACCAATTTAAATGCATTTCCTGCTTATCTGCTCGGCTAAAATCTTTTATCTTCCAATTCAACCTACACACATTTTCATAATGCATGTGAACATAAATGAGACGAAAATCATTTTTACGCAGAATCCGAATCAAATATTAATATTAGAATCATGTCAAGTGTCTCATGATTATTATTCGGAAAACATTGAAAAAATTCAAATTAATTATTGTTTTGATGTGGCATCTGCTCATATCAACATTTCCAGATGTAAATACGTAAATAAAAGTTTTTTTTTGCGTTGCTTCGATTTTGTATCTCCACTCGTTGTTGTGTGAGCGGGAAATGATTCATTCATTAAGTGTGAAATTAAATTTTTTTATTATTATTCATGCATTATTTTTATTTCATTCGATATATATTTTGTGGGAGTTTCTTCAGATCAATTGTTTTTGGATCATTTTTTTTATTTTGAGATGTGCAATAAATTGCTGATCTTTTCAAAAATAATTTATTTACATAAATAAAGGACATCGTTGATTTCATTACATTACTTGAAATACTGATAAAGACTATTAGCATTATTATATAGTTAAGTTAACGATTTCTGCTGAAACTGCAGATCAGAAGTAGAGGAGGAAAGGATCCAACATTTTCTGTGCGGATGTCCAGCACTATCCAGGAAACGCATACACACTCTAGGCTCGCCCTTCGTGGATAGCCTCCCGGAAGTAGTTAATTTAAACATTAGCTGCATAGTCCGCTTCATACGAGAATCTAAATGGTTCTCGTCATCCAGTACGTTCTAATGCCATCCTAATCTTTTTGTGGTATCACAATGGGCCTATCGTGACCTAAGTGAGCCATCATTGGATGCAAGAGGCTGCCACTATAACCAACCAACTAAACAACCAACCAAGTTATACTTAGACTATAAACACAGCCCCGAAAACACACGATTCTGAAATTATCCCAATTATTGGATTAAAAAATATCTACATATTTTTTCATACATTTACAAATCGCCTCAGGACGGTAATTCTGACAACACCACAATAAAATCAAGTTAGAAATTGATGTTGCCTTATGCAATAGATGATGCTACCTGATATATTCACATTCACAACATATCAAAAAAAATGCAATGAAATAAATTTCATCATCCCTAGAAATCAAAATCATGCATTTGATCAAAAGCAGGTGCAAAATAACCTGTTTTTGCGTACATTTTCACGTCGAGAATATGCTTGGGGAAAAAATAAGGTAGCGGGCAGGTTATGTAATATTGATGATTTCAGACAATATACTGTTGAGCTAACTATCTTCATTATATATATTACATAAAATTAAGGTAAATGTTAAAAGAAAATTTTCATTTTGTTGCCTTGGTAACATACCAAAGCAATGATATAAAAGTTTAATTTTTTCTTGATTTTTTAGATCAAAATTATCAAAAAATATTACATTTGAGTTCATAAACATGATGAAAATTTTCAATAATAATTGTGAAAGTGATGGAAAGAGATCATGGATCATCTATTTCTATTTTATTAAGCATTATTACTCTTTTAAAAATATAGGATTGGGGATTTGATAAGATTCAGCCTAGATAAATTTACAAAATATTCTTTGAATGTCCATTTGCTGAAGTAGTTTCAGTAGATATGTGTATTTATTTAATATACAGCATTCTATTTTCTGTTTGGTTGTCGTTTTTGAAGATACACAAATTAATGACAATAACGCAAACTGAACTGAAAAGAAAATTTGCAATTTTCTTAAAGAAAAACAATATAGAATTCACATCCTGGATTGCACTTTAAAATCCTGGATTTCAATAACTAATAATCTTTTTTTTTTAATTTCAGTAATTGCCTGCGTAACAATGGACCATAGTCTACCGATAGAAGACACAAAATGCGCGAGTTTTTGTGAGCTCAACTACGCCCCAATTTGTGGTACAAACGATGAGGGCAAAACACGAACATTCTCCAATATGTGCGTGTTAAAATCAGAAAATTGTTTGCGACAATCCAGTAAGTATATCTACCATTAAAAAATATATTTGCAAATATAGTTCCGTAAACAACTATATCAACAAATTTTTTTACATTACAGACTTCCAGAAAACTGCGGAAGGACCTTGTCCCTAATCGTGTGAAAGCAGTTTTTGTGATATTTCTTCGCTTGTCCAATTAAATAAGCTTACATCGTCTAAATTATTCATCTAAAAATAATACTATTTTTAAAAGTTCGTATTGTAGAGACATACGTAGCTAAGATATAGAAAAGAATACATAAATCATGCAAAGTAGTTCTTGTTGCTGTTAACTTTAGATTTAGATTTTATTTAGTCAAGCAGTGGAGTTGACTTGCTGCAGGTGAGCAGGATCTCAAATATAAATTGCCTTGGTTCAACTAATCAACTCAAGACACTTTTCAAAAAAATTTAACGTTCCCGATGATACCAGTGCTGGTTTATTGACGTCGTTAGATAAGATTGGTTTCGACTCCTCATTTTTTCGTGATTTAATCAAATTAATAAACGAAATTCCGCGATTTGAATGCCAAAAGCGTACGACATGTGTTTATCCGTCTTATCAACTCTTGCCACGGATGCGATCGCTTCCGTTGCTGTCGTCAACTTCAAACCGAAAACATTAATCTCGTTATCAACAATATATAAACAAATTCATTTGCAAAATTTCCAAGCGATGCCGCCATCGTAGAACGTGCGCGTCAACAAGTTGGAAAAATTCAAGCCGGAAATTATATCAGACAACACTCGAAAATTATCAAAAGTCATTTTGGACCTTTGCACCATGCACTTTTTGGCATTTTGACTTCAATTCCTATCTCGTGTTTCATTCAGTTCATGCAATATCAATTGCAATTCCATTCATTCATTTTAATTATCATTGTCTTTTGTGGAACACAGAAAAACAAGAAGATGCGATCAATGTGAAACTCAGATACTTGTAGATCAGTTATCTGTGGCTTTTGAACTTGTTGCTCCCAGACAGCTGGGACTATTATCCTGTAAATCCTTAAAATGTTGAAATATATATGTATGTTGATTTGAGAATTGAAAATTGGTATTAATTAAATTACGGTGTACCGTTGTCGCAAAGATTCAACAGAAGGCCGCAACAAGACTAAGACTATTGAAGATTTTCAGGCATTCCAGAAAAAGATTGTATGAATCTCTGATTTTTTGATTTTAGCTCCAGAACTAAAGATTATAAGAATTCAATACGAAAAATCGTATTTGTACTTAAAGGTATAAATGAACATCGGGCCATGGAAATAAACCAATTTCTCAAAATTGAACATTGAAATCGTTCAAACTTGAATATTGGGGTTCTACAAGTCTCAAATACTTAAGGGTTTGTATAAAATTCAATTCAATACATTGGTTTAGTTACGATAGTGAGTTGAACTGTCTGGCTATCAAAAGTACATTTATTTTCAAACATAAGAACCACTTCTATTGTAGTGCTGAAGGGGATACAGTTTATGGTACATACGAGGTGTATTCAAAAGTAAGGTGACTTTTCAAATTTCGCGGGCAACGTACATTCCATTATAGATTTTTTTATTTTTTTATGTTGGTGCTTTCGTTACGAACATATATTTACAGTTTCAGCTATATAATATGTTTAGTTTGTTTGTGAGAGGCATAACGGTTCGAAATGTTTTGCGTACTCGTTGATTTTTTGCTATCATAAAATGGATCAAAGAATTTGCATCAAATTTTGTGTAATAAATGAAATTAAGTGCTCAAAAAAACTTGAAATGTTGACAGTGACATACAGTGAAACTGTTCTGAGTAAAAAAATGTTTACAAGTGGTACAAACTCTTCCAAGATTGCCGGGAAGATGCCAATGACGAGCCTCGCTCTGGACGCCCAAGCACGTCAACAACAGATGAAAATGTTCAAGCAGTGAAGAAAATTGTTTTGGAAAACCGTCGAACACTATCAGAGAAGTTGCTGAGGATGTTGGCATATCGGTTGGCTCGTGCCATGAATGTTTTTCGAACGTTTTGGGCATGAGACGTGTGTCAGCGAAGTTTGTTCCGAAACTGCTTAATGCCCCTGCTCACTCATCGTTGCTTGTGAGAGATTTTTTTTTGGCCAAAAACAACACCACAAACAATCATGCCTCGGCCACCATATTCACCGCATTTGGCCCCATGTGACTTTTTCTTGTTCCCAAAACTGAAGAGACCTATGAAAGGACGGAGATTTGCAACGATTGAGGAGATCTGAGACTGCATCGCTGGGAGAGATCGAGGATTGGAAAAAGCGTTGGCACAAGTGTATTGTATCTGAGGGGGATTACTTTGAAGGGGAGAACATAAAAAATTTACGAATAAATAAATATTTTTTCCTAAAAATAGAAAGTCACCTTACTTTTGGAACACACCTCGTACTTCGTTATTTTTGAAGCTAAAGATTGTTGATGTGGCTGAACTTTATAAAAACAGAATTTGGTGAAATATTTCGAATTCATCTACAGGTGGGATATTGCTAACAGATATTTTCAATTTCACTGCACTGTTCGCCATACGAAACGGAGTGCTCCGAGCAAGGATTTGATAAACCGAATTCTAACACGCAAAAAAAAGATTGGACGAGGAAAATTGCAGGAAAAGTGACAATTTTCAATGTTTATAACTGAAAATTTTCTTATAACTTCTTGAAATGCTAAACTTTTATGTATGTAAATTTTAAATAAAATAGATTTTTGGTTTTCAAATACAAATTTTTAAAAAAAGTTGCTTTTTTTCCTTCAAGACCTATGTAACCCCTTAACAAAGCACTTTTTAAAAGTTTGTTTCATTTTGATCAAATTGTTCTGTATTATTTAGAACTTTGGTAATAATTAAGCCTCCATATTTTCAAAACCGTTACTGTTAACATCTGTTTTTCATCTTTAAAAAAACATCTTTATGCCCCAATATGTTTTGAAATTCATGAATTTTGAGCGTGTATTTTTATGGTAGTGTTAATTGGATGTAAGTAGTGTTGCCAAGTCCAATATGCCAAATTTCGGGGCAGAAGATTTAAAAAACTATTTATTGGAAGACTATTTAGGGGATTTGGGGGGGATTGGGAGTTTGGGGCGCGATTATTCGTTGTTCTTTTCATCAGTGACAATATATTTGAAAATACATACATATGCAATTCGTCAAAGCGAATTTGTTTTATTATATTTTGCCTAGTGCAGAAATAAATTAAAATACAATTCACTTGATTTTGATCTTAACGGCTCAAATTGATATCAATTTTAGGAAAAGCAGAGTAAATACTACTGAAATGTTCAGACCATTTTAACCAATAATATTTAACAAAAGATATCCAGAAATTAACCAGCTAGTAAATGAGTTGTTTTTTAACTTTATAATGATTTATTTCTGAATATTTGAATATTAAGGCGGGTTGGAAACGCGTAAATAGTTTTTTTCCATGCAAGAAAAATCGAATTCGAATGTTGGCTTCAAGTAACCATGCTTCCATTTATTGAACCAGTTTGATTTTCATAAATAAAAAATATTTTAATTTTAATCAAGTGAGGAATTATACATATATATAGTATATCTCAACATCCAATAGTTGCTTGCTTTAAATTAGATAAAAGCTGCTATAAACATTTCAAGACTCATCAGTGAGGTGTTGCTGAGTGATTTTCCATTCTAATTGGTTTCCATACATTAGGGCTTAGAACAAATCCCTAGATATTTAGCTCTGAAAAGATTTATGTATCTATCCTACTCATTGTTAGTACTGCCTTTGCTTCACAAAATAAGCTGAGTACATTAGGTAGATATTGTTTGCTGCATTACACACCTATGGTCAGCGGTCTGTACGCGTCCGCGTCTTTGATTGGAATATCCAAACGAATCGGTTCGATTGGCTTACTTTCACTTTTCTGCGCTTAAACTAGGTTACCAACTAGCTGTTTTTAAAAGCTTTTTAGCAACATTGTAACGGGGATGTAGCTCAGATGGTAGAGCGCTCGCTTAGCATGTGAGAGGTACCGGGATCAATGCCCGGCATCTCCAATCTTTTACTAAAACCTGCCAAACTGTATTTTTAACAAAATTACCAATTGAAGATCAAACATTTTCGTAGAAACTTTATATGTACAACTTAATTGTAAGATACTTAATTCTGACTACGACTTTTATCGTTCACGTATCCACTGGTACTACTAGCATATTTGTTATTAAGCCTTCTTTCGTTCTCCTGTCCAGCATCTTCTTTTTGGTAATATCCATTAGTATACAAGTCTTGATCCTTTTTCACATCTTTGGTATGACTAGATTTTAGATGAGTCTTTTTATCTTTACCTTGGTCGGTAGATTTCGATTTTTCATATGACTTGCCGTACTTTCGATAGTGACCGGAATGATTAGCTTCGTCATAGAAAATAGTATCCTTGTAAAGTTCATCTCTGTGGTACACGTTGTGGTAGCCACTTTTAAGGGAGCCTTTTTTATGTGATGATTTATTTCGATAAGAACTGCCCATCCAATCATTTTTTTCATCGTGATCAGTTGATTCTGTCCCCTCCTCTCCATTTTCATGAGAATCTTTGCTTCCTGCGTGCTTGAAAAACTGCTTAAAATAATTGTTGTTGAAGTCTTCCCCTGATGCTTGATGGTACTCATCGCTTGATGTTTTGTAGTCGTTGTTTTTAAATTCCTCCGCAGCGTGTTTCGAGTGATCCTCCTCGCTGTTGTCCTTGTCGCCTTGTCTTCGGTTTGAAATCACATACTCCCCGTCCAGGAGGTGCAACGAGTGATCCGCCGGGGAAGCAAGCAATTGCTGATAGTTTGGGCGCTTGTAATAGTCGGAATCGTTAATCGGGTCCAAATGCTCATTGTAGTGCGTTGTTTGCGTCTGGTACACAACGGGCTGAGATATAAAGGACTTGCTCGGAAACGTTGAAGTAGTTTGCGATGTGTGAGTCGTCGATGGGGTCCTGTACTGAATTTGCTTCGCATTAGAAGCGGGAGATTGGGCAAAATACAATGATAACGGCTGAGATCCATCACTATGATGGGCTGAACTAAAAGGATGGACCACTTCGATGAATTTTGGTGTGAAGGGGTCGCTTGAAATGATGTCTTGCGCCATGAGAGCTCTCATTATAGTTGGCAGATAGCCAAACATGTCTGTTTTGAACTTTTTGTGTTGTTTTACGTGGTGATCTCTAGTCATCGATCCTTGAGCTGATGGTTTTTTGGGGAAATAGTATTTTCCAGATGAATGAGGCATTCCAGTGTTTCCACTGTTAGGTTGCTTATGGCGCTGCCCCGTAAGGTCTTCTGGATATAGATAGATGAGCTGCGAATGGGGCCGAATGTGATGTTGACATCGATGTTGTACATATGGATTAAGGTGATGTTGCACCTGAGAATCCACAGTTCTCTTATCCAGAACCTTCTCGTAGACTGTTCTAGTATCGATCACCGGAACACACAGTGCACGTGAAATCAGACTGAAGAATAACAAATACTGCATGCCACTGCCCATGTAATCCAGCATCGCATTCAGATATGTTTCGTATCTTTTGGAAAAAAACGGACTCAATTCACCTGTTCCTATAGATATCCACTTTTATCTTGTTTCCCGGCTATCTGTTCAAGCACAAATGAATGTTGCAAAGTGCACGTTGGATTATTTATACGAACCAGTACAAAAGTTTTTTTTGGCCACCCGTAGATCACTTTCGATCGTTCGCATTATATATTGTAGAAGAAAACAATGTCATGATTCAGACGTTTTTCATTAGGAAAATCTCGAGTCATAGATACTACGAACCAGTATATTTTCCGTATTTCTCTATCGGCAATGATACCACGGTTGATTGATTGCCGCAAGAAATTTTACTGGAATATGATCATTTTTGTGAAAATTAAATGTACACCATAAGTTGGGTAACTTCCATGGTTGAGGAAAGAAACATTTGTGGTAGTTTTCTTGGCTTAAAGTACGCTTGACCTTTTTCTGATTGGTTTTGTTTTTGTGGAAAATAATTCGATAGTTCAGAAAAATGTGGTGTTTTTGTTTTTATATTTTTTTTTATGTCTGTATTGTAATAGTGCGATGGGTTTGCCAAGGGCTAGGAAGTAGGAACGTATCAACGTTTTTTTAAATAACTCACTATGGAATAAAAATGGTTTTTAATTCAATGAAACTCTTATGCGGAATGTTAAGCGAAAGACAATAGTAAGCGTTGCCATCAAATACCAAACCATGTTTTTTATATTCTTCTTCTTTTTTGTTTCTTTTGATGGCGAAGCTTCCTCTGAATTGGCCATCATTGAATATTTTATTTGTACGTTTGGTGAAATTATGTCAATTATTTTTCATCAGTAATATTAGGTTACTGCATACTACCAGGAGAACAATAAATCTTCATAATAATAGGATAACATTTCCCGATTGATTGTCAGAAAGAGTTTGCACTATCCAAATCAATTAAAAGTTTTTCCAAATGCAAAAAAAATCTTTTTCTCAGACGAACTAAACCTTTTGAAATGTTAAAAAAAAACTACTTCAATATTGAGTAAAATTATTATGCTATTACCGTAGAATTTTCTTGTAGCTAATTTTGTGCACAGTCTGATCTTAGACGTAGACGTGAATTTTTTTTCTAGACGATGAACATGTCCTGAAGCCGTGGTTTAATTCGACAGGTGGTCCAATCAAGCAGTTTTCTAATTAACAGGTTTATTGTATTAATGTTACAGCTGGATTTATTATTTCACAAAAAATGTGTCACGTTAATGAGTTACACGGATTTTAATGACGAAGGTTTTTTTTAAATTTTTTTACTGTTTAAAAGTGATGAAAAGTAAACAAAAAAACGAAACGAGATATTGACAATGAATTTATCAAATTAATTTGTCTATTCGCTCGAAAAACGGCTGGGACGGGTTTCATAATAAATATAATAATGGCAATTTAACGGCATGTTTCATGAGCCTTTTTTGGATTTTATGTGCGTGGTTAGAGTTTATATGGATTTTTTGAATTTTAAGTGCGTTTTTAGATTGTTTTCGAGTTTTTGATATGTACGAGGATGTTCAAGCGAAAGTATTTGTCATCTTGTAGTATTACAGCCATCCCAAATATTTAACTTATTTTTCTTATTGGATTAATCTTTCACTAATCCTTTTAAACATTAATATAGGACGAAACAACGTTGAAATGTACATGTTCGATTTTCGCGAATAGCATATTCGAAGAAGACTTATCCAAGGTACGCCAAAGGGGTGCCACATATGATATGCGAAGGCGTAATGGTTGAATTCGGCTAATGTTGATATCAAGTTTCTCCGATTGTTATCCGATTTTTAAAAAATGTGCCTGATTGATCGGTTAATTCACATTTTCAGGCATTGTCACACCCGTTACGTGCTTCTCTATAAAATTATAGAATAACTACAATTGCGGAGTGGAGCCGTTTTACCACATTTACCATTTACTGGAATACAACGTTCAGACAAGAGTGGGAGAAGGTGGAGTTTATATTGACCATTATTATTGGCAAAAGTACGAATGGTTTATATGGTATGGTATAATTCTTCATTAAAGTTTTGGTCGGTTGTTAATTTTTATATTGAATAAGAAAATGAATCTACAACTGCATGAGTCTTGGTTCTAGATCATTCCGAATTTATGAATTTATGCATAAGCTGAAAAGCATAACATCCAATTTTTGGAGTCTTCTAGAGATCTCTATCGACGGAGTATAAAGAGAAGCTTTGAGTAAAGAGGAGCAATGGAGTTATGACTCTACGGCGAAAGGATTTAAGACCCTTCGTTAGAATCTCCGTAAAGGAAGCTAAATTTCCAAAATTAAGAATTTATTTTGGCTTTTTATTTTTTTAGTATGCTAAGCTTTCATTCAAAAATGTTCATCATATGTATGAATAGTTAATATTCATGTTATATATTTTTCTATCTCAATGCAATAAAAATCGTTCTATGTTAATTTGCAAAATCTTTATTACCATCTTTCCAATTGTAAACCATACCAAAAATAATGGGTTTTACAGTCTCTTTTTCATTTTGCATAAAATCAGTTCCATTTGATTAAGGCCAGCTAATCGATCCACAATCAGATCTTGAATGTCGTGTAGAAAAAATGCCAACATTTTGTAGCAATATCACATAAATTTAAGGTTAAGTTTAGTATTCCAATGAGAATTTTATTTTAATAAGCATCGGACTAATTAAGTTGTTACAATTTATTTGCAATATACATAAGTGTTAAGGCTGTCTTTCATCGTGATAGTCTGCTTGAAGACATAAGTATCTAAATTTTTGGTTTCTTTAAATTACATTTTGAAAAGAAAAGAAAATAGGATACGGAATAAAGTGAGCATGATGACAATATTATTCGTATTACATTATGAAGCGATTATTTTTCAATATGTCAGTTTGAAGCAATAAATATTTTGATTAATTACAACATTTTTGGTAGAGTTTCGTAGCAGCACAATGAAATCGAAATCTTATACATAAATGGCAACAGATTGATGTAACAGGAAAAGACGCTAGATTAGCTTTAAAATCAAATTGTAACACTCTGATAGTGGCGCGAGATCTTAGATCCACGGCACATATTTTTCTTCGTAGTGTTTTCATCGATAACGGGAGTCAATGTTTTGTTCGAGTTGGAGTTTATAAGTTTTTACAATATTTTAACAAAGGTATATAGAAAAATGTATTTTGTCCTGCATTTTATCTGATGAGATTAAATTATAGCTAGTTATTCATCGATATGATTGATTTTTGTTGGCCATGTACGTAACTTTAAGGATGCCACCCACCATCGGAGTTTTAATAGTTTGTGCAGTACCAAATGAGAAAATTAAACATCAAAAACTGGAAACATGTCACTAAAGGCTGTCCGATTTTCAAAATGTAAGAGTTTACAGATGCGATTAAGTAGAAGAAACCTTTTAAGTTCGCTACATCAATATCGTGTTCATTTAAAATATCTTTAAGTTTACATGAACTGGTCATTCATTCCATATCTTTTCGTTTCTAAAGTACTACAGCTTCGTTGGCATTTTTTAAACAAAACCATTCTTTAAGTTACTACTTAACTTACAAACTACAGTAACAATGGTGCATTTTGGGATAAGACTAGCACAAACAACTAAAGACATTCAAGGCTTAACACATATAAAACAGTTTTTCGTGTACATAATAAGGATCATAGGTATTTCATTCACTATGATGTATATATTCATTAATATCAAATGAGTTCATTTATATTTGGAATCGGCTTGATGTTACAGCTTTCTACACATGTAATTTGAGGAGATGAAGAAATAAAACGTGTTAAATTGCATGTTAATTATTTCTCATTCTTGGTATTTGCTAGATTGTTGTAATGATGATGATGAATTACATTCTGGCTAGGCCGCTAAAAAACAACCGAAATTCTATTCCGGTTCAGAACGTGATAATTTAGTGATTGTTTTTAATGAAATGTTTTTATTTTATTAAAATGTGTCGAAAAATATAAATCTAGTTTAGTTGAGTGAATGGGTTACTTTTTTGCTTGCGTTAGTTGCACATTACTGATTACTTCATAATTTACAATATATATGTATGCAACGGTTTGGCGGTTACCATACCGAAAAAAGTTTTTCACTTTTCTCCACATTAATAAAAAATTGAAATTAACTCGTTTTTTTCCTCACCTCCTCATTTAGCGTCCATAGTAAATTATAAAAGTTTCGACGATACGAAGAATTCAATTTGAAAGTAAAATGCAATCAATGCAATATCTTTAGTTAGTTGTAAATGTTCATCAAATAACGTTCAGCTATTTTTTAACTAAGGAATAAAGAAACTTTTTACTACATTAGCACAAAATGTGAATCAAATATCGGAAATAAATTGCACTAAATTTAAAACAAAATCACACATATTCATAATTAATCATCTGCGCCTTTAACTCAAACTACTAAACAATAACAGTTCTACTTACATTTTAATAAATTGTAAGTAATCACCATACATTTGTTATACTACAGACATACATATATACAAAAGATATGTACAATTTTTTTTATATTTTTTTTACTGATAATAAAATCGTCTGAACTAGATGTACATATAAGTATGTTCTGTAAAATGATACTGACACTGCATTTTGGTTTTATCAACTAGGATAAATGTTTTCAAAGTTATTACTTGAAGCTATTGTTTGCGTTCACTAACGCCTAAGTCACTTATATTTTGTTTAGGATATCCACAAGGAGTTATATAGCAACTTATTTGTTTTCTAGTGAATGGCGTTTGTTAGCTAATTTCATAACTTTCAGAGTCAGTATCATTCAGTAATGGTCATGCGTCCGGCATTCTGAAAATAGAAAAGAAGTTAATTCATTGCATTGAAATTCTTATTCAGTGTAAGAAATAAATAAATATAATTTCATTTTGGCAAAATAATATAAAACTTTACGTTTAGCTCATGTAACTGAAATGCTCGTCATGCAATAAATCGAACTCAAATTTAATTTTTTTGGGGGAGATTTTGTATAAAATACCATACTTAAAATCTAACAATACTATTTACAGCATAAAGTCTAGCATTAAATTATTTAAAATTACTTTGAATATGCGGGTTGCTTCATGTTTGTGCAACACAATCGATTTCAAAGTTATCAAGCAGATATTGCAAATATTGTTTGGATGCTTTCATTCTGTGCTCAAATTGCATTCAAATTAAAACTTACTTAACTAACTTCAAAGCAATATTTTTCTAAACTGATAACAGCTTTACTGTAGTGAAAAATCCTCCAAATTTTAAAATTATTATCCTTTTTGCAGTCATATGATCAATTATGTACAATTTATCGTCTAATGAACTCTACTCCTATGTGATACATAGTTGGAGGAAAGTCTGCTAGTAATGCAGCAAGCAGATCTTCAAGAGCTCACTATACTACAGTTCCTATTTCAACGATATTATAGTGTAAAGATTACGTAGATAATTGTACTTAGGGGGTTTATTTCCTTAGTGTTGTATGGATATGACCGTGCCAATTGCTGAAAGTTGCCTTTCAAACGACGTGGATTTACTAACTTCTGGATTGGTATGAGTACAGAGAAATCTTAATTGGATATGGGTACAAACAACAGTTCCCACGTTTCACCCTTGATGCTATTACAGCGAATCGTTTTATCTAATTTTCGACTCTTCAAATGATCTTCATCGATTTTAATGAGTTTAGCTTCAGAGAAGTAGATTTTCTCTCAGGACGAACACGATTATAGAATAGGTTGAAAATATTTTTCAAACTTCTTAAATACTAGCTTCAAAATTGTTGAATGAATCAGATCCTGTAATTTCATCGAACAAAAGATTCAAATTTCATGGATACAGAAAAAATAATAGTTTCCACCTATGTTGCTATTTATATATCATAATCGATGATAGATCAGCCAAAATCGAGCAAAGATTTCTTTTTAGAATTCATAAGAATACATTAATCACTTTTTCTCATCACAAATAACGTTTTTGGTTTGATGCTCAGCGGGTATAGCAAAACAAATTTATTAAATAAAGTATATTTATGAAAATGAAGTCGCCGATGTTTAGTTTAAAAGAACTACTGTCCGTCATTGTCCATTTTTTGGCGGGTAATCCGATTCAAAAACTCTGTATTATGCGTTGGAGAAAAATGTGCTTAATTATTGTGATAAATGCATGCTACAATATTAACTCACGCTATAAGGAATATATTCACATGTAATTATGCACAAACAATATGGCAACATTCAACAAATGTTTTCTTATTCATGTAAGGATAGTTCCAACATCGTTTTGAAAAATGATCCATGGGCAGAATAGAGACGAGATCGCATGAGCTATAAATTTCTATGATCATTAAACTTGGATTAATTCCCTCGTAATAGCTATTTGAAAATATAGCACACACCTATTCCATCCTTTAATGTGGGCGGAAAAATATTATGTTTTCGAAGATATTACAAGAACCCAACTGTGTAATACAATAAAATTAAACGTACCATTATCGTTAGTAAAAACGTGGCGTGATTTTTTAGCAAATGAGATAAGAAGCGGTCTATAAACCTTACAAACGTTGGATAGGATATACAAGCAGAAAAGCTTACCTATTCGTCTATCTAAAAATTGTTCATTCAAAAACTGGAGAACAATTAGATTTAATAGACGCAGGAGATAGAAGAAAATATTACACTTGATTCGGCATGGTATCAGTGTTACTTAGTAGTATATAAGGGAATCAAAATGATTACTTAGAATTATTAAAGTCGTTTTTGAACCATCTCAAGAGGTATCACACTGCGTTTATTAAACCATAATTGACTCATCTCTGAATGAAATCTATCCCCTACATTTAGTTTTAATTAATTACGCAACAATCTTGACAAAAGTAATTCGACTTTTGTCATTGGTAAATTATATTTATTATAATTGATACATTTTTGAATTGATAAATGTCTATTGTCAACCTCAAACTTCAACTAGATGCAAGATGAGGGATTTTCAGTCTAGATTTGGGATTTTCCCCGACAGTTACAGGGGTGGTAATAAGAGAAAGCGAGTTGTATGGTAAAAAATTTCTATATCATTAAAACTGCACTAATTTTCAAAGAATTACGGGGGGAGGTCTGTGTTAAAACGGCGAAAATTGATCTTTTTTTAAATGTATGTACATAAAAAACAAGCAATTAAAGATATCGACTTGAAATTTGAAATGTATATATATTGAGATTAAAAGTTCAGGTTTACATTAAAAAAAAACTTAAAAAACAAAATGGCGGCCGTTTCGACCCAGCGTCTAAGCAGTGCCAAACAAAAAAAGCAGATTGCGCCTCGTAAAACTCGGAAAAAATATCCATATGTGACCATATACTAAAAAAATCCTGTTAGTTTTAAATATAAATTGCTACACGAGTCTAAATTTAGGGCAATAAGTAAGTATTTCGCGATTTGGTGCACGTTTGAATGTACGTGTAACAATTTTTTAATTTTTTTTGATTGAAAAGTGTTCTAGAATCTGCAATTTTTCTCTCTAACCTTTCGGGACAAAGGTTTATCCCTGTGCGGTAGTTAAATAGTTAATTAGCGTGTGTGGAAGATTTCAAGTAAATCAGATCAGTAGTTTTTTCACAAATCTACGACGCGCACACAAAAAGCATGTTTTGAGAAAAATGCATTTGAAATTTCTTTGGTTTACGAAAATTATCTCGTCTTTTTCGACTTGAAAGCATTTTCAATCAAAATTTTTGATGTTTACACTGTGAACTTTGAATATGCACTAACATGGGGGGGGGGGTCATGACCCCCCCCCCCCCTCTGAGCCTAGGCATACTAGTGATTTCAAATGCTGGATCCGCCCTTGCTTAGACTATGTAATATAACTTGTATGTATTGTATTAGAGAGTATAATAGTCGAATAGTTACTTAGTGGCATATGTTTTGCCGCTTGCACTCCAAAAAGTATAGTAGAACTTTTCAAAGGGAGAAAGGAAACTAATCATGGGTTTTTTGGGAATGAATATGTTGGCAAGATTGCTGACAATTGGTGTATTGAACTGAATTAGCTAATAGCCATAAGACTGTTGGTTGAAATTTCGGATTAGCGATCTAGTTGAACATTGAGACGGTCTATGCTTGCTTAATTTTTTTACTATTGTCACGAATTCACATATTCCATTTAAGGGTGATCTTCACTAATTCTCAATTATAAAATACTTTCAATAGTACATTCATGCTAATCAAAAAAAGATCGTTAATATTTTATAGAATTTCCACCAAATTTGCAACTGCAACAAACCAAGCGTGTGATTTAAAATTTGTAATATTTTCGTAACAATTTCTACATAAATTAGATACGTTTAGAGCTAATTTGAATTGTATATCTTTTCATTAGCATGAATTCAAAAGTAGGAATCTCAGTGTCGAACCAACTATGTTTTGTTCATGGATATGATAATTATAAGAAGTATGTGTGAAAAACTGCCGAACAACCGACTGGAGGAAATTACAGCAATTATTTTTGCAATTTATTTTGAATAAACTATGAATAGCTTCCATTTGAAACAGAATTTCTTACACATAATGTTACGCTTTGCTAACTTTATTAAATACGAATCGAAAAAATTTCATCAAACGACGATTTTTAAAAATTGAGAATTACATAAATCAAAGCTAGATAGGTTTGCAGTGTTACCAATGTTTCAACAATTGAGAAAACAGGTTAGCCAACAACATGTAAGTGAAATAAATGTATGTTCTCAAATAATTTACACTGTGCTTATAAAATCTATAAATATAAATCAGACATTGAATTGAATATTTTTGGACATATGATCACAGTTTTACATATAGACTTATGACAGTAGTGGATTGTTATCAGATATTTGTAGTTGCCTTAGTATTTGTAAAGCGCTTTTTATGAATACCTTCGAAATTTCACATCGAATATTATTAATGAGACAATAACATAGCAACAAATGTGATTCATTAAAGGCTAAATTTCGTACTTATTAAATAAGTACAATATTTTTTGGGGAAATAATCGGTCTAGACTGTTTTTTTTTTTGAGATTCAAAAGCTTTTCAGAAAGTGAATTCAACCCGCCAAAATAGAGATTGTGCTTCTTAAAATGCGTTTTCAATTTTTATTGATGTGATGTGTTGCTGTGTTATTAATTTTAACGGAATATGTAGTTCTTTTGGGGAGTTAGGCCACTGTGAAACCACAAATCAGAAATTAAAATAAAAACAAAGTCATTACCAAATCGATTTATTGTATGTTCAAAATTAATTCAAAAAAATTATTACGTTTTCCCCTGTGATTTCTCTCAACGCGCATCGCGCCTTTTTACCAACACATCTGCGGCAAGCGGTATAAATTGTCTCCAGATGGTGTAGGATTAAATAAAAAAATCTTTATCGTGTTTATCGTGTAAATAAAATGTAATACAGATATCACATGGATTTTTAAAAATGGTCATTTTTGTAAAAAACGGCAAGCATTAAAATAACATGAAAATTGCGAGAGAGAAAATATATATATAATTCAATACATAAAAATCACTTCATTTTTGAAGATTCTACCAAATTTTCCGATATATTATTCGACTTCTGGAGCCAGCCGAGTTCAAAAATAAAATTTCGTGGAAAACACGTTGAAATTTTTTTAAGTAACAATACTTTTTACATAAAACGCTCGCAAATATTTTACATAAAACATTGTGAGAAATTTTTCACTTATTACATAATTTTTGAGACTATAAATTTGAACCTAACCAAAATTTCCAAAAAATGCAACACAGTGGCATAATTCTTTTGTATTCGTTGATTTTTTTAACTTCCCAGTATATGGGAAGTTCTTGTAATCGCCTCGAAAATCGAAATTGAAATTTTCAACTTTTCTTTACGTTTTGAGGTCTATAGAGTATATATAAAGTGTTTTTAGAAAGAGAGATGTATGTGTATGTATGTATGTGTGTGTGTGTACGTACGTACGTCTGAACGTTCGTGGACAGTTTTTTCTACGAGCATAACTCACGTAAACAAAGTCCGATCGACTTGGTTGAGGTGTCAATCGAAGCGTCTTTGCAATCTTAAGAGCTGATTAGTTTTTGGAAAACAAGGTGTCAATCGACTCGTATTGACGTTTTTGTGATTCTATCAAATTTTAAAAAAAAATGCTTGGAACGGTTTTCAAATTTTAAAAAAAAAAGTGCAAAAAATTAGGTTTTTTTTCAAAAACAATAAATTTATAACCTTATTGTCAAGTCTTAGTAATCAATGTTTATAAAATTTATGTACTCCAAACAATGCTCGCAAAAACTTCATCGAAACTTTTTCCTCATGATTATGTAAAAAAATAAATAAAAAATAAAAAATCATTAAAAGTCATCATGATTTTCAAGGTCATTTTTATCATTCACTATATCTCACGAACCAGATGTAATATTTGCATCATTAAGGTGTCAGTTGACGTGTATTAACATCTTTGTGAAGTTTTTAACATTATAAAAATTCGTTTTAGCCGTTTTTTTAATTTAATAGAAGAAAATGCGAAAAATTATGGTTTTTTTCATAGAAAATATTTTTTTACTTGATTTGCACAGCACAGTAATCCAGTTTATAAAATTTATACATTATTATCAGTTTTTGGAGAGAAACTGGCAAAACTTTATTCCATGATTATGAAAAAACTAAATTAAAAATAAAAAATCATTCAAAGTTACCATGTAAAGAGGGTTCATACGAGTGCTATTACTTTATATCTTTTATTCCAAAAAAAATTTGTAAATTCAATCAAAGTTTTAAGATATTTGCATAATTTGAGCAGATTTTTAATAGTTTTTATAGTCTTTTAATTAAAAAAAAATTGCTTAAATTTTGAAAACCAACAAAATGTTTCAAGACCAAAAAGGCTCCCACCGATTGATCCGCATGAATATCCAATTTGTCCTCATCGACCAAAAACCTTACGTAATCAATGGACCCTCCCGTAGACGAGATGATTCATATTAACTCATTCCTGTTACTATTACCTCTCATTGTTGTAATGTTGTTGATGTTTATGTAGATATTACTGGGAAGTTGACCGTGTGGACCTCAAGGGTCGCACCTCGCGGCTTGTCTTTTGAAATGTTTCCGAATTATAAGGATAGAAATCGTGTTTTAGGGCTACTGAATTGGATTATCGCTATCCAAGCATGTTCACATAAAACACAGGGACTAAAGTTCGATACATCTCTTTTCTGATTCAAGCTCAAAATAAGTGATTTCTTCACAATTTTTGCAAGAAATCATCCATTTACTCGAAATATTTATTTATAATGTTAACTTTCGAAAAAGGAAAACCTACGAACCCCAGTATATAGGATCCCGTGAACGGATAGTCTTTTAGAAAATTAAATAATCAATGCTCAGTTCTTTTAAAATTTCACAAACTTGAGCTACTAACCCTGCTGAAAAGATATTGTTGATTAATGAATAATTAACATTTTCAGTTTTTAGCATGGTTGGTTGTAGTGGCAGCCTCATTTATCCAAAGATGGCTCACTTAGGCCACTATAGGCCCATTGTGATAGCACAAAAGATTGAGACGGCACTAGAACTTACAGGATGACGAGAACCATTTAGATTCTCGTATGAAGTTGGCTATGCAGCTAATATTTACATCAGCTACTTCCGTGAGGCTGTCCAGGAAAGGTGAGCCTAAGGTTTGTATGCATGCATGTGTTTGATTGTTCCTTCACAATCCTCAGATCTGCAACTTCGGCAGAAATCGTTGAAAGGACCACTCAATCTTTCTGCGTGTCTGCCAATTAGACAGTGCCCGTCAGTACGGATGCGATGGAACTCAAGCCTGCATCTGATACTGCTTAAATCCTAGCTTTATGTAGGCTAGAGGTTGGCCGACCTGGAGTGTAACATAGATAACTAAAAATCCATTGATTTCGCTACCGCAAATTAATTGGAACTCATTATCTAGAAACATCGAAAATATCACTTAATACAATTGAAATTGATCAAGCTCTTAAAGATGGTAGGCAACGTAGGTATTGATATATACAAGAGAGCTCACTTCGCTAAAAATATATATAAAATCAATCGAAAAAAAAGTTGCCCGTTCTAGTGAAAACGACTAATATTTTATCATTTCGATTTTCAAATAAGGATTTTCCTAACAAGCAGTAGAATTAGTATTCGACTGGAGAATCCTGTGAATAATTTAAATGAAGTATTATCAGACCTAAATGGATTGGAAGTATGTCGAAAGAACTTTCACGTGTTCATGCTATTTAACTTAAAGAGAAAATAAATAACAGTCAGTTTTGAAAGACATGAAAAATTTGTTTTAAGATATTTCAGCTGCTGGAAAACGACTAGTTTAGGCTGAAATACTGAAATATATATATTGATATCTATTGATCTGATTGCTTATTAAATGATCTTAAAATAAATTATCGCTATAAGCGGAGAATATGCATTGCTTACACAATTTAAAGTGTGGCGTGTTCATTCAATAAATCTGCAAGGTTTTATCACATTTTTCATGCATGTTACTGTTAATTTTTCACGTTTTACCCATGCACATATTCTAGTTGCTACAAGGTACTACATACATATTTGTTACGCACATACATCCAGTTCTAAACAACCTACAATATTACGTTGATTGACATTCGATTAACAGCATCACTAATTGTTGCATACTTATCCCGATGAAGTCTTTAAAATCGTGTTGTTGCAAAATCTTGATGTACCATACTGAAAATACCATGAAGTAGTAACTGTTCCTATTTGTTCACATAAAACTACGATGCTAGATTAGTTGGATTCAATTGTTAGCCTGTTAAACACATATCTCCGGTACGTTAGCAATTCTACGATTTACATTTCCCTCTTATTTTATTTCTAATACATTATCATGAGTCAGGAATACATTCAACTATTTATTACTTTAACTAATACTAGACGCTATTCAATAATACTAGAAAATGATACTAGATACACTTAATACCGTTACATAAGCAGGCACACAGAGCTAAAAGTGAAAAATAATAATAAAACAAAAGATCCCATTTCAAGAACACGCAGTAATAGTAGAAGGTTAATAATATTAACATGAAAACAGAATCAACTTAAACTTATAACTAAACTTTAATATCAATTAAAAACAAAGCTAATAAGGGAGAACAAGAAAGCGTAGATCGGTGCAATAATTTCATTAAAACAGCGACAAATTCGAAAACTTTTATTACAGAACATCTTCTTACAATACATAGCAACTAATTATCTACTTAATGTTAGCCTATATGTAAGCTATAGCTTCTATAAAAATAACAATTATTACATTATATGGAATCGTACTCAAGATATCTTCACCGCATTTTTTGCGCGGGACGAATAAATAATTTGTTCATCGTATGCGATGAGCTACTATTTCAGCGATAATATTAAGCAAAGGCACATCATTTCACACTAAAACTAAATGAAAGTTGTAATATCCTTGATACGATCGGAACGTTTCACGTTTGCATTTGTTTGTTTGAAATGGAATGAATGGAATTCATAGGTGACAAGATTGCACATTATTTTTAAGGTCACACATCGAAACAGTACTATAATAGCAATAGAAATCGTATAAGCGCGTTGTCATCATTGAGATGGTTAAATTGTGCTCACATTAGATTGCAAGACAATTAAGCAAACATAGTGTACAAATTACAATTAGGTAATATGTAAGACTGACAATACTTACGAGTGAAACAAACACCTTAACTAGATACATTTTCCATCACATTGTGTGACGTTGAGGCAAAACTTGTGTAAGTGTATATCAACATAGAGCGCAAACACAACAGTGAAAATATTCGTGAAACATAGAAGAGAAAGAGAATAATTATAGATCTACAGCACAGATTAGCAACGATTACTTATTTTTGTTAAAATAAAACATTTTCACTCTCACAAAACATCACTGAAAGCACAAATAGTAAATATGCCTAGGTTAGGTCACGCTTACACCAAAGAAATATACTTATAAATTACTACTCATCAACACTATAGCTGATACTTTGTTAATACCCAATCAAGCCTTGTTACCGTGTTAGCCATACTCTGAAAATCATTTCATTCTATTTTCTTTAACCTGCAATACGATTTGAATACTGTTTTTCCTACTGTCATAGTCTAATCAATCATAATAATTTGATAAATTACAACAGAAAATGAAAACTAAACCCCAAACTTTAGTGTGCATGAACTTTTAAAAAACTGAAAGTCTCTGTTGAACACTTTTTAAGGTAACGCCACAAAATGTAAAAGTCAATTGTTAGTTGGATGTGAATTTAACTTCAAAATTTTCCTTTGGTTTCTCTTTCCTAAGCAAATAAAAAACAATAATGATTTAGTAAAAATTAAAACCAAACCAAAAAGTGCTTCAGTTAATTTTTGGTTAGTAAAAAAGCAATTTTCAAGTATATAAGAAGCTAAATAACGAAAATAGTTGGTTCGATTTTCACAATTTTGTCACACAATTTACCTGGAATATGATGTCGTTGCATTTTCTACGGCAAAACCACTTTGTTGCACAAGAACGTATTTTTGTACGATCTAAAATAAGAAATGTTCGATTCATTTGCATGTAAATAAATTATAAATGATAAAAGGAATTATCGTTATGATTCAAATCTCTTTGGATCTTCTATTTATATGGTTAAAATAAATGTTATCTACGAAAAACAATTTACTGTACTTCAGCAACGTTTATAGTTGAGGTGACGAGCTGCAGCAATCAATCACATAAAATTCTTTCATCGAGTATTTTACAAGGAAGAAATGCTTTAAATAAAATAACCTCATTCTAGTGATGTAGAATATTCGAACACTCATTTAGTGCACAACAATAAAGATGACAATTTCTAGATCATGAAAATTTAAAAGAGCTCTCGACGAAAAAATGTATCAAATATGTATAGCTTCCGTTTCATAACATGTTTTTACTATTACGTGGTGTCTTCAAACTTACGCATAAAATTCTCAACCAACCAATTGAGTTTTCTAATCAAGTGACCAATAAATTTCAAATCCGTTTGTTTGAACATTCAAACCCTTCAATCAATGTTAAACTTTACCTTGATCATTTCTTGTCGTGGATCGAGCTTCAAAACTTCTCCACTACAAGGAATTACAATATGAGCTACAAAATCCGTCACCAGTAGCAATATCCTAGCTAACAATCATTTTGGAACTTATTTATTTGGAAAATGCAGCAACGAAAGAACCAGTTGTCCAAATAGAAGCGGCATTAGTGCAGCCAAAACAAATAAAGCACCAGCATTGGAACTGCCAACGGAGTTGCTTCAAAAAGAAGAATCATTACTAACAAACCTCATCCACCAAACTATCTCCAATATAGAAGAAAAATTAACCAACGATTGGCGCAAAACATGTATAAGAAAGAAGACAAACTTAGCTGTGATAATTACCGTAGTATAAAAATTCTGGAAAAAAATAATTGGCGAGCATCAATGTGGATTTAGATCCGGTCGATTGCCAGCAGACCAGAAATTTTCGGTAAAACGTATGCTAATCAAAGTGCTGGAATGTAACATTGACGTTTTCGTAGACTTCCAGCAACCATACGATAGCAAAAATTGGAATATACAATGCAAAACAAGGCCTGATTGTGGCATAGTTTGACATGACGAAAAAACTGACACAAAGTTTCAACTTTAAGGTGAGCTTACTTACTCAAAGACTAGACTCAGCTCTAAAACTGTTTGATGATTTCTCTCTCATGCTATTCATCTTGCTGACGCTTCTATTCAAGTCTACCCAGCGCATACTGTAGATTCCAATATCATGATACGATGAATTCCGCGCGCCCAAGAAGCCTTAAGGGGTCTACCCTCTTCATAATTTAAAAAAAAATATTGCATTTTTGAAAAGTATATATGTGGGATTTGGAGAGTATGTGTCGCGTATAAAGCGTCGGGCCATAACAATGGTGGCGGCGGGGAGCGGTAAGTTGAAGAAGCGCACCCATGGGAGAGACCCCAACGAAAAGCAGAGTGAAGACAACGTCGAACCGGGTCAGACGTACGACTCGTCAGCGCGATCGACGGGCTAACATTGTGAACTAATTTCTAAAGAGTTAATAAAAAGCGATTCTAATTGAAATGATCCGCTTGATCTATACTCCTTGCTTTCGACCCAAGAATTAACTCTTTACATACATATACAAAAATATCATATTTAATTTTTATAAAGATCGAAACAGTCTAACTGTATTTTTGGGCAACTTTCACTTTGTCACCCGAGCGCGATTTTTGATTAATAAAAACTTTAAACGCGTTTTTCTCGAAACGTTTCTCGACGCCGCGTTGATGAAATCTCGGGAACTACTGAACCGAATCTCACCACATTTTTATCGGACATTCTTTATGACTACAGCTATAGCGCGAATAAAGGGGTTTCAAAATTTTGATTTGAAATATTTTTTTGGCTCAAAACGGTAAAAAAAGCATGTTTAGTAATTTTTCGAAAAATGTCCGCCATTTTGTTAATTTTGCAAAAATCAAAAACCGCTATATAGCTATTAACATACTGAACCTAACACTATTTGATATTTGTGTTTCAGACCAACCATCTCGAAAATTTCATCAACAGCGCACACTCCTCTCATTTTTTCGATATTTTTTTAACCAGCATTTTCATTCATAAAACCTCACATGAATGAATATTTTTTTTTGTATTTCGGGAGTTATTATCAATATTTATAATTTAAACCTATTTAAAAAATTATTCAAAATAACCCGTTTTTACACTGCTAAAAGAGGGTAGACCCCTCAATAAACCTTGAATCTAGCTAAGGAAATCGACTTGAGGGTGAATGAAAAGAATACCAAATTCAAGACCCAAACAAGAAAATATATGATGATGGACAATAGAATACGATTTCCCATTTATTTACCTTGAAATCCAACTCCCCGAAGACAATGAAAACGACGAAATCAAACGACATATCAATATTGAGATTTTTTAAATAGAGGACGTGGATTTTGAGCCGAAACAACTGCAGGCAACACTTTCAGAGAATTTTTAAGAACATGTTTTTATGAGACCGGATCGATTTTTGCTTTTTTGTGTAGATTATCGAATTCATTTCGCATGTGATCACATCGATTTTTAGAACCTTTTGTGTAACAAAGTGTTTTAAAATAACGAAAAACTATTTGAAACTAAAATCAGTTTCGTTCGGTGTGAAAAGCTGACAAGGGTCAGTATTCTCGTTCGATATTCACTTCTCGTCTTTTTAAATGTTTCGTTTCAAATGCTTACAGTTTTCATTGAATCCATTTTAATTTTGGAAAGTCAAATGACGTCTTCCACCACTGTAGACTTCATAGATCAAACTGTATCTGAAAGTACGGGGCCACTTTCTATTTATTTTTCAACTTGGTTGTGATTTGTTACTCCACTCATTTAATTTTACGACACCGTGAAACAGAGCCACAGAAAAAATCTTTAAATCTAGTCTATGTTTTCAATACTTACTGTACTATTCAATAATCTTTTGTTTCCCATTGATGCCGACATGTGTATCACAAGATATAAGTTGAATATAAGATACAATATCGAAAATATCACTGGAAGATAGTGAAAAATGTATCCTATATATCTTTGGAATGTCAAATGCTTTTCTTACCAACTAGCGCCCAAAAACCGCCTCCTATAGTTGAGTTCTCAACTTGATTAGCTACAAAATATAAATTAATGGCAATAACAACTGTTGTTAACATCACTGAAACTATTTTATTTCCACTGAAAAAAAAATAATTGAATTACAAAGTATAAATTGCATACAGATCACTTACATTCCATTAACGAATTCGCCCATTATATGGATATTTGAGGAAAATGCTATCGTGGGAATAGCAGCGAATGGCAATTGTAACGACATCACAGCATTCAGGATATCATTCATCGAGCTCATCTGTTCAATTTGGCTGAAGAAGGCAACGCAAAATGTAGGAACGATAGCGATCATACGCGTGACAAGCACCCGCTTCCATCGTGCCCATTGTAAATTCAAAAATCCCTCCATTGCAAATTGCCCAGCATATGTGCCGGTCATTGTCGAGCTCTGACCTGCTGCTAGAATTCCAACAGCCCAAATATACATGGCTGCAGCACCAAACGTACATCCCAGGAACAATCCACCTTTGTACAAGTCAGCATCAACAGTTTCATTGTTGAATGTGAACGATTTAACTGCATCTTCATACATTGATTGATTCACACATATGTCCAACTGAAAGTGGAAAAGTATATTGCACTTCAAAAAGATCTTAAGGATAAAATTCAAAATTGCCTCTGAAACGGACTGCTCGTTAATTTGGTAATAATTTCAATTAATAATAAAACGCGAAATTCACTGGGAAAAATTATAATTTTGTGTGTCTTACCACTTGGTTATTTGTCTTGCCATACATTCCGTGCGCAAATACGGCTACAACGAATAAATTAATTATGAACGAGATGAAGAGTGCAACACAAGCTTCAACAAAGAAATAAAAATTGGCGTCACGCACTTTTGCCGGCTGACGACGATCAATGTCGCGCGACTAAAACGATCAAAATTAATTGTTAGATAAATTCTTATTCCATATATTTGATGTCATTTCATTTACTTTTACAAGTGCTGAATGCAGGTATAAATTATGTGGCATGATGACGGCGCCAATGATGCCAACCGCTTGTAGTAGATCCTTAGAGCTGCAATTATCACACCATGGAATGAACATGCCTTTGATAACATCCACTTGATCAGGTGCCGAGACAATATACTAAAATAGATAAGAAATTAGATTTGAAACGATTTATAATGCTATTAATACTGTGCAGCTAATCAGATAGCAATATAATGCATATTTTTATTTTTTCTTCAAGCGGAAAACCGCAAATTTAGCTACAAGTAAACCCTACCAAAAAATTAGCTTAAGAATAAAATGCAAAACAAAATAATTGGATGATGTTCATAGCTTTCATACAAAACGATTATTTTCGACTAAAATGTACACTTAATTTTTTTTCAATTCATAGTTTACGTTTAATATGAAAAATTGGCGGTGACTCTACAAAATAAAATTACACCATTGATTTATCTGTTCTGTTATATATCGTCATTTTAGCCACCAGCTTTAATATTTTATAAAGTTAAAAAACAGCGCAATTGCAAGACATTTTCGAAGAGCAATACTCTTCAAAAAAATCCCCCGCCAAATTATATAGAAAAGTTGATCAGATTATGAAAAACTGGTCTATGTAGGTTTCGTTTCTTTCATATGCAAAGCAGGCATTCAATTTTAGATACTTTACATTACCAGCTTATAATATTTGAAAATTGCATTCATTGCAAAATGAATCTCATTTTTAATAAGAAAAAAATTCTAAGACAATTTAGACGCCCGTACTTCAAGATTCTCAGAAATGTATTTGCATTTGCGCGTGACCGTGACATGTATTTGATTTCGTTTGTAACAGTCGAAAATAAACAATTGCATGTAAATTACCATAAGAATCGAATCACATGCTAACGTTTTATTCAAAACCACCACTACAAAAAAGTGATAAAGATAAAAACTGGCTTGAAATTTACACAAGTGTAGATTGTAGATTCTGGTGGAATGAATCAAATAGAATGCCCTGTTTTTGTCTGTGTTTCGCATATAGTTAATCTAATTGACTCATTCACCAAACAGCAAAAAGAAAGGCATTAAGTGGTATTTTCCGTGCTTAACCATTCTCGTGATAACAATCGCGACAAATTTATCTCTAGTTTTCTTTCAATTCCATATATTTCATGACAATATTTCGATGAAACTACACATGTCGTCAACCTATTTAAAACACATGCATAAATATACACTCACTTCATAGCCAAATGTTACAGCCATTATTGTGATAAGCGTACCGAACAACAGTTCCAATTTTCGTAGTCCGTATTTATCTAAAAACAAGAATGTAAAAGTATCTGCTATCGTTATGAGTGTCCCGGCCCATAAGGGAACTCTGTAAAAGAAAATGAAAATCAGATTTGTTAAACGACGGAAGTCCAACTTTTCTGTATAAACTTACGCTTTATTCGATAGTAGATAAATAGCTATCGCAGTACCAATCACTTCTTGCATATCTGAGCCAATAATTGCTATCTCGATCATAATCCACAATATGAGACGTGGAATTGTTTTATATTGTCTGTAACACATTTCAGCCAAATGTAGTCCACTAACAACTCCAATTCTATATTCAAATTTAACGAAGATCAGAATTATAAGAGTGTTAAAAGCATTCTGTTTATAAATAGTACCTGGCTGATAATCTTTGCATAAGTAGGCCAAGCACTGTTGCGCTTAAAAGTACCCATAATAGTTTATATTTGGCTATTGATCCGCTTTGTAGGTCACTTTCGATGTTGCCTGGATCTAAATATGCTATTGACATGAGAAATCCAGGTCCTGTAAATGCCCATAGTTTGCGAAAGCTAAATCCTGTCTAAAAAGTAAAGGCGATTATTTACTTTGGTTTTACGACTTTTTGTAATGTGTATAATTTTTAGGCAAACCAAATTTAAGTAATTGCTTTATTAAAAATACACTTCAAAGCTTGTTGTTGCTTGGACTACATCAATTTACAAATGAAATAAAATAATCTATTCGTTATTCTATCACTATTGTAGAGTTAAGATCATCCCATTAGAAAATAGACAACAGTTTCGCAATGTATGGCGAAACCTATAATTGTGAGTTGATTTAATAATCAAATTCGCTAAAAATTCATCTTTTAGATCGCGCCGAATATCAACAATTCAAATTAATTATATAATTCGCAATGGTGTTCATCATAGCAACTTCTTACCAAATAATCATCACGATTGCTACGAAAACTTTCACTTTCAACAAGTCAAATGGAATTCGGCATCGACACTTCAAATACTTGAATCTATATGTTGCTCATCTCTTTGCTATATCTACAGCAAAGCGAACCATATTAATAAACGCCGAAAACTTTGAACTCCTAATTGAAGTGTAATCTTTTAAACTAACAAAGAAAACACGACGATGATAATTTTTAATTTTTGTCTTTCACAATCTTGCGATATTTTAATCCAAATTCTGAGTGCATTTTCTTAAATAAAAAAGTTAATGTACTCAACGAAAAATTAGGAGGAAAATGTAGAATGTACAATGATCATGAAACTGGCAGCGGTCATATAATTATAATGAAACAGGTTGTTATTCTGTTCTGCAATAAACTGTTTGAATGATGCAAAATTGTTATGGAGAATATGCAGTTTATTAACAAATTTTGTATAGCTTTGGGCTGTAAGCCTTGATAGGTGAATAATTGGAAAAAGGGAAATAATTCCAATTGTTTTTATATTATCGACTCAATATGGTGAAGTTTACAAAGAAAATAAATAATTATGAACGCTAAAAGTATATTTTTAAAAAAATCTACGCTTAAAATTACCTCAGCTGTTTTTGGTAAATACTAAACCTCGTTTTATTTGCTATCACCAATTCTAGTTGTTTCACATAGGTTAATAATACATATTTACTTTGAAATAATTTTTTGGCTGCGCATGTAAGATTCTCGTCAGTACAACCTGTCCATCATTTATATATTGGCACCGAGAGGAAAATATTATTTCGGTCCAAAACGGTCTCGATTCTTTGCAAGTTGTAAAACATGAAAACTGAACTACTCTTTAGCAAGCTATCATAATTTTCGTTGTTTTTGTATCGATTCATTATAAAGATCACAAAGCTTTCAAAATGACTTTCGATTTCAATAAAACCGTGTTTCCCCGACTTCACAGGCAAGTTCCCATCAATTTATCATCTCATTTGTGAGATGCCATGCTTATGTTTCGCCGTAGTGTGGTTTGCTGCCAATCGTGCTCCAGAAAAACATCAACGAAACTGATGTGAAATTTATGAGAATATATTTTTCAAGAATTCAACATTTGTTCCAAATACATTGGAATGTTGAGTGTTAGCGGAGCTACCAATTCACCAATTCAGATCAGACTTGATTAGTTTCACACACCTCAATGCGAATTGTGAGATATGTCCATAAAAAGGAAATTATATTTCTTACATGCAGAATATCCTTTATTCCTTAGGCGTGCATTAAACGATCATTGAATTCTGATGGAATCTTTTATTAAGGATATGATCAAGTACCTTGGATGAAACATTAAATGAACGTGGTACATTACACGACATCACATGTCTATATCATAGTTAATAAACATGGACAGGAGAAAAGTTCGTGAGCGTTGCAATTGTGTTTTTATTCCACATTTTGAGTGAATATAGTATTTAAGCTCCGAATAATAGAATATTACAAATGAAATGGACGTATAAAACATGAAGATTTTACAAGCAATAACGCAGTGAAATATTCTACAAATTATAGTTGATAATTTTGCCAGAGCGTTTCATGAATGTTATGTGAAAACCAAACAAAATGTTGAGCGAAGAATGTCTTACTCATGGAATACTTGTCTATGAGGAGGGATTACAAATCATTTTATAAATTGCGTAATAAATCCAAACGCATTTGTTACTAATTCTCGTTCATAATATGTAAAGATAGTGAAGGGAGAATGTTATCCTAACTTAGATAATTCATAATGATTCGCCAGGGAATGCAGTTCTGGTAAACGCATCAAAAACCTTAAATCTTGGACATGAACCTACTTACAACTATGACGGACATATGAAAAAGATTCTCTCTGCGAAAACTATTGAGCATAGATTTATAATGGAAAAAATCTTTATCAAATTTAGCGTACGACACGATCGTATCTATGAGCAAATTGTTGATGTATAATGCCCGACTAAGGGAGCACTCATTACGTAAGACATTTCGGAGGAAGGGGTCCGATCGAATCTGTACGCGGAGCAATTGGAAAGGAGTGGATTACAAAGCTTTTCTTACGTAAGTTAGTACATATTTGCATATGGAATATATGGACTATTTACTTAAAGGGCAAAAGCGCGTGAACGAATATCTCGGCGAAAGTGGAATTTAAGAGTTACTAAATATTGTTTTTGCTTCTGCGTCCTCGAAACTATAATTTGTTGCATCATAAGATTTTTTTGGTAGTTATATTTAAAATTTCCTCCTAAGTGCTGCATAGGCGTTGTTTGGCAATCGCTCTACTATATAGATTGCATTTTGTACACTCTTTTGTCTTTTACCATATATGTATTTATAATTTAAGCTATAGGCCAGGGCTGATCTGTAAAACAACAACTACATTTGGCTGTTGAGAGGGGGCACACCGATTTTTGCAGAAAAAGTTGTGGAATAACTTGTTTAACAATAATTGACTTATCCTCCTTCTCAAAAAGTCAATAAATAAATCGAAATGTTCAAAAATTATATAAAAAAACGATTTTTACCTATTTTTCTCACTTCTAATTTTAAAACGATTCATTTTGGAGCAAAAAGGTGAGGAAATAAAAATAAATAAATTTTCTATTAGATATGATTGAAAAAAAAATAAAGTTTTTTATCTTTGCCGCAAAATAGCAATAAATATTTTTTAAATAAAGGGAAAAAAGCCTTTTTTACCACTTAGAATGCACTAGGCTTCTTAGCCTAGAAAATCGTTATAATATAAAAAAAACAGCACACAAATTTTCATCAAAATCGATTCAGTAGATTATGCATAATAATTTTGCAATCTAAATTTATTTAAAAAAATTCAAATTTTTTAAACTCTTGCAAGTTAGAACCTAATGCATATAGAAGTTTGAAAATTTTTAAATATAAAAGAGCACTTCACTTATCAAACGCACTTTTTAAAATTAAAATCGGATTATTAGGGCGGGCTCATCAGTTTTTTAAGCTATAAATATTTTTTGCTAATAAACAAATTGAATATCTCGGTACCTATTTATTTAAATTAAATTCAAAACAATACGTTAGAGAGTATTCAATTTCAAACTTCTATATGTTTTAGTTTCTGTTTTGCAAGATTTTAAAAAAATTGGATTTTTTTTGAATAAATTTAAATTGCAAAATCATCATACGAAATCAACCGATTTTGATGAAAACTTGTGTGCTGTTTTATTATATTATAAAGATTTTCTTGGCGAGTTATGAAGGTCCCAAATGCAAGTGGTAAAAAAACTGATGAAAAAAGGCTTTTTCTCCAGTTTTTAAAATGCTTATTGCTATTCTAAGGCAAGGGTAATTTTTTTTTAAAAATTATAATCAATCATATCTTATAGAAAATTTAATTACGCAACTTTTGTTACTTCACAATTTTGCTTTAAAATGAATGAATTAAATCGAGTTTTTTCATAATTTTTAAACATTTTGATTTATTCATTAATGTTCCCGACTGTTTTGAGAATGAGGATAAGTCAATCATTGTAATACAAGTTATTTCACAAAACTTTTTCTGCAAAAATCAGTTTGCCCCTTCTTAACAGCCAACTGAAAACAGATCCGTCCTGGTCTACTATTGGATTTCATTTTTCCCTATTAATGTCAATTTAAAATTCTTTCAGAAAATAATAAATAGTAGACGTTCGTCCCTAGAAACACGAATAAGTCATTTCATTTCTTGCATTTGACTTTAAGGGGTTACATAGGTCTTGTATTTTCAAAAAATCGATCGCATTTTTTTTATTTCATATGAAAGTATAGTACTTCAAGAGTATTCACACCAAATTTGAAGTAAATTTGAGCAATATTACCGGAGTTATAGAGATTTGAATATCGCGCGGTCGGTACGCGCGCTCAGCCTTACCTAGCGTAGAATCAGCTCCTTTCTTTTTCATCAAACATCACAATATCAAAAGGATGCTCTGAACATCGCGAATGAGCCGAACGAATTACTGTATGGACCTGGAATCGACGACTCGATGTAAGTCGCTAAAAAATAACTTTAATTCATTAAATCGCGGTAAAAAAACTTTAAATTTCTCGAGAACGAATTCACCGATTTTGCTGAAACTTTGCACAATTCGTCATTATAGTATTGACTCGTGCTTGAACGAAGGGATTTTCATTCGGTCGACTCGTTTTTGCTTTATCCGAAAAACATATTTTGAAAATGATGAGAATCGGAAAAATGCTAAAAAATATGAGACGAAAATTCATTCAAATCCATTTCAAAACTTCAAATTTCTTTTTTTTTCATTCCTTCCTTCAAGCACGAGCCAAGGCCATAAACTATAGGAAAATTTTTTGAATTTTGGATTTGAGATGAACCTGCACCAAAATATTCTGCCTACCGCAAAAACAAGGTTGGACGAGGAAAATTGACAATTTTCAATGTATTTTGATGAATTGAAATTTTTTTTACATTTTCTTGAAATGCTAAACTTTTATGTGAAATAAATTAGAATAGAAATAGATTTTTGGTTTTTAAAATACAATTTTTTGAAAAAGTTGTTTTGTTTTTCCTTCAAGACCTATGTAACCCCTTAACGCAACGTACAGTATGCAGTTGATGATTGTTTATGAAAAGATATAAAATTATACGAACCCTTACAATGGGGGAGGGAGCTCAAAAATTTAACCAAGATTTAGATGCACTTTGAATCAAAACGATACTCAACCTTTTCAACTTCTGGAATTTCCACTTTTTCATCGCTAAAATACGTTGAAAGTGCCGTGTTTTCGTTGGGCGCCGATGAATTAATTGAATGCATATTCATTTTTGGATCATTGCGTGCCGTTGTATCTGAAGCATCCTCTTCGAATGCTTGATTTGTCGCCATTCTATAAATAAAACGAAAGAAAAAAAGGAATTTCAATTAGCGGAACACACACAATCATGTCGCCTTATAAACATAAAAAAAACACGATCAATCTATCAATCGAACATCCAGTTCATTGCCTTTATTACTTTACTAGGCAGATATATATCACCATATGTTTAGATAACTGGGGCAACACTTGAATATTCAACAAATATCGTGAAATACGTGAGGAACCTTTCAACTGAATCCACTAATAAATCGTATTATTTTTCCATGATCATTGAGATAGGCTAGATGCGTTATTCACTCTAGTTTTTTCGTTGGATTTTTAAATAATCATTATGAGTATTATGTATTTTGTTTTTATTAAATATGTGCCCACATAATATGGCTTTCAAACTTGCCTTAAAATTATATAGAAAATAAGATTGACTTGGTAGAAAAATCACTTTACGATAAGTTCTATGTAACCTCTAGTGAAGCTGGCTCGAAACTATCACATTAAACTTAATTTAATCAGATCAAACAGATTGTTGTTTTTGTAGTTTATTTGCTGCTTTTTATGTTTCACATTCACGGCATCAGTGAATGGAAACTCTTTTTAACATATAATCAAAATTTCACGGGAATTTAATTCCATGACAAGGTCTTTTTTTGAGGTATTGCACGTCAGTCTATTTAGGTCTGTCATCAAATTCACACAGGTTGTGAAAATTTTGTAAGTTTGTTTAATCGAATTGTTACACATCATGTGCAACAAATTAAACATACAGTTAAATTAATGCAGAGTATATTCAGAAATAAATCAGACGATTTTCAATAAATGTAGATATAATGATTGATAACTTCTCTTGGTAACAATGTGTACAATCAAGGAAATAAAGGTGGATATTAAAAGCAGTGTGGAGTCTTAATTTTAAGGAGTAGTTTAGTTATCTTAGAAAAGGCTAAATGTAATTGTATCACTTTCGATAAGTACTTATCTTTACGAGGTATGTTCAAAAAGTAAGGTAACTTTTCAAATTCCGCGGGCAAAGTAAATTCGATTATCGATTTTTTTATTTTTTTATGTTGGTATACTCGTCACGAACATATATTTACAGATTCAGCTATATAATTTTTTTATTTTATTTGTGAGAGACATAACGGTTAGAAGTATTTTGCGTGCTCGGCGATTTTTTGCTATCGAAAAAATGGATCAAAGAATTTGCATCAAATTTTGTGTAAAAAATGAAATCAAGTGCTCCAAAAAACTTGAAATGTTGACAGTGGCATACGGTGAAACTGTTCTGAGTAAAAAAAATGTTTACAAGTGGTACAAACTCTTCTAAGATGGCCGGAAAGATGCCAATGGCAAGCCTCGCTCTGAACGCTCAAGCACGTCAACAACAGATGACAATGTTCATGCAGTGAAGAAAATTATTTTGGAAAACCGTCGAACACTATCAGAGAAGTTGCTGAGGGTGTTGGCATATCGGTTGGCTCGTGCCATGAATTGTTTTCGAACGTTTTTGGCATGAGACGTGGTCAACAAAGTTTGTTCCGCAACTGCTTAATGCCCCTGCTCACTCATCGTTGCTTGTGAGAGATTTTGGCCAAAAACAACACCACATTCATGCCTCAGCCACCATATTCACCGGATTTGGCCCCATGTGACTTATTCTTGTTCCCAAAACTGAAGAGAAGTGCTTCGACGATTGGAAAAAGTGTTTGCACAAGTGTATTATATCTGAGGGGGGTTACTTTGAAGGGGACAACATAAAAAATTGACGAATAAATAAATATTTTTTCCTAAAAATACAAAGTCACCTTACTTTTTGAACACACCTCGTATATGTAGAATATAGAGCAGGTAGCTATATTTTAGTGGATCCAAGTAGAGGCCATGACACGTGGCTGAGTTCGGACGTGTCTTTTGACTTGGAAGCCAGAAGAACAGATTTGGTTGCGAGAGTAATGCCGCAACTGAATTTTTTTATAAAAAAAGAAGATATTTGAATCATAGTTCTAAACAAATTAATAAAAAAACTTGCAGAGTTTTATAGTATTTTCATTAAAAATATTCGAACGATTCTCACATTTTTATATTTATTGGAAACTTTGAATATAAATTTCAATTAAATATATGTGATGCAGCGATGACTAGCAAAATTACAACTAAAAATCTTAAGCATGCGAAAATATTGAGTTGAAAAATTTACGTTACACATTTAAATTCAATTTAAAATCAACTGAAGTATGTTATTCAATATTTTCGAGACGCGATTATAGATGTTCATGTACAAATAAATTTGTATTTCAAACTTAAACGTGATCAGATAACCTTTGACGCTAAACTGCAAATATTAAAGCATGTTGATATGTTTCATATTTAATGGGGTATTTCCTGAAAAGGTTGCTCAAAGTTTTCTCAAAGAAAATGTGAGCGCTAATATGATGGTAAATAGCATTAGTATTGGTCAATTGTTGTTTTTACGAATTGCATAAGATGCAATTATTTTAGAGGATATTTATTAGCATGGAAGGCAGCTCTCTAAGTTTTTCCTGAAATACGATTAAAACAAAGCTATGAAGTTTACATTTTTTCTTCACTGCAACTAATAACTGACCCAATCTACGATAAATTCTGAAAGTCGTTTACTTTGTTAAGAAATACCGATATTATATATATATATATATATATACATATATGAATCTAGAGATGACGTAAGAAGAGACTTTACATTCTATTTTATTGCTATACGTTCTGAGCATATTTTTTTCCTTTTCTCCTTACCATCAAGCCTCTAAGTATTTTATTTTATATGCCACATATTATAAATAAAGTATAAATTTCAAAAACATATTTTTTTTACTTTTTTCCAGCTTCATCGGTCAAGCTTAATTAAATTGTGTAAATTTCATTGGAAAAAGCAGCTCAAGGAACAGTTTTATCTTTTCCTCGCCTGCAGGAATGACAGAATAATATTTTTGTCGCAACGTCTTTATTGGAATAATCCAATATATCATCTTTGTTAGTTGCACACAACAAATAAATTATTACGTTCCTGTAATTTTATTTATACTTAGCTGATATGGATGACTAAGTTCAAAGAAAACGCAATTCGATGTTTTTATCTTATCTTGAAGTGCAATATTTGTCATAAAAAGTAAAGTAAACCCTTTCGCGAAAACATCTAGATTATAGTAAGATTATTAAGTATGAAGACATTACGAAAATGGAACAACACAAAAATAGCAAATTTACAGAAATCAATTGAAAACAAAAGCATTATGAATGAAACTCCATGCAATATTAAATATGAGATATTGGCTTCAGAGAAATGATGAACAGCAAATATTTGGATTTTATAGGTATACATAGAAGATATTTGAGTATAATTTTTAATTTTAAGATATTTTGGACTTGAGCACTGTTCAATTTTTATCATGTTTTCTACGCACATACAACGCAAGAATTATTATACTAGTCCAAATAAATCGAAACAGAATAAAGAAATAAATGTTTTATTATATTTGAATCAAACTTTTCATAAAAAAATTGAGCAATAATATCCTCAAACTATTGTTCTTTTAAATTTAAATGATGTATCTGAGCACAAAGTTTATCTAATAGGGGTTGTTCTGGACGGTACTAGTAACATAAATGCAACTTCGTCAGGAAACCTTCTGAGAATACAATTTAAAATCAGCAATTCTGCTTATTGACAAAACTATTCATCCAAAATTGAAATTGTCTATGAATGAACTATGTACACATAACGTCGTCCCAATCGATTGCTTCAAACAATACTGAATATCGAATGTCACAAAGTTTTGACAATCCGACGTCAAACATGGCGACTGTGACAGTCATTAAAAGCTGCTATATCTGCACTTTGAACTAATCGATGCGCGGCGTGCTCAGAGTTAGTTTTTGATGTCACAAAAACTATGGATAACAGTGAAGCATGCGAAATGACCTGCCATCGAAATTACTATCTACACGTTTTCGAAGAGAGTTAATTTCATAGGTCTCACTGTTGTTAATATATGATCATATGAATAAATAATTACATATGTAATTAAATACCATAAAAACTGTAGATGTTTTATTACACAATTTATTACATTCTCAACAATGCCTTGAATTCAATAAATAGAAACAGATAAAGTTTTATAATTTTATCTAACAATCTCGACAAAATGTATCAGATTAACCTCCATTTCAAATGTGTAAATAAATAGTGGAAAAAAACCACTATGATTTAGTAAAATGCGAAATGTAAACGTTGCCTAAACTTGCTAAGATACACAATAAATCTGCTCGCATTATTTAAATAAAACAATATAATTTTTATGAGTATTATATTTCACAAGCACTAGGTTTTTAGTGTTCACATATTGTTTGCCTAGTTTTCCCGAATTCCAAGCAAAAACACATTTAAGCATATTAGTTGCAATTTTCTTGAAAAGCATCTTGATCTTCATCATCAAAATAAAGAACAATTTGTTTCATACCGTTCTAGATACCACTGTTATAAATTGATTCTTCCGGTGATACTTCTCTCAATTGCAGTGTGGCTTATTGGTGTACTAATTATCTCGTTGTTAAATATTCTAGAATATTTGAAGAGATGCTAAACCTTTGCGTGCATTCGTTGTCAGTGAAATTCCACCGTCGATTTTTTAAAAATGTGCAAGGTTTGTACTTTTTCTTAAAACTCATATACTTTTCCTCTTGCGGTTTACCAACATATTGAAAGTAATAAGCTGGAATTTGTGCAAACCATTTGTCAAAAAATTCAAAAGTCTCCAGAAAAAGTCTAAATCAAATGGGAAAAAGTCCAAACCATTTGAGAAAAAATCTAAATCAATTGGAAAGTGCTATATATATAGAAATTGTGTACGGAAAACAATTTTAAGTTGAATGGGTATGTATGTATGTTTAGCCTAATTTTGCAGTACATTGCGAATGATTTAAGCCTTATTTTGCAAACAGCTCGATATAGCTCGCTGTATCTTTGCCTTAGCTAGTTCTATAATTTTTGGATGATTGAAGTAACGGCCCTTGAAATTATTTTTCAAGCAATAATCAAACGGAAACGGACACCGACGGAAATTCATTTCGATCAGAAAATTTTGCTTGATTTTCTCACAGTTTCGGCAGCACAGTACTCTCTCTGTTGAAATAATTTTTCATTGGTTTTCAGCATATTTCAAACGTAAAATGATTCATTTCTTACAACAGAGCTTTGATCACTCCACTATTGCTTATGTCGAATTAACACGCACTTAAAAAAACGAAAAATGGCCTACCTTTTGCAAAATATCATAAATTAAATGTTGCAAAATGTCTTTTGCATAAATAGTGGAACTATGCACACTGAGTCATACACCTTTGGAAATTTAGTGTTACATGGTCCATAAACTAATCTATCTATCAAATTAAAATAATAAATGATCTTCTTAAAGTTATTTTAAAAAAAATTTACTATATTTACTGCTCATTTTGATAACATATTGCTTACAATTTTCTTCGCTCATAACTGCGATAAACGGATTCCTTCCAAGAAAAAATGGAAAACAACATTCTCTGTTCGTATGAACAACAATACACAGCCTCCTAAAATAATTGACAATGTTAAACAACCCCAAACATTGATTCAACAGAAGCAACATGTCCATCATAATTTTCCAATTAGATGATAATTGGACATACGCCGTGGAAATGAGAAGGGGGTCAAAACTTGCGATAATTTGTTTGAATTTTCATGATAAGATGGCATTCCATATCAAAAAAAGTTAATTGACGGTGAATTGTAGCTGAATGGGAACGCTTCCGAATCAATATGTCGATTTTGCTGCAATTTTCTGATATGGCGATTATTTATAAAGCCTTCAATGTTATGAATCTCAAAATTGATGTGTTTGAATGCAAAGATTTGTTGCAAGCATATTGCATGGTTAATTGTGCAGTTAGTAATTAACTTTCAATCGATAATAACAAAACTTGTTAAGGCTATGCAACAGAAAATTACTTAGAATTTTTGAGCCAGACAGTAATAAGCCCGAAATAACTTTGCCAGACGCATCTAATTCTCGTTCGTCTGGATAAGTTTAATTATCACCTTTATAGCTTTTGCCATTCACAAATAACATTAAAATATCGAATTGTATTTTTGTTAATCAAATAACAATCTCATATTGTACAATTATTACAATATGAGATTGTTATGTCATTAGAAAAGTTTTTAGCAAAAGTTTACTATAATTCAATCTTAAAGGTGAATTATAAAAGCAAATAAAATAAAGCGAATACCGAGAATAACGAGAAAGAAATTGAAAATTTCAAATGTACGTAGATTTTGTTGTAATTTCAGTAAAGCACAATATATTTCGCACATGTAGATTTTTTTGCTATAAAATTTCAAGCAAAACCCAGAAACATTCTTCATATGCTCAGAATTTTGATTTATATACAGTTTTCGATTAACGTCGTTCCCTGTTGAGCAACAGTCCAATGTTCATGATTTCGATTATTTAATTTAGACACATGCATTTGTACCGTAGTTGTGAGTTTTCTACCGCTCATTTTCATTTAATTAAAGCATCGGACCAGAACGTGATGACTTTAGATAGTTTTTTTTGTATATCACTGCTTTTTGTTCATAGGAAGTTGCATAGATAAATTCAATTCAATAGAAATGTGCCATTTGACGTGCTGAATAACTCTTATGACAAGTGATGATGAATGAACTTTTAACTATTCACTGTCTAATTTAAATTTTAAATAGATTTCAAATATTAACTCACGTTGAAAACAAGTTATTACAAAAGAACAATCAATTGAGACGCCAGTGAAAATCAGAATGCTACAACAATCGATGTGAAACTTAAAAATGTATCTTTTTTCGGTGAGATTTCTGTTTTTTTATACATATAATGCGCATTAATGCTTCTCCGAAAATATTGTTTTATGGAAACCATTAAAAACAATCCAAATTTAGCTGATTTTAACTTATTCTACAGCATACACCGTTTTTGGCCGATCTCGACGTGAGCGTCCTGTTAAATCCTATTTACACTACAGCAAAAACGCATGATTATGCTTCGAGCATTTCAAAATACCTTGAAAGCGTTTACGTTGCATGGAGATGATTTTGTCTGTCAAAAACATATGTTGAACAGTAGCAGTCTTGCAATATGAACACATAATTACTTGAAACAGCCTCAATTATGCATTGAAATTTTGTAACAAAAGTTGAAATTGATTCAAAATCGAAAAATTCAATTTTCCAACTGAATAACACTTTTTAATCCAACGCACTTTAACGGCCCTGTTTGTTACCAAGCCACAAGTCAGAAATTATTTAAAGTGAATTTAGTAATGCAAGATACTGATCTGGCAACTTAAGTTAGTAATCCTTGATTTTTATTTACTATATGCTTACTATTCATTTCAGATTTTCAAGTCTACCAACTTATTTATTATAACATTCATTTAGGTGTCTTTTGCTGAGTAACTGAATTCCAATATCCATATTCAAAGAACACATTCATTAAAACCTGTAATTTGTCTAGGCTTGTCGGTGTCACAATTCTTCTTTATTGGTTCAAAAAGTTTAATTTTGATTTGTCGCTGAGACAAATGGTGTTGCCACCAGCCGTTTCTTCATAACCCTGATAAAATCAGTAAAGCGAACTAGACCAGAGCTGATCTGTTTTCAGTTGGCCGATGAGAAGGGGGGCATACTGATTTTTGCGGGAAAAGTTATGGAATAACGCGTATAACAATAATTGACTTATCCTCCCTTTCAAAAAAGTCGGAAACCTTAAAAACATATCAAAATGCTTTAACAAATTTAAAAAAAGTTGTTTGCCTACTTTTCTCACTCCTTACTTTAAAACGGTTCATTTTAGAGTAAAGATGTGCGGAAATAAAAGTTGTGTAATAAAATTTTCTATAAGATAGGATTGGTTAAAAAAAATTAAAACATTTAAGCCTTACCGCAAAATACCAATGAATATTTGAAAAAGAGGAAAAAAGCCGTTTTTTATTTTACCACTTAGAATTCACTTCTCTCCCTCAACGGCCAAATGTAGTCGTTTTTTTACAGATCCGCCCTGGTCTAAACGTTTCTATTAAAATATTAATCAAAGTATCCTTACACAGAATTTATTTCGGCAAATTACTTTTTTAACTGGCAACAAATATGGATATCGATTTTTTTAAAGTTATACATACAATTATTGATATTTCATTTTACACATGTTTTTACTATACGTTTTGCGTACTAACAATTTTTAATGGTTTTAGCTTGACATTCTTTGCATTAATTTGTAATACGAGGGGCTTAAAAATTAATTGCTTAGTGCATAGGTCAGCGAACGCTGTATTTAAATGTTACTCATTTAGTTGAAATTTAAAGACGTTTCGAAGTTGGTTTGTTTTGGAGATGACCTTATTTTTCAAAAAAAATCGAAAATCGGTATCGACTTGCAGAAAATATGCATTCCTATTGAGAAGGGAAATAATTATCTATTTTATTTCTAACAGCGTGATCGAAAATTGTTCATTTAACTCTACAAAAACTTAATGCTGACATTTTATTTTAATTTCAAAATCGGGACGCTTGGCAACGCTTCTTGAACAAAAGGTACCAATTTATAGCCAATATAAATATTTATTTCCAAGAAACAAAATAATTGAAATAAAACATAATAATATTTGGCATTTTCAAAAATTGACGAAAGTATTTTTGTCAATTTTCCAATCGAAAATGGCAAACTTAAGGCTGTATGTATACATTTTGATGGATTTCTGATTTGAAAATGCAGCTGAGAAAGTAAATAGTAAATTGCATTCCCAAACTCTTTTTGCTGACTCTCGTCCTTTTGTCCGATTCATTCTTTTATGGAATTCATCTGAGTATCGTCGCTGACTACATTAAGAAAGAACGTTTCTACCTCTTACACTTTCACACGATCAGTCTCTATAAGAATGCAAATCGTTATGTACGGCTGTCATTGTTACCGCATTACTTTCTAGTCGTGTTGGTAAGAAAAGAAAGGCGATCATTATGTAAGCACCTGGTCATATGATGTTTTTATAGCACGTTTATACTTAACAACATCCTTATTGACTTGAAACTCGGCAAATTTAACGTATCCAGTCGAATGCGGACATGTTGTGCGCCTTATCATCACTTCACGATTATAAATTTCATTCATTGTTTCTCGTTAATTTTCTATTGCAAATAGATAAGAACAAAAGATCTTAGATACCTCTAATATTGCTTCCATACAAATTACTACAAAACCCGTAAATAGATAGCCACTTAGCATCTATGTCAGTGTCATTATAACGTTCATGAATTTCCGCACTTATCTGAAGTATCTGCGCGATAAGTGTTGTTGTGCAACATTGCAGCCAGTGGGTACGAAAAACTGGGTGATCCCCATGATTGGGTAATCTTGCATGCTGCAATCAAACAAGTATGTATGTGCAGTCGCTCCAGCATAAGTAGAGAAGCTTATGTTCAGCTGGTAGATGTTTATAAAGCCAGGCTGGCTACGACGGAAATGGCAAACGGTCAACAAACCTTTAAAGTTTTGCAATATCTCAAAAACCAGTCGCTACATGTGGTTTTCCTTGACCTCTATGCCGAGAGTGGATTAGCTTCTCATTTCGCCGGTATTTCATATTACCAAATGTTGCCAGGGATATCAAGTAGAGAAGCAGTTACTGGAAGTTCCTGCATCGTTTTCGAGAAGAACATGTTTTGCTGACTGGAAACAAATTCATTGTTTTATGTATGTACGTTATTTTCAATGCGGTGATATTTCAATTTTGGAGTGAAATTTAGTTTAAAGTTGTCAGATATTTCCACGGAACGGAGTTGTTGCCCAAAGTTGAATGTCTCTTTTGACAGAGTAATATAATATCCAAATTTCTACGAGTCAAAATGTTAATTCTAGAGAATGGATGTGAATGAAAGCTACCGTTGCTTGAATAAAATACAGTGATTCAATTGATAACACGAAGGGCAAATGCAACCAACTAGAGCACTTACATATTTAGCAAATGATTATCCAATCAGCAAAACGTTTCAAATTGAAGAACGGATAGTTCGGGGTTTTTTAAGTTCGAATCTGACTGTTAAATTGTATAGAAAAGTTAGATTGCTTAAAAACATTGTAGCGGGAAAAAATTGAGCGTTGTGGCAATGGTTGTCCCAATGAACAATAAATAGTTGAATATACATAACATACGAAATGAACTGGTCGGAAGAACAATTCCACAATGCGGACAGAAGGGCAGAGTTTAAGCATGACCTACCAACGACAACATGGATCAATAAAAAGAGAATTTTTGGTCCTGGCGGAAAAATCCCAAGGACATGATTACATCCATGCCTTTTTCTAACTCAGTGGAAAACGAATAGCTTTGGCGTAATGAATTGAACCAAACCAGGCTAAAATACTGCGGACGTTTCATAATTTTAAAAGAACGGCTTTATACGCATTTTCAACTACTGTTCTGCGCTCACGGCTGTGTTTATGGTGTCGGGAAATTATAATTCAGCTTTAACAAACAGGAATGTCATATGCTAAAATTGGTGCATTAGTTAAAAAATCAAAATATACTGTCAGAAAAGTTTTATGAGCATATAAAAAACAAAATCATTCGAAACAAAACCTCGATCAGGAAGGCGAAAACAAACTGCAAACTGAGCGAGAAGAGAAATGGATTGTGAAAGAAATTAAAAAGGATCCAAGATTAAGTGCCGCATTTTTACGCAATGAAGTTTAAAAAAAACACTTCAGAAAAGAAGTGCTCAGACGGTACGAAATATTATAAAAAAGTCGGGCTTTAAAGGCAGGGTTTGCCGACGAAAACCGTACATTAACGCAAAAAATGTGATGTTAAGATTACGTTCCGCGTAAGAGTACGTAAAAAACCAAAGTCCTTCTAGAAAAGGGTTGTTTTTGTTGACGAAACAAAAATTAACCTGTTTGGATCTGATGGGAGCCGGTACGTTTGGAGAAAACCAAATAATGAGTTCAATTTCAAGCATACCAATCCCACAGTAAAACATGGCGGTGGGAACATTATTCCATGGGGTTGAATGGGGGCTTCTGGAGCTGGCAACTTAGAAATTATAAATGGCAGGATGGATTAACATTACTATCTAAATATCCTCGAAAGGAATATTAGACAAAGTGCTGAAAAGGTGGGGATGTTAAACTCTTTTGGCCTGTACCAGGATAACGATTCCAAACATATCTCGTAGCAATGCCGACTTTGGGCTATTTATAACTGCCCAAAAGTGATTAAAACACTTGGTCCGTTCCCAGATTTAAACCTCATAGAGCACCTATAGTACCACCTAAAAAATAAAGTTGCAATTCGTAGAGTAAAAACTAAAAACGAATTAAAAACAGTCATTATTGAAGAACGGGAAAATATTTCATCAGCCGTTTGCAAAACGTTGGTCAAATCGATGCCGAAACACCTCCAGGAAGTCATATGAATGCGAGGAAAGTCCACAAAATATTAATAGTGAGTAAGTTTCTAAAATTTAAAGGAAATAAATCTAAAACTAACCAAATAATATCAGATAAAACTATATCGTGCCTTAACTTTTTTGGGTCGTTTCTCGATGGTAAACAAGCATTTTTTTATTATGTTTAAAAATTGTTGTGTTTTTGGTTTTTTTATATGATACTGAAATATATCTTCCCAGTTCCTGATATACTGTAAAAAACACCATTCTCAATAAAAAAAAATACCACTGAAACTTATGACTTTTCTCGTTGGGTACATCGTGACTTAACTTTTTTATCCACTGTACATCCAAAAGCGTCTCAAATTCGGTTTGAAATACAGTTTAAAAATTTGATTTTTTTGAAGTTTGTATTTTATATTAAGGGGGGAAGTACCTTGAGAGGCCGAAAAAAGGTCTTTTTTGCAACTGATTTGTGGGGAAATGAAGACAGTTCTTATTAAATCAGTATAATATTTATTTTAGGCGATTTTTGAGGTTGAAAAAAACAAACATATTCTACAAAAGTGAAAGTTGAAAGTTGAAAATTAACAAATTTTTCAACGATCTTGAAAGCCATGTCGTCGCTGACGTCCTAAATTGCGTAAGCGATGCTGGCTGCAACTTTCATCTGAAATCAACAAACCAAACATTTTCTTACTCGCGAGAGGTTTTTTTAGTAGATAGACTAAAATATTTGCGAAATTCGAAAATTAACCCTTCAAAACAGGCTCAAAAAAAACAAATTACGATTTTGACGAAAAATTTCGTTGTACATCCAGTCAAAAATAGTCCCAAAATAATTTGTTTTTTAATCTTTAGTCTATATAGAACAGTTTTTTATGCTCTTTAAAATGAATGCCAGATGATGAAAATCGATTCACTAGTTTTTTTATTATCACTTACGCAATGTTAAAAAACATGGTTTCGAGAAAAGGCCGTTTAAAGTTTGTGGTCAAGAGAAAAAGAACTCGGCGCCAGGCACTTCCGGGATGTTTATCTTCCACAATTTTGAGAATTAGCTTTTGAAACTTTGACATGATAATCTTAGGCGATATATCTATCGATTCAAACAATTTAAAAAAAAATCGATTTATAAAGTGTCTAAAGGTACTTCCCCCCTTAAGATATTTCTTGTTGTGGTGACCTGAATGGGAACTAAATTGTATGATCAAAATGTTTAATATTTTCAACGCGAAGCAGGTCACAAATCTTGATTCAAACGCTGTTTGCCACCCATAGCCATAAAATGAAGGTCATTGGCGAAAAAGCCGGTGGGTTCGATGTTGAATCGAATTATGCTCACCGAACATATTCGAGTAAAATTAACACAGCAATTTTCACCTCGACCGTGAATAACGGAAGCTCATGATTCGTGGAAGGTTATTTGAATGGCAACACTTTAAGCAGTGAAAACGAAAAAGTGTCATATCCAATTTCAGTCAAGAATCCGGTCCATGGAATTTTATGTCGGTGCATGCTGGGAGCACGACTTATCGCATGCTAGCGTTGCACGTTGGTATGTACCCTTGACAGATCACCGACCAATTGACAACAGAACCATACGCAGACCGGATAACGATTCGCGGGGCAGACTGTTAGATAAGTTTCCCCATCGTGAGCAATCGATACGATAAAGTGTTGCGAATAAAATCACTCAACATTGAAGATCATTCACAATTCGCTTCGAACGAACAAGGCCCTGTTGACAGCTGGCATTGCAAGACTCACGCACACACACACAAACACACCACCGCTCTGGGTTAAGGACACTTACTTGACCACTTACTGCCTAGCTTCCGTTTCCAAACAAATATCACAAGAACATTTGGGGCTCCGGGCGAGCGGTTGATGTCAGCCTCACGCGAGTATTATCATCGACCAATTCACCGAAAGTTCCACGACTGGACTGCAATTTTCGCCAAATCACTAGCGAATACGCAAGCGGAAGATAACTTCGCGCTGCTGACAGCACAAAGGATTGTAGCGCGCACTAACTGAGGGGGCGAACAGATAGGTTTCTTTTCCGCTAGTTCGATGACATTTTGATGTCGCGGACGAAGTTTTGCTAGTTCCCGGGGCTTCGATGCGCCACGCGCGTAGGCTTGAACGGCGACAGACTCAATGCACGACAGAACCGCGCTTCGCAAGGTTTTATGAAACTCTGCTGTCTGTTGAGTTGGTGCTGTCATGCATGTGTCATTGTGTCATTTCTTGGGTGACGTTTCTATCGCGCTGTAGCGCGCAAGCGTCAAATGCTCTAGCATGCAATACGGTAAAAATTTCCTCCAGCACAATACACACATACACTGACTGGGATTCCCTTTTTAAACTCGATTGTAGGAACATTGGGCCAATCTGACCTAGAGGAAAATTAAGCTAAAGATGTGTTTTCATATATTTTTCGGGCATTCATTAAATTGTTTTAGGCATTACAAAAAATAAAAAAATAGGGATACTTCATGTGATTTTTATTAGACTGAGGATTAATTCAAATGTTTTCGGAAATATAATTAAAAATTTTTAATGGGTGCTTTCAATTGCCCCAAATGACTAAAGGAGTAATTTGACCTAACGTTCCTACCAACGTCAGAATTTTTCACGTTCCCACTGTCGGTTTAATTTAAACAACAGTAATTTTTTGACTATAAAGCAATTTGGTTCCTCAAAGTAACGTAATTTATATTTTTGGAAACACATGGATTCAATTCAAAATAACTTTCGTGATCAGTTTTGGATGTTACCAATGTTATGAATGTTATGTGCGTAAATAAATATTAAAAGACGAAAATCTTCTCATCTAAATTTTTCAGATCATATCTCCATATGCATGTTTATGTGGCGCTCTTTGAATGCAAAATATAAACTAATTTTCGAAGACAAAAAATTGTGTCATTCAGCATTCGCGGCTTACCCAACATTCAACACATTTCAACCAAAAAGATCAGTTAAACAATCTAATAACATCAACAAAGTAGCTGTTGAGTCAACATCATCATTGTTCATAGTACGAATGTTTGTTAAATATTGTATGTTTGGCTCTTCACCACAATCATTATAGTCATATTAAAAATATACAAGCACCCAACAACGAACAAGCGAGCAAATTTATCTCATATTTCAAGATACCGGGACTCCCCTTCTAAACAAAGCAGATGGAAACGGCAGAAAATACTTTGGGAAGGAATATATGAATTACATTTAACCACAAAAATATTGATAACAAATAAGTACATAGACACTCTCGGACAAAGGAAACGAAAATTAATTCATGAAAAGATAAAACAACTAGTTTCGTATTAAAATTTTTATGATTTGTGATTTCCACGAAGCGCCTTTGAATTGCAATTTGCTCATCTGCCTTATCTCTCTGGTCGCATCTTTATCGCTGCGTGGTTTTTTTGAAGCGATAACGTGCTGTTCATTCCAGCTCATTCGATTTGTTTTTTCTTTTAAAGAATAAAAAATAAAGCAGCAATGAGGCTTTAGTGGTATGGAATGAATCCATAAAAAATATATGTATGAATTAATGTATATTTTACTGGAAAAGCAATGTAACTATCAAATTTGATATTGTCAATGGATTTCATTTTCACAAAATAATTTTGATATTGATGTAAAAAAAAAACTTCGTTTTAATTTTGTGTAAAATTTTTTAGGCAGGAAGTCAATTGTGTGAATTTTTGATGATTTTATTTTGACTATTAATTTCTAATATTAAGCTTTTTTGTTTTTATTATGCATATGAGCAAATGAACATTTTTGGTGATTAAAATAAATAAGTATGTGTGTACTTAATATTCTTCCTGAAAGCACAACACATTCTCTTAGTGGAAATCATCCTTAAATTCCTCTACGTCGAACTAACTTGTCGACTTAAAGGACTTAGACTGTATTTGTAGCATACATGCTTCAACGGTTTCCAGGTAAAAAAAGGAGGAATAATGAATATTAACCAGTAAAGTACAAATAAATAAATTTAATCATCAGTTATCAGATATTCCTGGAAAACGCCTTCAAAACTATAATATTATGTAGTTCTTTTCCTACCCTTAGTTAAACGATTGGAGGTACTATTAATACAAGTGCAGTAGTTGTGTTGTATATTTCCTTTAACCTTTTCTTCGTCTCTTCTTCGTTCAATTGTTAGAATTGAAAAATTGGCTAGTCGTTCTTTGTTCTCAGTAGATCTAAGATTTTATATACATATAAGTTTGAGTTCAGAAGAACTTCTCTCGCATGACGCGATTGTGACACAAAAAGCCAAGATGTATTGGATTGTAGGTGAGATAAACTAAATTCCACTAAATAATAAATTGAAGTATTCCTTGAGCTGTCTCGATTGTACGCAAGTACCTGTCGGTGTTTTTTTTGGCTTGCAGCAACTGAATCTTACGAAACTCCTCGCGAATTCCTATCGTATTTTCCAGGACCACTGCCAGGCTCTGATCGGATGTTTCAAGCATAAACTTTGTCTCAACAATTGAAAAATCTTTTCGATTTCTTCATTTTTTGATAATCCTGAATAACGAGATAGTTCATCCTGCATTTTATTTCTTCCTAATTTTGTCCTAGAAACTTAATCGGAGTTTGGGTAGCTGTTTATCAGAAATCATTTTAGAGACTAAAATTTTATTGGAATTTATTTTTATTCATTACTAAAATTATTTATTTTTAAATTGTTTTCTTAATGTAAAATAGCCGAGCGAGAAATTATCAAATTATTCAACATATATGCAAAATTACTCAAATCAAGATATAAAATGCCAATAACAGGATTTCATTTTTCCTATTTTTATTCTTTAAATTAAGCGCATTCAAAAAATAGCAGCGTTTCGTTCATCGTAATTGTTTATATCTTTGAAACCCTTTACGATATCGAGATGAATCGAAGATCAAATTTTAAATAATAAATACCCTCCAGTCAAATATTTTCTCATCTTCATTTCTTCCAAACTAATAATAAGAGCAAATGTTTTAATTTTGTCTGCTAGCTCAATTTAAAATTGGACAACGGTTTTTGTTCGGGATGATAGCTGTTTTCCTGTTATATTTAACGATCCGATGCCATATCTTTTTCTAGAATGGCGCAGCCAGCTTTTCGATGTGTTGAAATTGTCAGAGGTATAGTTTCCTTTAAACAAATATTTTGCTTTCTCCTTAAAATGTTGACCGTCAATAGTGAAATTATTCTCTATGGCCTTTAGAAATAATTTATATGATATTTTCGCCATTGTTTCCGGTCCTGATTAGCACAAAAATTACGACGCTCTGAACCAGCGAGAATGTTGAAGCTACAGCAGTGATAATTTTATCTGTTTAATATTTTTTCTGTAGAAAATTAATAGGTTTCGTCCCCTAGTCGTTTCGCTCGTCAACCTCCACCCCTTTTATTAATATTATTATTATTATTATTTTACGGTTGTTTGTTATTATTATGTTACGATCATTATATTTTAATTTTTCATACAACGCTCATTATTTAAGACGACAATGAAAATTAAATTTGATGGTCACTATATCGAATAATCACTGCATTTATCGTGCAGCCACTATTTCGGTAGTCGGCTATATCAATCGATAATTCTTTAAATTAATTTTATTTTTGATAAACTTTCAGAATAATTGAGAAAATATTGACACGAAAGATTCCAAATTTTCTTGTCATACATTCGTAAAATTGTTTTATGATCAATTGTACGGAAAACATATTTCTACAGAAAATTTAAATAAATCTTGCAGAAGGAATATTTTTCTGAATCCAAATTTATATAGCCTTGAAAAAATGCAATATATACTTATTTAGTTTTTTTTTAAAATAATTAAATAATATAACAATTAAATGCTTTCCACAGTGATATACTTGTAGGGGAAAAACGATTGTAAATTAGCTAAATTTGTTAGAAAAGACTCAAAGTTTGTGGGAATTTTACCTTCGAAATTTCCAAAAAAACAATTAATGAGAAGAATAGTTGTTTTAAAAATGATTTGCAATGTCCTGCCAAATGGCAATTTCATAACTTCGAACAGAACGTGTTTAAGCATTCTTAGTGTAAATATTACGTTGGTGCAATTCAAGTTGCTAAATCTATTGATAATTTTAACAGTCTTTAAACTTTAAGGAAACCAAAAATCCTTTAAAAAATATTCAATGACGTTCACAAATCACAATCAATAATCTTTCAATTAAATTTAAATCATTTTAAATACAAATATCAAGCATCAAAGCAATTCAATTAACAACAATAGTGCCACGTCATTTTATGATTCGCTAGGATATCCCCCCCCCCCACCATTTGTACAATCATTCAAGCCCAATTGTTTTTTGGCCTCACGCAAACCGATAAGATGAAACATACTCGTCTACCACCTATTAAGAGATTAGTATTGTCTTTGAATAGATCTGTGTTTCCCATTGAAATCGTTAAGTGTCCACACCGGCGTACCAGCGATAAGAAATACGTGCCATTTGACCATCGATTGCAATCAGTTTTTTATCACAGATGGTGGTCGATAAGTAAACGCTTCAAATGATACTTATTCAGAAGCAATTTGATAATTATTCTCCATAGGGGCGTATACTCCCACCGTTATGCTATTTGCAAACTGATGTAAGACAATTGTCTTGATTTATATGACGAGATGGTGCGTAATCTATATAAATAATTTTCATATTTGCCCTGCTTATATTAGAGGACATCTAGTTAGTCGAGTCACATTTAATCTACCTTTGAGGCTAGGTACATTACGCGAAAGCAGCTTTGCATTTTATTCATTGAAGACCAAGCGGGTACACATCATCAGCAACAATATAAAAGGCAAAGATTGTTAAATTCAAGTGCATAATTTGTTAAGAGTTTTATTTCGCTTAAAGAAACCATCAAGCGAATCAAACGACTATTACGAGAAAAAAATCGTATAGCTATTCTTTTCAACATAAATTTTGCAAAGTATTCAAACGAAACACGCAAATAACTTGTCGAGAAACTTTTATTATACTTTTATCAGACTGTTATACAACATTTATCGGTCAATTAGTCCTATGCAATCAATTCGTTTATCATTTAACAGAATGAAGATATAACTCGTAAATGCATCATATTCTCTTTTTCTTTTCTTTTTTTAAAAAAAAATCAACGATGAAAATAGTACAAATATTTGCTTTAAAAAACATGAAGTACATTTGTTATACTTTTACGCACATTCTACGGAACACATAAAAAAATCAAATACACCATCGAAATACTTTTGCAAGGAAAAACAAATAAAAAACAAAAAAATTAAACAACCCTTCGAGTGAGGAGAATATTGAAATTAAATGCTTTCACTTTAGGGATTCGGTTGCTCTTGCAGTTGAACGTAATTGGCTGGAAATAGGCCGTACTTATTTTTACACAGGCCACGCCACCATCCTTCATCGATCTAAAAGAAAGAGAAAGATTATTATTTAACAAGTAGCTTTTAAAATCGCAGTATCATTGAAATTTTTAATGGGATTTTTCTTGAATGAATATTAGTAGTAGACATCGGAGCTTCTTCATTTATTATAAGAAAGCTTCGTTAAAGAAAATAAAGCTATGTTTTATGAGATTTATTTTTCAATATTCAGTATTTATATATTAAGCACGTTGACTCATTTTAATCAAATAAAAATATATAAGAATAAGAATAAAGCTAATAATAAACTTCACGCAGCCAATTATTATTTTAACGGACAGTAATTAGGCGTATTATGCAAACGGGAAGTTATTTGCAAAGCACGTTGACGCTTTTTTTATTGAAGGATGGTTAAACGTTCCTAATTTCTACTTCGGTTTGTGAAATAATAGAATACGTTGATGATTCAACCTATTTCAATATCAATCTACGATTATAATGGAAACTTTGTAGAGTTTATGAAATCCTGAGGCTACAAATGGCGATCGATCATGTACCATGCTATTTACTTAATATAATGGTGTAATGTTTCGTTTGAATTGCAGAAAATTACTCAAATATTTCCAGGAAGTTATGTACGAGACAAAAATTTAAAGCGACCATGAGTTTTTTGATTTCAGATGAACTTCGTGTAGACTTAAAAATAAAATGAAATCTTCCCTACGTACCACAAATTCTCTCAAATCGTTGTGCAGTTAATTTTTTTCTATTGTTTTTAGGCACTTTTGGCAAATTTATTGGAATGTGTCGACAAAACTAAATTCTTTACTTACCATTTCAATATGAGAAATAAGATCATCCGGATCAAATGATATTTCATCATCAGCGGCGGCTTGATAATCATACAAGGCAACTGCCCGCAGTCCTGTGTCTTCAATGTATTCGGCTAGGTCGTCAACGTTCGCGGGTTGCGTAGGCGCGGATTGCACAGGTGCGGATTGCACAGGCGTGGATTGCACAGGCGCAGCTTGGACTGGCTGTGGCCCTTGACTAAATGCTAGCGGTGGATCCACAATATGGGAGTTTACTGTCGCCTGGATATCAGGAATGGGCGGCGTTGGCAAAGGTGCTGTCTCGTGTATTTCTTCGGGTGCGGGAGTTTTCACGATCGGTGATATTTGCGGATTCATAAATGGTTCTTGCACAGGAATAACGTCCGGCTGTACGTTCGTTTGCGGCTGTAAGTTCATTTGCGGTTGGGCTTTCGTTTGCGGCTGTATTGACTCTTTTGGCAGCTTGATGGGTTCCCTACGTTGAGGTGGTTGTTCAGTCGTAGGCGATTGTATTTGATTAAACGCAGATATTGCATTGCCAATACCACCCTGTCGGCCCGTATCAATCGCAACTTTTCGTTGCGATGGCTTGCTTTCTGGCTCGTCCGGTCCGGCAGCTTGCCTTCGAGCCGCATCATCTCTGTCTTTTTTATCTTTTTCTTCGCGTATTCGTTTCTGTTCAGCCGCACGGTTCCGATTTTCTTCTTCGGACAATTGAGCCAGATTTTCGAATTTCGCACGCAAATTTGATGGTTTGGCAGCACCAATATCGGGTTTTACTCGAGTATAGTTCGTACCAATACGATCTTTTCCCTCCTCGAAACCAACTGCTGATTTATCCATACGATCGCTTTGCACGCCAAACTTGCCACCGAAACCCTGGAATTGTAACAAAAATAAGTGTTTTTTTAAGCATGGGATTAAGATTCGTAAGTTATAATCCAAATTACGGCATTTGGAATGGAAGCTGGAATACTATACTATAAACTATTCTATTAATAGTTAGCTGCGTGGTAAATTTAAATGGTTTCTTTTTTGCAGGTATTAGCAATTTCACTCAGTTTGGTTTCATTTAGGAGATGTGGGCAGGCAATTATAGATAGCAATGCAATTGTAATTTAAGATTAGTATTTTTTTTTAAAAAACCTCTAAACAAAACCCTAAAATCCTATGCTTCTAATTTATTTCTAGCAGTCAAAAAATAGCTCCTAAATTTAGGGTTACCACCCTTGATCTGGCATCATTGATTAAAATTGATTTATACTTTCAAATATAAAGCGTTTGGTTCTCTTTTTATCTTTAGCGTCATCCTTTTCGAAAAAGAGTTAGTGGAAACGGAAAAATGTGCTCATTTCATAAAAAATACGTACACCTAAACAATTGTATGTGATATCATTTTGTAGAATTTGGGCATATTGTCAGGCATCGTAGCTTTCTCTTTTTCCTTCTTCTATATTTTTTTTAAAATTGAATTCGACATTTTCATCAGTCACAAAATAATTACAGGTTTTTGCTAAGGTTGTACTTAAGAGTTGCGATATATTATAAGTTTTTAGGGATAGTTGTTGGATTGGTGCAAAAATTGGCTTCAGGAAAATAGTTTCTGTGCTTACCGTTTCATTTCATCAATCACAAATTTTATTCTTATTATCGTATCGAAAACTGACACGAATTATACAACGCTTAGAATGCATCGCTTATTTTTGCCAAAATATACTTTGAATTTTGTTTCGATAATTTCCCTTGGAGTTCTTAGTTATTACATAGACTAAGGATTGATGTTTTAACGTGCAGCGGGACATTCTAATTTACGATTCGTCAGTTCAATTGAGATTTGCAAAGATTTTTAATTTATCTGCGTAGTTTATATCAAAAGTCAATAGCCAGACTCAAAATAAAAGCCCAGTTATGCATGCTTTTCGATTTAATTTCTACTCAACTCCCAAATTTCTCACTTCCGCTCCGCGAAAATAACGCAGTTGCTTTTCTTTCCCGATCACGATTGATGGCTCGAATTTGCAACAAATGTTCACACACAGCATAACAATGAGACGTTTGTGAAACATGTTTCCTTCTGAATTGCTTACCCTTTTAAATCACATTGTCGTCTGCGATGAAGCGCGAAAAAAGACATTTTCGTCTAAGTTATAAATGTTCATTACCTTACAGTTTTCTCAAATTTATCTTTGCTTTGCAGTCCAATCATTAGCGACTTCAGTGGAAACAAATTCAGCATCTGTTCTAATTGCTCTTAAAATATGGGCCTGGTATTTAATATTATTGAGCATTTCGCCCTGGGAACATTCGAAAACTACTCAGCAGTATTTCTTGTGTATGTCTTTCCAATTATGTTCACGCCATTTTTAGTTTCAAATATAAATATCTACATTTTCAAATTTTCCTGTCTTTTGTTTAAAATAAAACTCAATTACGTTTTATCTTATATACAGTGGCTGACAAAAGTCTACGGCAGTATCTTATATTGAGGTTCTGGTTGGTCGGAAGCTTTAATCAAAGCTCCATTGATGCAAATTTTTCAGTAACGTAAATATATTTATTAAAAATCGAAAACAAATTTTTTTCATAGCAAACTTTTAGAGAAATTCATAAAAACATAAAAAATTCAATGGACAAAAGTCTACGGCAGTCAGTGCTGACTGACTTATACACAAAAAATTTCCAATTAAACATATCGGAATTTTCAAAATTTAATAATACTTGGTTGGACCCATCAATTACTGGTGCCAGTCTTCGGGGCAGAGAGGCAACTAAATTACCAGTTTTTGCCGATGTAATTTTTTCCCATTCTGTAATGAGCGCTTCCTACAACATTTTTTTTTATTTTTTATGCAACATTTCCGAATTTTTCGCTTCAGAAGCTCCCATACATGTTCTATTTAGGCTTTGGGGAGGCGTAGGCAGCTGCCTGGGAGCGTAGAACAACAACCAGTTCTTGACGAAGAGTGCTGTGTGCTTCGGATCATTGTCCTGTTAGAAAATCCATCTTCTTCCAAGGCACAACTTCTCAACTGATGGTTTTAAATGTTGTTACAGCAGGTTCTTGTAAACATAGCGGTCCATAGTAGTTTCAACTAAAGCCAATCTGTCGACCCCAGATGCAGCTATGGCTCCCCAAACCATAACATTACCTCCAGCGCGCTTGACAGTAGGAACCAAATTTTTGGTCTCTAAAGCCGTATTCTTTTTTCTCCGTATTTTACTGCGACAATCACACTCGAACATGTTGTATTTCGACTCATCGGTAAAAAGGACTCGATTCCAAAAATCATTATCATTGTTGATATGGGCCTTGGCGAACTCTAGGCGCAGAAGTCGGTTTTTGCGGATATTAATGATTTTTTACGTGGAGTTCTGCTTAGAAACCCATTAGAATTTAATGCTCTCGAGTTTGTTCTTGCATTGATATCCTTTTTCCTTACCACAGCCACTTGTTTCGCCAAATCTGGAGCACTTATTTTTGGATTTTTGTTCACTTCTTTTAAAATTGAACTAATGTCTCTGCGCGAAAGCTTTTTCGGTTGACCATTTCGCGGCTTATTTTCAATGGAACCACTGTTTTCAAAAATTTTGATGATGGTATAAACAGAACTTCGTTTGAGTTTCAATTTACCAATTTCCGAGCACGATTCATTGTTTTTTTTATACTCAACGACCAAATTCCGAACATCACTAGGAATTTCTTTTCGCGATGACATTTTGCGGTCCTTACAGTTCAAAATAAGCGACAAACCTATAATAGAGTTGCAGCTGCACATACACTGAATGGCAATAAGATAAATAAACAAATTTCGAAGAAATGCAATTAACTTTACTTGGAAATTTTTTGTGTATAAGTCAGCCAGCAATGACTGCCGTAGACTTTTGTCCATTCAATTTTTTTATGTTTTTATGAATTTCTCTTTAAGTTTGTTATGCAAAAAATTTGTTTTCAATTTTTAATTAATATATTAACGTTACTGAAAAATGTGCATCAATGGATTTTTGATTAAAGCTTCCAATCAACCAGAATCTCAATATAAGATACTGCCGTAGACTTTTGTCCGCCACTGTAAAATACAGTAAATCCGCGCTAATTTCCGAACACTCAATTTTAGTTGTCGTAACTGTTTTTATACGTCTGTCTTTTGCTTTCAGTCATCTCGCAAAGTGTGAATTGAAGCTACTAAAGTGCAACTGAATAGAACCAAATACAATCCTAAACTTTCAAACTCCATACATACATACAGGCCAATGAATTATCTATTTGCACATTTTTGTGCCAAATTGTGTCAACAAAAATTTACTCAATTTTCAAGAAGTGCAAACTATCTTTGTTCTAGAGGCGATTTCACGTTTTTTAAGGTTAAAATTATTCCACGTTTAAGTATTTGGGTCTTTTACTGGAGAACGAAAGTTGAGAACCAATGAAACACTTGAAAAAGTTCATAGGTGTAATAAAAAATGGTCGTTATTGGCAGGTATGCAGGTGTATAAAGGGTAGGAGGTTCTCGAACGGAGGTTTCACTGTATTAGAAATTAACTTACCACTTTATGGTCAAGTTGACTTTCGTGTTTCTTTGGCGCTTCAACATAATCCCATCCAACCGCCGATTTGTCTTTGCGATCCTCTTGCACACCAAATTTTCCACCAAATCCTTTTGCATAGTCTACATTCCACACAATCAGATAATGCTCATTGTAAAGTAAGTGAACAAGTATTACTATCGATCCACCCACCTGTTTGCGATTCATGCTTTTCCACTTTCTCCATATAATCCCATCCCACAGCCGATTTGTCCACCCGATCACTTTGTACTCCAAATTTACCTCCAAATCCTGTTGCGTAGTCTTTTTGTGAGCTGTGCTTCACGACTTTCTCTTTATAGTCCCAACTTTCGGCCGATTTGTCCACTCTGTCCTTTTGGACGCCAAACTTGCCGCCAAAGCCGTCGCTGTAATCCTTTTGCGATGCATGCTTCTCCGTTTTTCCGATGTAATCATGCCCGACAGCGGATTTGTCCATACGATCGGTTTGAACGCCAAACTTTCCACCGTAACCATATCCTGGATTGATTTCTTCGATTTCCTTTTTCTTCTTGTCGGCATCGGCTTTTTCAGTCTCGTCGCGTAGCTGTTGCATACTGGAATGGGTTCAAAGTGGTAAATCTAGGAGAACAGTTGGCTAGCAACGGAAATAGTGTTCCGAAGTTAAAGATGAAAGACTTATGATGTGGCGAGAGATGTAAATTATCACTAACAATGAGCAATGAACTCATGGAAAGGAAGCATAAGAGAATGCAACTAATCATTAAAGTCTGTATCTCCGCTTGCAACAGGATTTGCATATGTACAAGAAATGTGGCTCATTAATTAGAAAATCACTCAATCCAATATCAAGAAGATACAAATAAATCGGTGGCTGTGACAACATATTGAATTAACTGCAAGGTTTCTTGTTATAGCGCTTTCAAGTAAAGAACTACTAAACTGGATGAGTTTCTTCGGTTTTGAATTCGTTAGCAGCGAAAAACTTAAGAAAAAGCCGATAGCAAAGAAAAGTTCTAGGCTTAATATGTGTCTTGGGATCTTCGTTGAAGACGTTATGCTGGAATAAGGAGAATAAGGCAAGAAACTCGCTGAAATAATGGGATCACATTTACGAGACTTTTATCCAAAATTGGAGGAAAACTCTAAGTTTATTACGAAATAAATCGACGATAAATCGAAATAGGAAGTGTAACCACTTTGGAACGAGACAATATTCAGAGATAGTTCTATGGAATCCTTTTTAATCGGAAAAACATTCATGGGAAGCTAAATTCTTCAGTTATCTTGTTTTTGTTTGCGTTCTTGGCAAAAATCGACTTGAGCCTAGCCCAAAGTGAATCAGAAGTTCGGGCTTATCACACGACATTTATCTTATCTCTTACTTTATCGCGCCAGCGGTCCGTCCGCTGCCTTCCACAGTTCTTGAGCCCCATCGTTGCTCCTGTTCGCTAACATCGTTCACAAAATCCGGATCCGTCTCCCAGTCGTCGTCTTCCTGATCGTTGTTGGCGTTTATTTGATGGCCCGCAGACGCCTTCCACATGGCGTTATGCGTTTTATGCAAATTTATCGCATAGATTTGTCACGGACGTGAGATAAAACCGTGTTTTCGTTGGTCTTGTTGAATACTATGGGGAGTGGCAGCAGGATAACACAATACTTCAACGTGAATTTATGAATGAATAATGCGACCGGAAAGCTGAGTGGTATGAACTAATTGTTCTGGCTCGTACTAGAAGTGGATTTTGGATGGAATTACTCTTGAAACTGTGCGCAGCACTTAAAAATGAGTCACAAAGATGAAATAAAACGGGGGACGACACACATCTTGTTTGACAGCTAGTGGTTGAATACAAAAAAGTAGAGTTGAACGTCAAAGAATTTGTGGTATGAATAGCTTCTATGGCGTAGTGATCAACATAGGCGGAGTATCACGAATATTTCGGGGGTTAAAATTAGGCGCAAAATTCAAAAAACAAAAATTTGTCCAAGTATTATTAATGCAAAAATAACTATTTATTTCCTGTAAATATTAATCGAAATGAATAACGATCTATTATTCAAAAAGTTTCCAAATAAACTATTAAGTATTAATTCAGACGCAATGTAGAATTTTCGCATATGAAATCTAGGAATTTGACATTCTGTGCATACAACAATGGGAATACATAACACAGTGAAGACTTAGTACATAAGATGCGTTGATATATTATAGAAAATATTAATTTGAATTTAATTTCAAAATGCCACTTGGGACTAGTTAACATTGAACGGACTTGCTTCTCATATAACTTTAAAACATTGAACGGACTTGCCGCTCCTGGAAAACGTCTAGGGTTGAAATGAAAGAATTAAAAAATAAAAAATGAATGATTGAATGTTTTTGGAAGTGGATTTGATAACGTTTGTGGATTTACTCAGTTCATTCCGTTCCTATTAATTTATTGTCCCAAGTTGTTCACGAAGCAAAACGATGAGCTGCCAACGATACGCGGGCTACACAATTTATTTGGTCTTCACTGTAATTGCAAGCGACTGCTTCACCGTTTCTCATTATTGGGCAAACAGTAAAAATTATTTGCTTTATTTTGTGCTGCAGAGTGATAGAAAAGTCTAGAAAGTTAAAAAATAACAAAAACAAAATAAGAAAGTGATAATGTTACGATGTTTAGAATTTAGCCTTTTCTATTGTGCTGGTATTTATTTTTGATTAGTTTTAACTTACTCTGTGTTGTTTGATTCGAGAGAATATTTGTTAGAGATTTTTAGGTTTAGTGTTTATTTTTCGAAGTTAAAATTACGTCTTCTGGTTTTTTGAATAAATAGATTTTCTGCTCCTATTTATTTAAATAATTTTTCTCAATTATTGAACAATTAGTTTTGTTAAGACACTTCTCAATCTGCATTACACTTGTAACGAAATATAACGGTTTCGGATTTAAAAATATTGGCGCCAATAAAATAACCGATGCGCCGCTGAACAGCGAATCGATACAATCGGTTCTTCGTCGAGTCAAGTGTCAAAAGTGAAACTTCCGCCAACGGGTCTTTCTTGACGGCCATTCTTTTCGATTGGTTCGGCACTATGACTGGATTAACAAACAGGGTGAGTGTCGCTAGTTGCGGACGGAATTACACCTCAATCACAAATAAAGTGGTAGCGCAAGCTACAGTCTACAGGAGTTGATATAATTCGTCACAAAACGGTGCGGAATCTATCTGCAAAAGACGGGATTTGAGTTTGCTAGCCTGACATTTTACACGTGTGTTTGGTCGAATGGCATTTGTTGTTTTCAACTATTCGTTTCATGGAAGATTGGCTTTTCTTTGTGAGAAACACTATCAATTGTCCAGAATGCTGTGCAGCAAGTAAGCGCGGAAGAATATATCAATTCCTGTAGAGCGCGCGGCCAGGTTGTGATTGTAGTGTATCTTGCGTCGATTGATTCTAACCTCTAAAACGAACGACGACCGAAGTAACTAACCGTTCAACAATTCGTTGTAGGCCGTTGTGATTGACGGTCGGGGCCACTTAGTTGGTCGACTAGCGTCTGTGGTAGCCAAATACCTGTTGCAGGGCGGCAAAGTAGCCGTTGTACGATGTGAGGAGCTCAACCTGTCGGGACATTTCTACAGGAACAAGGTGAAATACTTGGCTTACCTGAGGAAACGTTGCAATGTGAACCCGGCTCGTGGTCCATACCACTTCCGTGCTCCCTCAAGGATCTTCTACAAATCCGTACGTGGTGAGTGCTTGGTTTTGTTGGTCAGCCGTAGTTTGAGGGAATTGAAAGCGATGCAAATATTAAAATGGGTGCTTAATTATCACAACACTACCTTTGTAATCTACATGGTATTTCTCTTACTTTCTGGAGATACAATAATGATTGCTTGCTATGTTGTGGCCGCCTGCTAACAGCAGTAATCGCTTCGATTCTTTCGAACTACGAAATGATATTTTCTATGATGAACATAACTTCTTACCTACATTATTTGAATGAAAATGTAACAAACTCCAAACTGAACTCCCAATGGAATGCTCATGCAAACCACGAACGATGATCTAGAGCCTAAAATCGAAACTTTTATCGTTTTCTTTAAGGCATGATCCCACACAAAACCAAGCGAGGACAGGCTGCATTGAAGCGTCTACGAGTATTCGACGGAATCCCACCGCCATATGACAAGAGGCGACGTGTGTGTGTTCCGATTGCGATGCGCATCCTGTGTCTGCGTTCCGATCGCAAATACTGCCAAATCGGGCGTCTCTCACACGAAGTGGGCTGGCACTACCAGGATGTTGTGAAGAACTTGGAACGAAAACGTAAGGCTAAGCTACGCGTAACATTTGCACACAACAAGATCATGAAGAAGTTGACGATGCAAGCGCGCGAGAAGATTGCAAAGGCGGCTGAGCCATTCACTAAAATCATAAAATCCTATGGATACGAATGCTAGTTTCGTATGTTTGGTTACAAATAAAAAGAAGAAAATATGAATTTGTGTTTTATTGGATTAAAACATCACGCTTATCTGTGGAAGATTATCGACAAGAGCAAGAAGTAAAACCGCCATAATTCCGAGTCTCAGTGAGATTTGCACGTTTTATAGGAAAATACGAAATACACAGCTGGTCAAAGAAATAGGTGTGAGTAAAAATTCGTTCATTTATCATAAAATTTCCATTATAAATGATTATATCTCAACTGAATTCATTACAGTTGAACTCTAAAGCAAAAAAACCAAAAGAAGTAAATTAAAAGGTTTTAATTGCAACTATCCAAATTATTTTATTTCACATGGTCAATGGCAATGGCATGGATTCAATTAACTGTTGACATGTTACCAAAGGAATTGAATACCATTCCTTCTGGACTGCTTCACATAATTGGTGCTTATTTGTGAAATAATGGCCCGTAAATTTTCGGTTTAGTGCAATCCTACAAGTTCTCTATAGGATTGAGGTCTGGAGATTGACTAGGCCATGAGATTACAGAGACGTTTTGATCACGAAGCCAACTTTTTACCCGAATTGAAGAGTGCTTCGGATCGTTATCTTGTTGAAAATGCCATCTTAGAAGCATATTTTCCTCAGCGTACGGGAGCATGATATCCTCTAAGATTGCCTTGTATTCAAATCTGGTGATGATATCGTTTATACGCCCTACCACGAAAAACAACCTCAAACCATAATATTTCCGCCTCCATGCCTAATGGTTTTTTTCGTGAATCGTACATGAAATTTCTTTTACCTTTGGCCTTCCAACGTTTCGCCTAGAATCGGAGGAGAACAAATTTATTTTCGTCTCGTCGCTCCAAAGGATTTTGTACCATTTCTTTACTGCTCCTGGTCCGTTCCAAAAAACGATGCTTCGCAGCGAATTCTTTCCTGGCTGTTGGATTTTAACCTCTTAAAAGCGGCACCTTTCTTTCGACGAACTGCACGAGCACTAACTTGATTCCCAATATGCGCACAAATCGTTCTTGAAGACATGATTGGTTGGTTGGTTGTAGTGGCAGCCCCCTTTGCCAAAAGGCGGCTCACTTAGGCCAAGATAGGCCCATTGTGATACCACATTTCAATAGGGTGCGGCACTAAAACCTGTTGGGTGACGAGAACCATTTAGGTTCTCGTATGAAGCCGGCTACGCAGCTAATATTTAAACTGGCTACTTCCGTGAGGCTGTCCAGGAAAGGTGAGCCTAAAGTTTGCATGCGTTTCTTGGATAGTGCTGGGCATTCACACAGAAAGTGTTGGATCGTTTACTCCTCCGATCTGCAGCTGCGGCAGAAGCCGTGCAAAGGGGCACCCAGTCTTTCCCTGTCAGTACGGATACGATGAAACTTAATGTTTCACGGCTCGTGTTAAGGAGCTGCTTGGTGCGCTTTGAGCTTAGTGTGTGCCAAGTTTGCCTGGTTGTCCTGCAGGTTTCTTCCAGCAGCCAGGCCCTATTTGCAGCCTCTATATAGTACTGCTTGAAACTTAGCTTGACGGAGGCCAACGGATGGCCGACTTGGGGTGTTAGTGTATAATCCTAGAGCTCAGTGCCAGCTCTAGCTAGGGTATCAGCTTCGCAGTTCCCAGGTATATCACTGTGACCCGGCACCCAGCAAAGAATCACTTCACAGTGAAGCGACATCGCGTTTAGTAGTGTGCGACATTCCATTATAATTTTGGATGAGGTATACACGTTGGATAATGATTGAATAGCAGCTTGACTGTTAGAAAAGATGTTTAAATTTCTTATGGAAATTTTCTGACTTCTCAGCCAGTCAACTGCCTTATAAATCGCAATGACCTCTGTCTGAAAGACGCTGCAGTGGTCTGGTAATCGGAAGGATAGTTTCAGGCCTAGCTGTTCTGAGAACACGCCACAGCCAACTCTTCCCTCCATTTTTGATCCATCAGTGTAGATGTCGACCGATTCCTGTATCCTATTTCCTTCTATGATCCAGTCATGTCTGCTAGGGATGACGGACTTGAAACTGTGGTGGAAGCAGGGAATCGGAGGAGTGAGGTCTACTTTCTCTGGCGTTGGTCCATCCTTACGTAATATGTTGGAGTGGTCGATATTCCCATCATGCCAGAGATTTAGAGCTTTCAATCGAATAGCAGAGCACTTGGCTGTTTCGTTAGGAGCTCTGTCGGAGCCAATTTAATAGCATAAACAATGCCTTTGTCGGGGTAGTGCGTATAGCCCCGGTGATAGCAATAGCTGCAGTCCTCCTGACCCTGTTAACCAGGTTCGCGTTTGATGTTTTTGCCATCGCTGGCCACCAGATAACCCCGCCATACGGAAGGATTGGTTCCAGTTAGAGTTTTGGGTTTCAGTCTCCACCTTTTCCCAATAGCTCTTTTGCAGCAGTAGATTGTGTATGCCGCTTTACGCGCTCTTTCTGCTGTGTTCGCTGTCTATGCGAGTTTGGAGTCCAGAATCAGACCTAAATATTTGACCTGATGAGATGGATTGAGACTTGTCGCATCAAGTTTAGGTGGAACAAATCGTGGAATTTTGTATCTTCTCGTAAAGAGCACAAGTTCCGTTTTCTGCGGATTTATCTTTAGACCGCACTCTTTGCTCCATTTGGTAAGAATATCTAGGGCAAAGTTTAGTCTTGAAGACATGAACGGATTTGATTTAGCCAATAATAACATGCGATGATCTGTCGTTATCGAAGTTCTTTTGGCTTTTCCTCTACTTCCGTATTTTTTTTAAAAAGATTTTAGAGCATTGGTTACAAAATTTTCAGATCGCTCCAAAGCTGAATTTATAGGTTTTACCTTGTTTTCTTAATCGCCGAACCAAACTTCTCTCTTCCGGGGTACAGTGAGATTTTCGACCCATCTTAGAAGAACTAAACATCAATAAATTATTTCTAAGTATTAAAAATGATTACAATAAACTCACTTCCATTAAAAAATTCTATTGAACCTATAATTTAACTGTAAATTTTCGTTTTATTACGTACACACCTATTTTGCTGACCAGCTAGAAAAACACTTCTAGACTATTTTATGCAGCACGTGCTCGAATCGAAGTAACCTTGGATATGATTCTTATGAAAATTGCTGAAAATCCTGCAATTCGCTCGAAGTTGAGATGAGAGCGACTTCATTTAGAAGCAAAATTAATAAAGAAACGGCTTACACCTAATTTTTTTGACCAGCTGTGTAGAATGAATGCTGGGGACGTCAACAAGAGTGCGGCCTAGAGACGGTGAATGTCCTTACTCGAAGAGTATGAGTAAAGGGTTCGTTTATCAACTCAGCATTTAATTTACGTACTGGTCCCTTTTTAAGTCCACATTAACAATCCCAGCTTGCGCTGAGTTGATACCGCTTTGAAACAGCGCAAATTTTGTTAACAAATGTTCTGGAGGTGTATTGTTCGGTTTTGCAAACATCGCCAGTTCTGACTAGATATTTTTATTTATTTATTTATACCAAACAAGGCATCAAGTAAACAATACAAAATACATAAATAATATAAGTTAAAGTAAATTAGTTTAATTACAACTTAATCAGGCTTATTTGGGGAATGCGTGGTTATGATGACAATAGGGCCTTTGTCAAGTTACGTTTAAAGGACGATTTAGGGATACCCGGAGAATAGTGGTTACTAATAGTGTTGAATATTTTGCAACATCTATTTATCGGTTCATTATGACCATAGGGCAGGGTTGTGTGTCGAGTACGTCGTTGTTGGTCATTAAATTTTATCCTATCAGCGAGGGCTATTATATTTACTGCGCCGCTGATAACGTCGAAGGTGAAACTGGCACTAATTAATGTTCTTCTAGATGAAAGAGGCATTAAATTTAGAAGGTCTAGTCTATATTTATAGGAAGGAAGACTATGAAAAACACTCGGGTTGTAGAAGTCCCTCAAGGCAAGTCTGTCGCTGTGAAGCACAAAAACGGGGTTCCAAATTATGCAAGCTTGGTTACCCAAACGTTTTTGAACTCCTTGGCGCGTCTCTTAATGAAGCCAAGCTGTTTATTAGCCCTTGATAGGACTTTGTCATATTGCAGATTGAACCGCAATTGGTTGACTAACTATAAGACTACTCCGAGGTCAACGACATGATCAGCCCTGTTTAATACGATGTCGTTAAGGTAATAAGAATAGGTAGTAACTGCATTCTTACGGGAAAAGCTCAACACGTGGCATTTGCTGACATTGCGATAGAGCTTATTCTGACTACACCAGTTTGCAAGTGCTTGAAACTTGGACTGGAGGAAGGCTGCATCCGATTGTGTTTTGATGCTGTAGTAAATTTTAATAATTAAGTCGTCAGCATAGAATAGGTGAAGTATGCCAGACAGTGTCGTAGATAGATCAGAAATGAATATATTAAAGAGCAGAGGGCCTAAATGGCTGCCTTGAGGTACTCCGGAAGATGCAAAAACTCTTTTAGATAAGGGACCTTGGAGTTTGACCATCTGAGTTCGGTCACAGAGATAAGATTGTAGCCAATTTAGTAGGGAATCAGATACACCAAAATTACGTTCTTTACGTATTAGGGTTTGATGATCAACCCGGTCAAAAGCCCTACTCAAGTCTGTATAGATTGCGTCAACTTTGTTTCCCTTTTCCAGTTCACAGAGGACGTCAGAAACTAGGATCATGAGATTAGTGGATGTCGATCTGCCTTTACGAAATCCATGCTGCTGTTCGTTTACGATGGGAGTGAGAATATCGCAGACTAGCTTCTCAAAAAGTTTGGGGATAACTGACAAAATAGCGATCCCTCGGTAGAGGGATTTGTAATAATAATCGCATTAACATGCTTTTTGTCATAGTTGTGAATATTTTAAATCGATTTGACAATTTTCGGGGAGCCCCACTGAGCGACAACTGGTACGTAGCGACCATTATTGGACAAAACTAAATCTACATCGGAAATATTGTTTATCAAAGCAGGATAAAAATGCTTGAATTAATTGAAAGGCTGGTCTATATCCCTATTCATAATCAACTTACGAGTAAGAATGGCATCAAGATTAGACTACTAGAACTAGAACATAGTGATCTTATAATATCAAGGAAGTTCTTACGGATCCAAATTACTATGATTCATTACATCCAAGAACAACCTACGAAATAAGACCCTAAGATCCTTCTAGAGTTGATAGTTAGCCAGCGATTCAAATCGCAACCGTCTATTTCCAAATCCACATGTGCGATTGGGTAACAATTTGAGTAGAAAGTTTGCTCGATTTACATCTACTTCAAATAATTTCTAAAGGCGTAGAATGCTAGGATCTAAGCGTCATACTTTATCAAAGAACTATGGCGATATTCGTCCTATTTTGTTCATGTCTTGTATTTCTATATTGTTCTAATGCCGAATTGATTATAAAAAAAGTGGAAATGAGAAACTTGCGACAAAAGGATATTGCCCTGATATTCGGTAAGATGAATAAGCATATATTTTTATGTATAAATAATCTCTGTTCGACCGAATAAATTAGATGTGACAGTCTATAATGATCCAACAGCTCGAAAGGAACCATTAGATTTTCGGATCCGCTGTGAAGAATGTTGCATAAACTTGCCTGGAAACGCGACTTCATGCGAGGTGAATTTGTGAATTTAGAGTTATTTATATTACACGACATTTTCCTAGTAGGCGGCTAAAATTATTGGCGGCAATTTTGGTACTGTGAATCCAGGTTCGACGAAGGTGGTTAGTCTCTTGTGGCCAACAGTCGTAAGTATATTTTTGATATGTATTGCTGCAAAAACGAATGACTATTTTATTTTTATTAGATATAATATAAATTTTCATTTATACCTATTTTTTTTCAACGTTGGGAGGTGGAAATCTTCAAAAGATACCGATCAGCTCCTGCCTCTCGGCATGCCGGATTTCTACCGACTAAAACCACCTCCGCTTTCTTCAATCACTCTTTCCATAAATTTTTAGTAATTCTCCGTATTTAAATTTCAGTACATAATACTTCCCAGACGATAAAAATCGGTATAAGGGATAGTACCAAATTTGTAAATTTTAGTATCCATTTAGTCAAATTAATAGTTCAGACTATATGTTTATAAATTATTTCATGTTGACTACATGTTTGGCTTTGACTTTAGTGGAGCTGATTGTACTTGTAACTTACTTCGAATGATCCTGAAGGAGGTATTTTTAGTGTCGTTTTAAAGGAAATGATAAAATGGAAAGAAGTAGAAGCGACGTAGAAGTCCAATGAAGACAGCCAGTTTTTTCCCTTGAATCATTCATGTGATGAGTCCAAGTTAGTTTCTCGTCTGTTAGAAGTCCTAAATATTTTATTTGTTCTACTCTCTGGAGGGTCGTGTCATTGATTTTCACGTGTGGTTGTATGTCAGTCTTGTCCTTTTGTTTGAAAATAATATATTTTATTTTCCCCGCGTTTATTGCCAATCTATTTTGTACTTGTTCAGGTCAGTATTTAAATTTTGTTCAATTTCGAGATTTGTTTTACCTGAGTATACGAGCACAGTGTCATCTGCGTACATAACCACTTTCGCAACAAGGTTTGCTTTTTGTATGGAGTTGATACAAAGTAGAAATAACGTTGGTTCTAGGATCGAGCCCTGCGGAACACCTATGCTAATTTCAGCAGTTTTGCTTTTGACACCTCCAATTGCTTAGTTCGATCTTTTTTTGAGAAACGATACATATATTAATACACACAGTACATTGATAATTTTTTAACTATTTTTTTCAACGTTGACTGGTGGAAATCTTCAAAAAGTACCGATCAGTTTCAGTTACTTGGCATGTCAAATCTTTGCCGAAACTCGTCTACATTTCGTCCATACCACTCTCTCCATCAATTCTCATGAATTGACCACCTTTAGTATCAGTGGTACTATTCACTATTCTATTTAAATACATATAAGATATTCCTTTACTATTTCAATACATTTTAGACGTTATACAATCGAGTAGGTCATTGCAATATAACTATATCGTCCTATAACAAAACTGGTTCAAAAGTGCGTGTAAGTCAAACAATCAATTTCGATACTACTATCAATAAACAACTGATCACAGATAGCTTAAAAGGTGAAATTATATTCAAAAAAATACAATCAAGTTAAACTTCAATTACAACTGATACAGGCTTTATAAGAAATTTCAATTTAACGGAGTGTCTGTCGCCCGATTTGAATCCTTTAATGAATTGTACGCCTATTGATTGTGAGGAGAAATATTTTGGTCAAAGAAATTTTTTCAATACGGACACGAATTTTTGTGAACCAGTTCCGGATTGTTCAAAATCGGATTCAGACGATTTGGTGAGTTCTTTTACTATGTTCAATCGTGAGGTACAAATCATATTTGAAATGTTCACAGATTTATGACTACACCATCAATGAGTGTGTAGATCTGAAACGGATAATTTGCAAAGAACATATAATTGCAATGCAAAAAGGCGAGTACGATAACAATGTTTGGGCTCCGAAGCATAATCCTGGGGTGAGTATTGAAGATGTGAAATTTTTTGCAATTGGAAGCTAGAGAAAAAAATAAAAGTTGGTTTGTCGAATACACGCCTGTGATGAAAGTAATTTTAGTCATAAGAAAATTTGTTTGTTGCTAAAAATCGGCTATGTAGTTTACTTCATTTTTTTCACCAGAAACACCTTAGAAAAACTAGGCACCATAAGTGTATGCCTCATTTAGTACTATATTTTAGCAACGTTTTCATAACTTTCAATTCTTATAGTTATTAATAACAATTTTCAATATACAGGTATACAACTTTTTCATGTGAATCTTAAAGCTTTTATTCGATTCGAAGCAAGTTTTCATGTTTTCTTCCGATCGCTTATTCTCCAGTCATTTTTTGAATTAATTTTGATATTCAAGATCATCAATATCGTCAAGAACAACGTCTAGGAAGCAACTCTTGGGTATCCCACTTGAATTGTTGGTCGTATTATCCTATGAGTTCTTCTTCTTTTTGGCTTTTTTGGCCTGCGTTTAGTTTACAAAATACTTTTAAAAAAATTCAATCAGGTTTTTTTTAATACTTGTTTTCAGGAGAATAATTTAAAAAAAAGTAGATTCTTAATGTAGTGAGGATTCGAAGCTAATACAGTGATCAACTCGGACATATTTTTCAATGAAAAGAGCTATGATAAATGATTGCATAGAAACTAAACAGACATACAAACTGTTAGACATAGTCGGGAAGATGTTTATGAAAAACAAAAGCATAATCATTATTAAACAACGCAAACTATCTAAAATTAACTACCACATGGTGAATAATCTTTACTGGAGTAATTTTATCCCACAAAGCACTGATCTCGAAAAGTTACCATATAGTCAATATCTTTCAGATCACTTTTAGTTATCGTCAGTTACATTCAGCTTTCATTTATTTAAAAATTTTGAGCGATATACTTTGAAGTTGCCTAAAAGATAACACGTTCTAGATAATTGTTTAAAGTCTTATAAACGTTTTCTAGAATATAACTATTTTCAGATATATACAATACGATAAAACAATGTGTGTTCCATATAGATCGTATACCGTGTGAAATTCTAATCTAAATACTAAATAAACTATACTAATAATTTCAACTGTAATCTGCGTACGTTTTAAGCAATTCTTTGTATACATAAAAATTAATTTTTATTGCAATAATTATTACGATTGAACAATACTTTAGCAGATTGTGATTGCTTTGAAATGTGTAAGCATTTTTTTAAATGATTATCTAAAATCCAACAAAATAAACGTCTACCGGAAGTACATTGTGAACACAAAGAGAATGGAATCTTGGAAAGGCCAGCCACTGAAGATTCACGCGAAAAACCATATGGAAGGTTCCTAAAATTGAAAATGATTTTTTTGAAAATTGTGCTGAGATGGCATCGAGTGATGTAGTTAGTATATCAGTTCCTGATTACCAAAACGGAAGATAACCGCGAAGTTTCAAGTAGTAGTTCATATGATATTTTGGAAGATATTCAAATATTCAAAACAACTAAATGCTTTTCGAAGATATTCATATCTTTTTGATGGCTATTTAACAAGATATTTTATATCTCTAAGAGTGGGGCATAGGATAACGTAAAGTTATAAATAAAGTTCCTTTTTTTAAATTTTTTAGAATATTTTTACGCCCAAGTTATGTTTTTGATAACTTATATTTTGGCATATTTTTGACATGAGATCCAAATTTATTTTGAAACTGATAAGAAGAAAAAATAACGGTAACATTATAATTTAAACGTTTTTAGATACTACATAGTTGTTTACGTATGTTTGTCACTATTTCGAAAGAAATTTATTACTTCCTTTTTCGGTGCTGATGTTTTCGAATGCAATCAAGAAAAAAAATTAAGATAGTAAGCTAGAGTTGAGGAAGGATCAAGATGACATTTATAAATTAATACGCCAAGAGTGTGCCACGCAGGCATTTGTAGAGGAAGCAAAACAACTCAACAGTTTGTGGGATTTCAGAAGCACATAAAAAACTGGAGTTCGATTTCAAAAAATTAAGAATTTTGCCAGAAAATCAAAAGGCACATGGCACATGTATACATAAAAATGTGATCTAAGTGCGACCCTTAAGGCCCACACGACTAGCTTCCCAGTGGGGTGAATAAAAAGCTACAATTTGTTTTTATTATTAATTACTATTATTAATTATTTTTCTAGATTACTATAATTACTTTTATTGTTTTTATTTATTTTTTATCTAACCATAAAAGCTTTGGTAGAGGAAGAGGCTTCCGTCACCTGGTCGTCCTCTACCAAAGCCTCGGCAACCTCGTCATCCTCCTTGCCCTTCTCCTCGTCCTCTACCTCGTCTTCCATCTCGGCCCCGGAATCAACAACCATTATTGAGGGTATTTAATTAATATTTACGATAATCATTCGTTATTAACAATGTTTGATCGTTACTGAATAGTTATAATTGAGTTTATATTTACAATATCAAATTACAACTAATAATATTTGATTGTTATTAACAATATTAAACTATTTATAACAATATCCAATTATTAACTGCATTAGCGTCACACATCCCAAACCTCATAATATAAGTTTGGAATTCTATAAATTATTCTTGATTTGTTTTTAAATAACATTTTTTAAAACGTTGATCAAAATTTTGCTAAACTCTCAATGATAATAATATTACTATGAAGGTATTTGGGATCTGCACGAATTAATAGTGCGTTTCAACAGTTTAATTTTGAAATTGCAATTTTTTTCCTCTTTTTTTCAGTTTTTTTTTCATTCTAAATAAAAAACAGCTGAACCGATTTTGCTGAAAATTCATTCAGTTTTAAGTTAAGCAATTACGCGTCGAATAAAACCTCGTCATGTCACACGTCAATATGATTTTTGGTGCTTGAGATAATCTAGACGAAAAATAATTCCGAACGCACATACGTACATTCACACACACAGCCATCTCTCTAAAAACAATGGATTTGAATTCTAGAGACCTTAAAACGTGGAGATATGTCAAAATTTGAGATGCGCAAAATCGACCCCATTACAATCACTTCCCACGGGAAACTGGGAAGTTAAAAATGGAACACATTTGTGATTGTCCAAGAAACATAAAATCGCAGAGAAAACTCTTTGCATCTATATTATTCCGCCTTCAAAATATGATACTCGTTTGCATGTGATTCGGATACAGAAAATTCGGAAATTACATTAGAATATATTGAAAAACAGCGTATAGCTATACAGATATATTGCAAAGAAACTGGCGATCTATAATTTGAATTATAGAATGTTAATTTGGAAGTTATTGCTAGACAGTACAATCTCTCGTCTCCATCGCTTCACGTACGCTTATTATAATTATTGTTAGATTGAAGTTCGATTTTTCTAGAGATGGAGGTGTTTTTTAATAGTGTTTTTACCTTCGACAATTTTTATGTACATTTGTATTATCATTACGTTTTTATTTTTGAATGCAACGTTGATTCAAATTTACATGGTGTTTAATGCAGATGTTGACAAAATATGAACAATACTCATATCGTTCTTGTTTTGTTTTCTCATCAAGGCGCCGTGGCTTAGTTGGTTAAAGCGCCTGTCTAGTAAACAGGAGATCGTGAGTTCGAATCTCGCCGGGGCCTTCGCGTGGTTGTGCGGAATTGGTTTTTTTTTGATTATTTATGTATATTTTGGTACCTGGGTATATTCTTATAATTCTTCCGTAATTTTTTTATAATGCCCAACTGTGTTATTTCAAATATAAACTGGACATTCTGCACAAGGCTTTAGTGATGGAGGGTCATCAATTAAATAGCAGTCAGACGTTTTTTCAATCGATTTGTTAATTTTGCACTCCCGTAAAATTTATTTTATGATGCTTTTTTTTGCTTTACGAGTGTGTTATTACTATCAAATATTATTATAAATATTTTTCTATCATGGAAAAGGCAACACACTTGTAAGGAATTTCTTACAAATCGTCAAAATTACTGCATATGTATTTCAAAAATTAATGTTAACCTGAAAATGCTTTCATCATCACTATATTTTTTTACATCGAGGTATTATTTTTATTATTATTATGTATTTACTAAAAATCAGGGCAATCTTCAAACATCGAAGTGTTTTGAAACGCAAAAGCTTTATATTCAGTTCGGAAATAACTGTAGATCCTTAAAACAATTCCATTATTCCCGACCAAAATGTAAAAAAAAAACTATTCTCCATCAATTCGTTTCGAAGAGAAAAATAATAAAGTATTTATTTTTAGATATATGCTCGAATAAGGTTTGTAGCAAGTCGTCGTCAGATGATTTTAAAAAAATATGTACTTCAATGTAAAATGTAGAAAATTTCTTTTTACGCGGAATTCATCCAGAATAGGATGAGAGAAAATCTATTTAAGAAGCTGAAAACGAACGAAATTTTAAGATTTATTTGTGCTGAAACTATTCATATCATTTTACATGTTTTAATTTTCAACAACAAATTCTACTTATTTTGAATATTTGAGAGGTGGCTGTACGCCGGTTTCATCGGAGATAGTTGAGCTGTTCTACTATATATTGTGCCCCAGCTTTTGTTGGATCGAGTGGAAAAATGAAAGTTAATATACTCCGACTTTTAAGACTAATTCGCTTTATGGGAACCTAAAAAACTTAAAGATAAGCAATATTCGAAAATGGTACCTGTTTGATAGCAAATACTAATTTTTTCATGAACTATTCACATATTTTAACGAAAAAATGGTTATTTTTTTATCAATTTTCAAAGAGTTTTAGGTTCACATAAAAGGTAATCAGGTCACTTTTCAAGACAATTTTTGTGCCAAACTTCAAAACGATCGATTAATTAGTTTTTGAGCTATCTTGCGCGTGTTAAATTTGTTGCTTGTTCTTAAGCCTAGTGGAAGGCAGTAGCGTTCATGAGCTTTAATTTCGAATGCATTACAAATTACGCTATTGTATTTTAAAAAGAAATTTTTTCCAATCATGTTTAGCTAAAATTTACGCATAAGCTACAAAAATACATTTTTAAATCTTATAAATGGATCTTCCCAATAAGCTGAAATGTTTCTAGAAAAATTTCAAAAAACATCAGCTTACAAAATAAGCTAGGGAATAAGTTTTCGCTCTCGTGTAGAGATTCCATAAGAAATATAGAATTTCCTCTTCAATTTAGATGTTTTCAGAATCAAATTGGTGATTTTCCAAATCACCAATCATTTTGAAATTTCTATCAGATGTTGATGAAATATTTTATGTAAATATGCCTAATAGTTGATTTTATGGATCAATATTTTAACAAAAATTTCATCTGAAAATTTCTATACAAAATGCAATAATTAAAGAAAATAAATATTAAACATCGAATAAAGCTGAAAATATTACATGGAAAAAGAGTGAAAATTGGCAAACTGTTGAATACAAATATGAATTAATATTTCTAAGTATTAAACTCATTTTGAATTTTCGGAATTTTTTGGAAATATATAATAGAATTATCAAAACAATTACACACGAAATACTTTTAATAGCATAAAAAATGTATGATCATTATTTGGTGTTGAATGAACGTTCACCAAAAGCTACATGAAAACAGAGGAGACTATCATGACTATCTGCTTTGATGAGGGTTCAAAAGAAATATTGAAGCCGTTTAAGCGCCTTTTCTCATAGTTATGAGAAAAAGAATAAAGTGTTAAACCAAGTTTGATTATTAATTTAATGGAAGAACAACTTACGCATTTACTGAGCTCAATTTCAAGATGTAAATGAAACGTAAAGCGTAAATGAAACATAGTTTCAATAATATATTAACCCATTCGCTGCCAAGCCCAAATCATATGAAGTCATTCCCGTTGCCAACTAAATTTTAAGTGCTATTTTTACCTAAGTTATGCTATTTCTTAGTGAAAGTTCATAAGTTTATCATATAAAATCAATTATATGTATAAAATCAAAGACGACTATACTCGTCTCTGGCAATAGGAAGGAAACAGGACTCGATATCATTTTCCGTATTTTTGCATTTGTTTTCAGAAAAAGAAACCGAAAATCGCACAGATAAATAAAACAATAAAATTGCAGGAGCTTGTTATAAATCCTACCATGGAGATAAATAAATGTATAATAATAAATGATAAATGTATAATAAATGATAATATTGCTATAACATTTTGGTATGAAAACGCGATTAAGTTGTATTTTTTTAAGTTTGAAGAGTTTAAGAGTGAAGTGTTATTTTTATAATAAAATTTTGTATAGAATTTTTTTCAAATTATTTGCATGTGAATGTTAATGTTTGTGGTCACAAAATATTTTCTAACTCAAAATCATGTTTGTTATAAAATATTGAAAGCAGGACGAGTATACTCATCTTGGCAGATTTAACACCGCGCCAAAGACGAGTATACTAGTTCTTGGCAGCGAATGGGTTAATAACACCATTTCAGCGCAAAATAATAATAAACGTCCAGTCTGATAAACTCAAGTTTTACTATTTTCTTCTTCGAATTAATTTATCATATATATTATAAATTTAATTTTATTTAATTTTTTTTAAGTGACAAATTGAACCCTCCGTTTCATTTCAGGCTTATGCGAACATCACTCATATGCCGATGGAGAAATTCGAAACTACAAAAATGACCAGCGATTCGATCGATTTAGACATAACATCACCATGGATGGGTTTCCTTCAAGGATTCCTGATAGTAAGATAGATTTAAATGTCTTAAAAATAAGAGTTTGGCTAATTAAATTGTCTGTAAATGTGTTTCTGTGCAATCGCATAATTCCGTGCTAAACACATTTGAATAATAATTCCTTCGGTCATATGAGAGATTTTTTCGACTAATATTACATATTTCTCGCTTTTCATAGCTGCTGTTGCTAGGCATTTCATTTTTGAGTTGCTTGAATGAACAATGCTTTTCATTAATTTCTAAGTTTAAAATACAAATTATATTCCACTGGAAAATTTGATTTTCCCATGTGGTATCCTAATTTTACTTATGGTGTGTTGGGTGCTATAGACAGCATGATTTGATGAAATTTTAAATAGTTTTCCTATCGAAATAGCCTTTTCATGAATGTAAGCCCGAACAGTTTCCAGAAACAATAAAAAACTTGTTTATCTACAACTAGATAAGCAAATTATTGAAATCATGATACTTCTTTCAGTCAGCCTTTTACTTAGATATATAATTAATAGCACGGAATGCTTCTTTCACAATTTCTTCTTAATATTACAGATTGTTGGTGCTTTAATAATTTACATATGCATATCTTGTTGTACATTTTGTTTGATGGTTGTGATTACAAAGCGTGCTTCAATATCAAAGAAGTGATCAAGTTTATTTAGAAAAAAAATTCAACAAATATTTAGTTTATATTCATTACTTTTATATGTAGTTATCAGTTTTTTAGATATTAAATATTGATAGTTGGATAAAACATTTGATACAGTAATTATTTGTGTTTCAATGTTTCCGTTCGGTTAGTGAAAGAAATATTGGTTTGATTACAATCTAAAATCTCAAACCTTGCTACTCTAATCTATATTTAATTTACCAAACTTTTACTTGTAAAAGGTGTGAGCAGCATCCAAGCATGACATAAGGATTTTTTGAAGTACGTTTCATTAATTCTGCATAGAAGCGGCACACATTTATAAATAATGAATTTTGGAAATATGAATTGACTATCGAAAACTCCGTTTAAGACTTTCCATAAGACAACAAAAGTGGCCATGCTTTAAACTGTACTTTAAATATACAAATCAATTTTTTAAATCAAATAGAATATCAACGAGGTTTTTTGTATATTTTTCCTCTCAACTTAATCATAATTAAAATCACGAATGGATCGAAACCCTCCACATTTCAGAGCTGTAAAGACGCATGACAATCTGAACCCTCACCTAAAATACATATATTTCAGCTAAAAGGAAGAAAGATTGTTAAAAGTGAAAATAAAGAAAATATTTTTAATTTATATAATTTTCCCGGGAATATTTCTGAGTCAAGAATCATTTCCTAGATTGTAATTGGTAAAGTGTTTCAAGGCGTAGCAGATACGATGATAAGAGTAATTATTGTTTACAACTTTGTTCATTACAATGTAAATTGTCAATAAGAATCTGTATCTGTTTAGACAAGTGTCCTTCCTTTCACTGTAAAATTGTTTGTTTTGCTTGAGGACGAATGAATAACTTATCCATGAGAACAAAAATTGTTTGTTGTGTTCTTTTATCTTACTTTGCTGAGCCGCTAAACGAAATAGTGCAACTCTTAAAATACAAGAGAACTCAGGTATGCTTATAATTTCACAGGACGGCTTGCATTTTTTTATTAAAAACATTATTTTTTCATTTCTAGATACTACACCAGATTCACTATCTGATTTTTTTTATATGCGTAAAGAACTTCAAGAGACAAAGGCCATACTATGCAAGCAGCCTTTTGGACTGGTGCAAAATTAATCCCACCTTCGCCAAATGTGACAAAATTTCTTCCAATCATCAGTCTTGAGTTTCTAGCGTACACAAATGAAATTGCTCAATCAAAACCAAAAGAAGGTATTGTAAAATACCTTAACTATTACTTCTTTCAATTTATAATATATTCATATATATTCAAATAGATATCGTATATACAGCACATTGTAGGAAAATCTTCCATACAAGCAAATTTTCTTCAAATTTTTGATGAAGAATTTCTCCTCAAAGTTAACTGGGATGGGTCCAAGGGAAAAGTTGCTAATCGTCATTTGGAATTGTTCAACACTTATTTTTTTTGGTAACAAACAAAAATTGATGATCATGTCAACCTTACATTTTTAATTCATTTCAGAAGCCGCAAAAAAAAAAACAGGTTTTGGATATCACGATTATGAACGGGCCATGAAATCCGCTTTCTGAATTCATAAAGCCAAATATTACAGAAAGATATATAATTTGAAGAAGGATAAGTAATGTTCCCTGCTTCTCCTTCCTCAAATTATATGATTTTTTGTAATCAGTAATTCATTTTAGTTCCTATAGAATCTAATTAATTTGTGATACATGAATGCATTTATGTTCTTACTATGTAGTTTGTTTCGTTTATTTTTTGATAAATAATTAATATGCTATGAAATTTTAGTTTATATATTTTCACCTTTCATGAATTCATTTTATATACTCGTATTAATTGTTTTCTTTCTTTAGAACTTGAATTTTCCTACAGTTCCAACAGCCGTTGCTCAAAATTCCGGCAAGAAAATTACATATGTTCTATTTGGGTTGCTGATTTTAATTTTTGAAAATTAAAAAAGGGTATTGATATGTCAATTTTAATAGGAAGCATATCGAATCAAAGCCTGAGATAGCTTATCATCGGTTGGGAATTATCTAGAATTTCTCGACAAGCCATATTTCTCCTATTCTTGTTTCTCTCCTGCGAGTACACCGATATTGATATTTGGGGAGGTTTAGAAGTGTGCTCTGATATTCAGTAGCGTACGCAGGATTTAGATAAGGGGGGAGGGTCATATTTTTGAAGTCTTGACTCGATACGTTTGCTAGTGCTTCGGTGTAGATATGAAGATATAATTATGTAATCATACTTTTTCACTGGTCAAAGTTGGAGTCCTCCAAAAATAATTCAGGCAGACTTTAGCCCGATTGCATTTCTGGTTTCATTTACGTGGCTAAACTTGTTTACCCAAGGGGGGGGGGGTTGAACCCGTAAACCCCCCCCCCCCCCCTTGGGTACGCCACTGCTGATATTGATGGTTGGGGCGACAAGAAGACTGCTCCATTCCAATGGCATGATAATGTTAAAAGGAGGTCAATTGGAGGGAAATGTGAGGTCTCCTGACAACCATTTGGAGTAATCCGTGATTACTTTTTCGATCATCGCTTTGCCTACTGGGATATTAAAGATATAATATATGCCACCAATTCATCAATAACCAAGGCTAACGAACGTTGTCAATATTAATTATTGAACATTTATTTACAATCTTAATTATTCATTCCGATTGTATCTATTTACGTTTCGATGAAAACCAATCGTTCGCGTGATAGGCATGACTTCAAGGAACCGCTGGGCGATACTGAAAGCCTTACAGAACCCAATCGAGGCACACTCCCCGTAAAATCGATTACCATAATTCAATCGATAAGCGATCGGCATGATTAATGGTGATCGATTAATTAAAATTGGTTATGACAGGTGAGTGAGGGAATGAGCGCGCGTAAAGTTAGTTATTTTAGTGCAAAGTGTGCAAAACAAGACGCCAAGTATTGTGTTTGACACCTGGTCCTTTGGTAGGACATGAACTGGGCATTTCCGCGCTCCAGCGTGCTACTGATGGCTTTCCGATCGATGGATTAAAGTATCTTCTGTGCGAAACGATCACTTTGTGAGCAGCAAACGACTTCGATGCAATGGCACGAATCCAACAGGAATGAATAATTTTAATGATATGTTTGTGGAGCTCAATTACTGCGTTGCGTCGTGTAATTGCTATGCGACTGACTACCTTGATCTTCCGATACCTTCTGCCTGCGATCAATGTAGCTGATAGTCGTGAAAATTTGCTCCTTCCGAGTTGTAGCCAAATTATTCTTGTTAAAATATTTTCCTTGTTGATAAGGGAGATGCAAACGGCAACGGAGGGCAGATGTGAACGGCATCAATGCAATGCAAATTTTTCTCAGCGGGATATCCAAGCCATATTTTGCATGATAAATGGTAAGTAGTAATATGCTAAAAGTTTTAATCGAGCATATGTAAAACAATTGCGCTATGCATTGACTGTCGCTTAACTTTTTCGACAATAACTACTTTGTCTGGAAAACTATGAAAAAATCAAAAAACTCGTACTGGTTGATACACTAATAAGGGGCGCAACTCGTAAATGAACTATCAACAATTCGGAGAAAGCTGGAACATTGGTAGAGTTTCTAGATAAAGTTTATACTTCGAAGAGCAGACATCTAACAACGGAAATTTTCCCCCGTTTTGCAGAGTATGACAGTAAGTGAAGTTAAGATCAACCAAGCTCCCAAGTCCGTTTAATAGCAGATAAAGAGTAAAATAGTCTAGTATCTTATAAATTTTAAATGCCATTCTTTGAAATAGGTACGAATAGCAAACTGGAAAGATGCTACGATAATAATCATCGTGAGGCCAGGAAAACAAAAAAAAACGAAGATGAACCTGCTTCATGCCCAAGGGCGGATACAAGGGGGGGGGGTCATGGGGATCATGACCCCCAGAGCCTAGGTAAACTAGTGATTTTTACGATTTTTTTGCAATATTGTCTTCTTTTATTGTGATTTTCGAGGCAGTGACCCCCCCCCCCCTTGAGTCAAATGCTGGATCTGCTCTTGTTCATGCCACATTCAAAATCGTCGAGAAACATTCAGAAGAATTATACCCCACATTAACAAAAAAGGACTAATTCTACATGCAGTGCGCTTGGTGTTACAATGGAGTTTGCCGCAACACAGCCCCATATTACCCGCATTCGTAATTGTAAATTGGAAAGAACTGGATGGAATTTCGGAAGTTGTGAGTTGATTGAGAGTCTGTTAGTTTGAAGTTCATAAAATTTGAAACTAACATCCTATTTAAGAGGCAGTCTGGGTCTATTTCTTCAAAAAAATCGAGTTTTTAAAAACATGATTTCTAGGTACTAGATATGTGCATGTAGAATTAACGTACAACCTTTTATTTTGTTGGCTTAACCGAGAAATTTATTCATGCAGCGATAGAATAGAGCGTGTGTGAGCACGCTCTACAGGTGTTTCAGCTTTAAATGCGTTTTTCTCGAAATAACGTTGACACGTTTTCGAAAAATCTATGTTATCGATTGGGCTGAAATTTTAACTGAGTATTCAGCACATATGAAGTTTCAGCCCCTACCAGATTCAGAATTTTTTATAATTTTTTAACGATTTTATTAAACCATTTTATTTGCAAAAACGGGGTCCAAAATATTTAATTCTGCTACGGGCTGTAGCCAATCAATTATATTTCAACATGCCATTCGGATTTTTTGTTGCAGATGCTTCATGAGGAGATATCATGTCAACCAGTTTTTTGGGTACCTCCGAGATAGCCGCCATTTTGTAAATAAAAGTGAAACAATATTTTGTTTTAAAATTTCAATGGTTACTTGTCGATGTACGAAAGTTTTATATCATTTATATAAATACATATATTAAAGTAAAATTATTGAAATTCGATCCAAAAGACTAAGACACTCCTTAAAGGTACTATGAAGCTTCCAATAAGCTGAAACTGAAGTGGTATGCATTTTGTATGAAACTTGAAGAGAGACTGACGCTGAATCAGTGACGTGCACTCATAGTAAGCAATTCCAAACTGCTTGACTTGACCAAATTGTAACATAAGCACAAAACAGTATAATTTTCCTTTAAGCAATGAATAATGTAATTAAAATCGGGAAAACGATCATATATTCAGATTTAGGTTTAGTTCTTTGATATCCTATCATTTCACGTACATCAATTATGGACTTTTATTTTTCAACGAAAGCACGATCAAGCTTTTCGGTATTCATCCATATGCATATACATTTTTTGTTGCGTCAACATTTGGATTCCATGCCACATGTACCTTGGAATCGCTCCGTACATTCGTAAAAATTTTTTTTTCTTTTTTAAGTGCGATTTGTATGGGGCAAGTCAAGCAGAGCTTGGGCTGCTTGCTGATTGTTGCTTGGTCGCAAATAATATGTTGCTACACCCACCATATTATGAAAAAATAAAAGTGGAGTTGGCCATGATTGATTTTTAACGACACAATTTTCGTTAATTTGAAACATTGTTGTTGTTTTTCTGTTCTGAATGACATTTTTTATATTATCAATTCAGGAAGAAAGCAGTATAGGTTAAAAAGTTTTTACGTTCGAGAAGATAAATTAGTGAGTACGCGTGATACTTTTTTGAAACGTTGGTAAGTTTTCTCTTTGCATTATGCCGAAAGATTGCTGTGCTACAGATTTTTTATTAGAATCGGGATTTTCGACTCTTTCTTTCGTGAGAAAAACAAGAAATCGTTCAATCCGACAGGCCAAAGCCTAGCTTAAATTTAGAATCGAAAACGAAAAACGTCACCCGGAAATTCCATTTAGATTACTTTGAAAAATATATGTGGCTAACGGGAAGTTGTAAAATAAATAAATTGTTTGTTGGCCGTGTCTTCCTTTTGCGAATGAAAAATCTGTTTGGAGCAGTACCGGATTTAGCGATCTCAATAATTTTACCGGATCAGCTGCAAAGCATTCTTGTACGGAAAAACATCTGCAATCATTGATTAAACTAAATACTTTTGGATCGCAGCATATAGAATTTTTACTTAACAATCAAGTTGCATCTTCTAATCATTTACATAACGAAAAAGTCGAGCGAAATCGTGGCATTTCAAAACGTTTGATTGATACGGTATTATTTTTGGCCAAACAGGAGCTTCCCTTTAGAGGCAATAATGAAGAATCTACATCAAATAATCGGGAAAATTTTATTGAAACGGTGAATTTCTTAAGCATGATCCATTAATTGAATCGCATATTGAATCTTTTTGTACCAATGCAACGTTTTCGGGTTTGTCGAATAGAATCCAAAATGATCTTATTTCCGCGGTAGCTATCGTAGTTAAAGACAAAATTTAAGCAGAAATAAGGGAAGCTCATTTTATTGCTGTCATGGTAGACGAAACACCTGACGTAAGTGGACGTGAGCAACTAACAATAATTTTCAGATATATGACAGTAAACGGGATTGAGGAAAGATTTGTTGGTTTCGTAGATGTTAGTGCAAGTCGTACAGCTTTAGTGCTAACATTTTGTATTTTGGAAAATATTCAAAAATTTAATATCGGTAATAAATTAATTGCTCAATGTTACGAAGGTGCTGCTGTAATGAGCTCTCATATTCGCGGGGTTCAAACCTTGATTCGGGAGACACACAAATCAGCTTTTTTCGTTCCATGCTATGCACTCTCTCTAAATCTGGTATTGTCCAAAGCAGTTGAATTGATTCCGGAAATTAAAGTATTTTTTGTCCATATTAATAAAGTCGCTACATTTTTCAATGCATCTACAAAAAGATCTAATTTATTTGCAAATATAGTCAAACACCGTTTGCCTTCAGTGTCTAAGATCCGGTGGCATTATCATTCGCGAATAATTAACGTTATTTATGAATATAAAGATGAAATAGCAACAGTTTTTGAAACAATTTTAAACGACTCAGACCACTGGGATGGCGATTCTTTGACTTTTTCTGATATCTACGCGGTAAAATTTACTGAATCAGATTTTCAATTATACCTTGTAATTTTCTCCGAAATATTTTCAAGAACAGACGTTTTATTTAATATTATTCAAAGCAAAGTAGTGAGTGTATCTTATGCTAGTCAAAAAATAATAGAATTTGAAAATTGGCTTGTAAATGACTTTTCTCTTAAATTTGAACACTTTTATGCAGCTGTTACAGATGATTATCAGCTACCACGAAAAAAAGTAGAAATACATTAGACCCATTACAAAATCAACGAAGAATATTTCGTGCAATTTTAGATATTGTGCTTGGGCAAATCCGCGATCGGTTTTATTCATTCAAACAGTTTTTATTTCTGGAATTGCTTGAACCGAACTACTTTCCTAAGTTTAAATTAAATTTTCCGGAGACTCGTTTGGATTCACTCCTAGAATACCATGGAGAATTTTTTGATAAGATGCAATTGAAAAACCAGCTTAAAGTTATTTATTCGTCAGATGAGTTCAAAATAGCGAATGCTAGTGAAATTATCGATTATTTTCAAAGCCGACCTTATGTCGCAAACGGTTTCAAGCAAGTATGCATACCAGCAAAATTATTAACAACAACACCAGTAACAGGAGCAACTGCAGAAAGGTTATTTTCGACTTTAAAACGAGTTCATACATTTTTAAGAAATCGCCAGTCCCAGGAACGACTTTCGGATCTTGCTTTGATTGCAGTCAAAAGGATCTTTTGATACAAATGCGAAGAGAAAACAATTTTTTTGATAACGTAATAAAAGAATTTTTACGCAAAGAGAGGCGCATAGACTTAGAATACAAATAAAAAAACGAAAAAAGTTATTTTCATAAATGTATTTATTTATTCATTGAATAAAAGATTTTATTTATTTACATTTCTCGAAGAGTCCGCTTGAGTTTCTAGTTTATTTGTATTTTGTTCTTCGTCTATGTTATACATAGTTATTATGCTGGTTTCTTCTATAAGGCTTAAGGCCACTTACAATGAATGTTTTTGAGGCTGTTATCACTTTACTATCCAGTCCATTAACGTGTATTGTAAATGGGCTTTAAGACAAAATTCTGCTTGACTATGAGGAATTTCCACTGCACGTCACTGCGCTGAATACGGTAAAAACTGTAAATAAGGATGTTTTCGCAATAAGACAGTGGCTAGAAAGTTGCTGATTATACGATCTCAACATGTACAATATTATCGATGATCGACACAGAGTACCAAATCAAAATTCAAAGTGAGCTGACTCAAAGCTTCAACACTGATTAGGGCATAAAATTCGGTTAATGGTTTCACTGATCCCCCTTTCTCGCAAACTTGCAGATATTCTTATTTAAAAAGCTGATTCCTTTGAAAATTCTGAAAGTTTTCAAATCAAGAAACAAAAACAAAGTTATTCGCTTAACTTTTCGGAGAGGAAAGCGTCGACAACTGATCTGTTACAACTTATTTGTGTGAAAGGAAATCAATATATGTATGCATAAATACTTGACATAATAAGTAATATAAAATGTTTTGTCACGTTGAAATAATTGCTATTTTTAAGTCATTCTATTGGTTATTATGTAGATACTATGGTTTTTGAGTCAAAATAATATTTTGGCCCAATTTATTTTATATGATATGAAAATAACCAAAAATTTCCGATATTAAAAAGCAATTATTTCCATTCTCTTGAATCTTGAAAAATACTCAATTGTATATCTGACGGTCATTGTGACTTCTGTTTAACTATTTGGAAATTAAAGGGTTATAATAAATAAATAAATATGTAAGATACATATCGATAGTGCCGAAAAAAATATTTCAGTTAAAAACTCTGGTTAATGATAAACGGTTCCAACAATAAACTCTCTGAAAGTAAAAAAAATATTCATTTTATAGTTTTCTACTGAGCTGTTCTTGTCATTTTTTTTTACAAAAGTAGCTGTTATATTTCACGCTCGAGCTAACATAACTCGGTCGGTTTTCAATTTACCATGCAGTCTTTTGGAATAGTATCTCAAGAAAACATTATAATCGCCCAATGGATCACTTTTTTGTTAAATAATGATTTATTATAAGTGGAAGTGCATTATATGATATTGGTTATTGATTTTGTATCGTCAATTGTTATACGTTGAACAAAGGTTTTCTAGAAAATCATCGTTTGCAGCAATCAAAAAATATGTGTATTTCACATAATGTATGTATCCATGTTAGTTAGATAGTTGAATCTACTTAAACATGAAACGCATACATATCCTCTCCAACCCCTTAGGACAAAATCAACGAACTGTGAGTTTGAGGCTATAGCTTCTGTGTAGTATATTCATTTTTATTCCTAATACAAAATAATCTCCATTACTGCTCGAATCCACTTGAAGTTGCTATAATTATGACATAAATTCATGTTTTCCCCGCGATATAAACATTTAATCTCCGATTGTGAATTCAAAATTAACCTCTGTTACACAATGGTGCACACAATCCAACTTAACTTATACATATTGGCTAGGTCGGCCATGTAAACAAAAACTATGTAGCAACAATAATGGCCGGTTATTTACAAAGGTACACAGCCATTAAATGTGTTATCAGGAGATTTTATCACTTCACTATAGAATGGAGGACAGCAACAATGACGCTACTGGCATTGGAGAAAATGTATTTAAAAAAATGTCCTAAGTTCGTCATGTTCTTGTCGAATAATTACATTTAATTGGGGCATGCTTTTAGCTTGCCGTCCATCAGATGGAAATGGGAGGTATGTACTTTATGCTACATTTTCCGCCATTCAAACCTTTGGGGACATTTTTTTCTCGACTGCAGTACGATTTGCCGATGTTCCTTTCCAATGTTGCAGTAATTTGGCTTTGGCGCGACGTTAATGATTGATCAACTTACTGCGGCTCGATGCATGAATACTTTTAAAATTGAATGAAAATTGCGCTTGATTGCAGGTCAGAGATAAAGGAAAATTGGCGCAATTGATAACTACACTTGAAAATGTCACTTATTAACATGTTTGGCTATAATTTTCCCAATATAACTAAAAATGGAATTACTGATGATTAATAATTGAAATTGATGTCAATGCTGATAAAAAAGTTCGAAAAAAGGAAAAATGACACCCAAATAAAAAACTGAGTATCCAAATAACGAAGACTTACTTTACATTTTATTATTTAAAAGCACTTTGCTTAATTCAAGTACCCAATCAAACTCTCAGGCGCAATGACTTATAAACTAGACTCTCGCAGCAATAACATAAATTGATGTTTTTAAGATCATCAGCGGCCTAATGATGCCAATCCAAATGAACTGGTAGGAACGCTCAAACTGGATTTTTTAAAAAGAAATGTGGTTGTACTTTCAGGAAAATGGTAATTTTACTGAAAGAATAGCAATCGTTGAGCGTTACCATTCAATATTAACTTTTGCAATCATAGTCTACACAAAGTAGTAGTGTAGTAGCTGCAAAAATATAACTTTAATATGAAAATGTAACTTTACTGTCTTCCATCGAAGTCTTTCTAAATTAGGTTCTCTGCCAAGTAGCTTACCATCATATCAATTCGGATGAAAATATTGACAGTCCATGTCAGTGAGGACAGTAGTAAAACTTCTGGTTAAATTTTAAAAGAATATTATACGCTTTTCTTGTTTCTATATTGAAAATAAATTATATACTTAATATTTTTTTTGTGTTTTTCAATATATCTTAATCTTGTTTTGTGTTGAAATAAATTACTGAATTATCCACATTTTAGTTTGTATTTGATTTACACGATTTTATGAGAATTTTACGCAGTTTTCTGATAAATAGTTTTTAAGTGTTAGTCCTAAGATTGATTTATTGTAAATTTTATGAGTTTGCATTTCTGTTAAATTAGTTATATTTATAAGCACCGATGTTGTAAACTTTATTATTAAAATTGTTGAGGTACATACCTGTAGCGCCTGGAAGTTCAAGTTTTATTCAATTAAAGACACATGTCCTTTTATATAATATTTAACCAGCAAACCAATCTAAGAAAAGTCTATGGAAATATGTATAATACAATGTTATAGTTGTAAAAAATAAATTCTTGCACTAACAAATTATTTCAAAGCATGTTCTTGTAGCAAGAGGTGACGCAATATTTTACACTATTTGTAACAAATAAATTCAGCTTCGATCGGCTTAATTTTCAATTTAAATTCAAAAATTTTCATCGTTTATGGTAGTTTTTGTACGATACTTTTGTACTTTTTTAAATAAATAAATCGATGTGGAAAAAACTCTAAGAATTATTTTAAAAAATTCATATAATTGATTGAATGAATTGAAAATTGAATTTATTTTCTTGAAAATTTTACGAGTTTCAAGATCTTGAAGACTTCTTGTATTAAAGATGCTATGAACTTATAGTCGTAGTTTTTGTGTACATATAAATAAATGACAAATAAATAACTTTAGTTGGACTCAAGTTATTATATGTTTGACTCTGAACCTTGGCATCCAAAGGAAGTTGAACGGTACGTATTGAAGTCTTTCCTTTCTATTCTATTGCGGAATTGAACACCGCTTCAAATGATTTATTTGCTAAAATATATTCATCCAAACTTTTATTAACTTCCCAGTTCCCTATGGGAAGTTATTGTAATGGGGTCGATTTAACGAATTCCAAATTTTGACATATCTCCACGTTTTAAGGTCTCTAGAATCCAAATCCATCGTTTTTAGAGAGATGTCTGTGAGTGTGTATGTACGTATGTGCGAATGTGCGTATGTGCGTATGTACGTATGTGCGTTCGGAATAATTTTTCGTCTCGATTATCTCAAGAACCAAAGATTGGATTGACGTGGGACTGGTTTTAAACGACGCGTTATTACGTAACTTAGAACTGAATGACTTTTCAGCAAAATCGGTTGGGCCGTTTTTCATTTAGGATGAAAAAACGGAAAAAACGACTAAAAATTGCTTATTTTTAAACTGTTGATACGCACTATTAATTCGTGCAGATACCAAATACCTTCATAGTAATGTTGTTATTATTGTGCGTTTTAGCAAATTTGTGATCAAATTTGTAAAAAATGTATTTAAAAAAAATAGATTAATTTATAAAATTCCAAACTTATATTATCAGGTTTGGGTGAATGGGAGTAGAGACGCTAATGCAGTTAATAATTGGATATTGTTATAAATAATTTAATATTGTTAATAACAATCAAATAATATTAGTTATAATCTGATATTGTATATATAAAGTCAATTATAATTATTCAGTAACGGTCAAACATTCTTAATAACGAATGATTATTTTAAACAATAATTAAATACCCTCAATAATAGTTGTGGATTCCGAGGCCGAGATGGAGGACAAGAAGGGTGATGTGGACGAAGAGGACAAGGTTGCCGAGGCTTTGGTAGAGGATGACCAGGTGGTGGAGACGTCTTCCTCTACCAAAGCTTTTATGGTTAGATAAAGAATTGATAAAAATAATAAAAGTAATTATATTAATTTAGAATAATAGTTTAATAATAGTAATTATTAATAATAGTAATTAATAATAAAAGCAAATTATAGCTTTTTATTCATCCCACTGGGAAGTTAATCGTGTGGGCCCCAAGGGTCGCACTTAGACCACATTTTTTTTTCATTTAATCATTAATGAATTCAAAAGAAGTATTCGAATTTGTTTATCATAAAACCGTCGATGCGAATGTCAGTGGTTTTACTTTTAAAATATTTTACAGCGAAGGGCTCTAGAGCATAATATTCAATCATTTTTATAGCTATAATTAACTATAATTATAGTTTTGTACTTTTTTCTATAGTATCTTCTTTATTTGAGGCTAGAATTCACTGAGAAATATGTACATTTACTGACTGATATCAAACTTACTCAATAACGATCCTTTACACTTTTATACAGTTTTGATAATTTTTAGAATTCATTGAAGCCGATTAGCATCCAATTGAACCTTTTCGTTTTAAAAGGCATTGAGTAGAAGTAGAAAATAAAAATTTAATGAGTTCGCAGATGAAGCTCTATTAAAAACTTTGTGATAAATAAATAATCTCAAATATATGCTCGTAGTTTTTTACTTTCTTGAAAAATATTTTGTATTTCGCGTTTCTATTCATTTTCAATTGACGAGTCAAAACAACAAATCAACAAGTTTCAAAAAAATTATCAATAACATATAGTTTAAATCATAGTTGCGATGCTATGGGACTGGCTCATGTTCACGTCCTTTTAGAAGACATCATCACGACTTCGACAATGTTTCAATTAGGACATAAATTCTTCGAGAATTGACGGAACACGACGTAGAACCAGTGTAGCTTGTAGTACCGCTAGTGGCTGAAATTGTTTTACACTATAAGATCATATTCGCATTCCCCAGTATTGTTGCACGATCGGCAAACCAAAACGAATGTATGAAAAAAACAAATTTACATAATTAATAAATTAGTTGAAAAGCATAAATAACTCAGCGCCTGATATACACACGGTGTATTAAATGTATGTGGATACCGAAAAGTATTCTATCAGTAGGGTAGTTCAGGATATTAATTATAGGGACAATGTTGATGGTATCGATGCGATGATACATAAAAGTATATCATGCGAAATTTCAGCTTTTCGAAATCAGAAAAGATGCAAATCGTCATCATACGTAACGCGATACATATTGTAAACATAGATCCTTCGTGTGCATCTGGACAGCCCTGTGAGATGAACATCGTATATACCTTTTAGGCAAAATAAGAAGAAATATATTAAATTTCATCTTTATTCGATTAATTCGCACCGGAGATTTAAAACCATCTCGAAGGAAATTCTTGCACCATGTTCAAAAGCGAATTCCCTGCTGATCATGTGATTTAGACGAGACAACACCTTCATACACTTGTGATCGCTTATTAATGTTGAAAGTGGAAAATGAGTCGACCCATCCCCGTTGCGACGCCTGCGAGAAGGGCAACCAAATGCTATTATATCCTCTGATGTCGTAGCGAATGTGAATATAGATATAGACACCTACTTAAAGAGCAGTTAGTAATTAATAAATAATCGGAATGAAAGCTGTCGTCCAAGTATTTATAGTGCATGATTTATGATGGTATTAAATTAATTGTTCGAGGGAAGATTGAAAAGTGGATTTTTTATTAGATTAAAGGAGCAGTCGGGTGGGAAGATGACCTATTCGTTTTTTAATTATGTGACAATATCCTTTGATTAGATAAGAAATATCAGATTAGATAAGAAAAGTGTTCTAATCGTACTTAAAACAGAGTAAATTTATACATGACGATACATTACTTGTAATATATGCTAAGCGCAATTTGAACTATTTTACAAGAAGCGCAAAAAATTGATGTTTTTACGTACACTTCACATTCAACTTTTCATTTCACAAGATAATCACATAGATCCGTCATTAATACATGGAAAATAATGAGAACGATGAGCAACATACAAAAAAATGTGGTCAAAGTGCGACCCTTGAGGCCCACACGATTAACTTCCCAGTGGGGTGAATAAAAAACCTATAGGTATAATTTGTTTTATTATTAATTACTATTATTAATAATTCCTATTATTAATAATTATTATTCTAATATATTTTAACTACTTTGATTATTTTTATTATTATTTTATCTAACCATAAAAGCTTTGGTAGAGAAAGATGCCTCTCCCACCTGGTCGTCCTTGGCAATCTGGTTCTCCTCCTCGTCCACCTTCTCGTCAACCTTCTTGTACTCCTCGTTTTCCACCTCGTCCACCATCCTGATACCGGAATCCACAACCATTATTGAGAGTATTTAATTATTGTTAATAATAATCATTCGTTATTAAGAATGCTTGATCGTTACTGAATAATTATAATTGAACTTTTATTTACAATATCAAATTAAAACTAACAATATTGGATTGTTATGAACAATATTAAACTGTTTATAACAATATTCAATTATTATCTGCATTAGCGTCACACATCCCAAACCTCATAATAAAGTTTGGAATTCTATAAATTAATCTTGATTTCTTTTTAAATAACATTTTTTCAAAATTGATCAAAATTTTGCTAAAACACACAATAATGATAATATTACCATGAACGTATTTGGGATCTGCACAAATGAATAGTGCGTTTCAACAGTTTCAAAATAAAGAAATTTTTGTCTTTTTTCAGTTTTTCATTTAAAAAAAAAGCCGGTAGGACCGATTTCACTGAACACTCATTAAGTTTTAAGTTCCGTTATTACACATCGAATGAAACCAGTGACGAAAAACAACATGATTTTTGGTTCTCGAGATAATCGAGACGAAAAATAATTCCGAACGCACATTCGTACATACGCACACGCGACAATACGTACGTACACACACACACACACACCGACATCTCTCTAAACACGATAGATTTGGATTCTAGAGACCTTAAAACGTCGAGGTATGTCAAAATTTGGCAAAATCGACCCCATTACAATAACTTCCCCCAGGGAAAGGTAAATTAACAATTATCGCGAAAATGGCGCATAATAGGTACATTTTACAAGTCAAACAACGAAGTTAAAGCTAATTGCTTACTAAGCTTCACGCGCACGAATTTAAAATATTGGGTTTATTTCATTTTATTTATTATTGATTTAACTGTTTGTTGACTGATTATTCATTATTTTAGAGCCGCCGTTTATACCCAGTTAAAGAGAAAGTAGTTTCATTTTTATGACGGACAATCATGGAAAATTTTTATTCGTTTTTATTATCATACAAATTATAGTATTCAAACGATTCATCTACTCTCTATTTTAAACAACAACGAGCTGAAGACATTTTTTTCAAATTTAAATGTTGTTACAGTCCTAGAACATTTAAGTGAAGAACGTGAGGACTTATGATTTTTTTTTGCTTATTGTTTTCTCATTTATTCTATTATAGCATTCTCGAAAACATTTTCACGCCAAATAGGTGCAACAACTATTTAACTTTGCATATTGTGGACATTTTTATAAACATGATTATCTTCTTATGAAATAGATCTGTTATTGAGTAAGAACTCCACACAAATTCCTTCAGTTAACAAAAACTCAAGTGGAACTATTCTTTCCTTTTCTTCGAAAGCTAAAATTATGTGGCTAAAAGCAATAAAAAGTAAATTGCAATCGGCAAAGTTTAAAGTGAACGATTTTGAAGTATTTATTTAATCAAATGTCTTCGTATGTTCAACAATGCAAGTTGTTAGATTTTCTGCAAAAATAATCTTTAAGTTAAGTGTATAATGATTTTTCTAGTACAAACTGAGCATTACATTTCAAAGGTTCAAAATAACTGATTGGACGAAGTAGAACGGTAATAATTTCTTTGAAGATAATCAAATATTTTTTCTTCCCGTCTAATTTTGTAACCATTATTATTGCATATATGCATGTTTCTGATTTTTTTCCGGTTGATCAACAATATTTCTCTCTAGGCGGTCATTTTCAAAAGTATTTATTTCAAGACTATAAATATAATTATTACACATCCAAAAAGTTATGTGTGGGTATAAATTACAAATTTTAAACCATTCATTTCAAAACTACGCTCAAATATCCTTGAAATAGAACTATACTTTACTCGCACCGTTTGTCTTGCATATGACCCTAATTTTAAAATGCATCACCTTCTACGTCAAACTATTCTGGTGTTTTTTTTCGCGTAAAAGTCATTTTTAATTATCATAAATTTTAAAGTACATGTCTCGAACATTTTTGCGCGTATGCCAGTGCAGCTAACAAGCCATAATTGGTCACTAATCAAGAGGACATCTACTTACCTCTCATTTGTGACATTTGTCCGTCAATGCAGACACAATTTCTTACTTGTATCTTGCATACTAATAAAAAGAATACCTTTAACACTGAATGTCCACCGTTCGGGACACAACATTCGCGAATTTTAGTGCAACGATCACAACGGAATGTAAAATAACTGCTGGAAGGATACCAAGATATGGAAAAGGGTGGCAGGTGAATCGAATTGAAAATATGTATTGCGAATTCATTATAAAGATCGGCAATTAATTAATTATATTGCTAGCAGGTGTTGCCATTCATAGTCTTTTTAACATTTCATGGTACCAAAAATCTACAACATATTTTTGTTAAATATTGAAAGCAACATTTATCATACAGAAGATTTGAAACAATTGTTTGGAAAATCTTAGGCAACACAATCTACAGCAAATTGAAAATGATAAAGAGTGTAATTTTATAGGCTGCTGTATTGCAATTTATTTGATGCACTAATTCTTGATTCAACGCTCGACTCTCCAATTAGCACTTTTATGAATATCATCCAAACGTCCTATTACCTACTTCTTGTTTACTTGTTCCAGTGATGTTAATTTCTTTTAATAACATATTGTGATGAACACTGCATGAAATACACAGATTGTTTGAATATGGCGCCATTTGATGGACACCTACTGCGAACTAATTTGCAGATTCACAAAGCAAAACGAATACAGCGATGTTTTATGTGATAAGGTTGTAAGATTGCTGCTTTTGTCTTTATTTCTACTTCATCTAGATTGTGCATAATTCTGGAGTTTGGTTCGCCTAAGACCTGCAAACATATTACGTATGTTGGTTCTGCCAGTACTTTCAATAATCCATGGAGCTGTTAAAGTCTTCCACAGGCAGATGCGTGAACTACACAAAAATGACTGAATTCGCAATGGAAGTTAATTCTACGATTAAAAATCGCTTAATTACGTCGGCTCGCGTTTTCGAAAAGGATATAATTGACTCCACGGCTGAAATACAGATGAAATATGAGCCGTATCAGATAAGCGGTCATCTCATGGAAACGGATCAGCGAGAAATGAGACAATTAGCAATATGAAGTGAATAATTTGCATATGCAATAAAACTCTTCACTGATAAGGATTCGCACTATCCGAGTTAATATTCGTTATTCAAATTTGATCTGGAATGATGATGGGCAGGTGTACGATATTATGTGCGATAAATTACAATTTATATATTTTCAAGCTACAATGAGTGGTTTTGTGCAAGTTTGTAAACTGTTACTTTTCAATTTTATTCACTATTAATGTTTCAGGGAGTTGAAACCAGCGAATAAGCGAACAGCAAAAAACCCTTGCAGAGCGCCAACCATGAAAGAGCTAATTAAACATGTGTGGAGTGGAAAAGCTGCTGAAAATAATGCCATGATCTACTCGGTTGTAGTTTCTTTGCAACTAGTGGGAGTTGTTGTAAATTGAAACGATTGTTAGTTTAATGATCAGTAGGGTAGCATCCATCATTCTCTTAGCGGGGTTTATGTTGTAGTGGGAAATAAACGTGCGATTGTAAATGAAGGCGTTAACGAATTTCAAATAAAAAGGGTTACTTGCAATAATTGATTTGCTTTAACATGGAAATTGAAAATCTTCTAGATGAGGAAATCTTTCTTCAGGTTGCAAAATAATGATTTTTTTTGGTTTAAGTTGACTTCATCTAAATAGAAATTTGTCACCATCAAGTATAATCAAGTAGCAATTTGAATTATATATAGTCCTTTACACCAGTATGTTATCTAAATAATACTTAGTTAAGGTTTTATTTTAAAAATTAATCTTGTATTGAGCCAAATTCACCTAACATTTTAAGAATTGTCAGGTGCAAATAATTTGGGATCAGTGCCTGCATCACATTGCCAAATTGTTATCTAAGATGTCGAAATCATCATTCCTTCATTCGAATTTTAATTGCAGGTTATATTTTATAGCTTATGCATTATCATAATTACTTAATTATCAAATGTGAAACACATATAGGAAATCCTACCAAGTTCGTGATTTTTTACGATACCATAAGAATGCAAATATCGTGATGAAATGTGGATTCACATGTATCCTAACATTTCAATCCAATTCAAAAAAAACGCCTACTTTTCCGATAAAGACATATATCTTTTGCTAAAAAGTTCTCAATATCGTAAGTAGTAATTTTCACCCTCGCAAGTAATACTTCAAATGAGTTTTTAATTGGTGAAACTATCAAATTGACTCATTAATTGTAAAGTATGTACTTAATTTCTTATCTAGAATGCATCGTAACTTGTTATTTAGAGTGTAGTGCTAGGAATTAGACTGCCATTAAAACGGATTTTATCTAAAGCTAACAAAATGCTATCTATTTTCTGCATTTGCAACAAAGATAATTAAAAGAAATAACTGACGATGACTTATAAATATTAAAATGTGCTAATTTGTTGTAGAAGTATAAACAGGGCTCGCCCACTCTAGTTGTTGAAGATATTTTTTTCTTCTTGCATTTCGCTTGTCATTGATATGGACAGAGATGTTACGGAGCAGAATCCACCTTATTTACGCTCCGCAATAAAAGGAAGTACGTATGTGATGTGTCGTAACAATTCACTTGTATGCCATTCTGTTTTTTTTATAACTTATTTACAATATCTAGATGGTGAATGCAGCAGACTAAGCTACGCAACATTGATTGCCCATTTATGAATAACTGAAATGCATTCGCTAGGAAATTGGAATTGTTATAATTTTCTCACACCTACTTGCGCTCATTGAATTTATCCCACGTTCTTGTAACACGTACCTATACCTACTTACTAGCTGTTAAGTATCTTTGGAAATGCGGATGGATGGATGAATTTAATTTAATTTAGTATTGTTATCTTTGCCTTCAGTTGGCGTTCTGCAATCGAATCCTTGGTCTAACGAGCCGACTTGAGTTCATGAATGTTGAATATAATATTCATAATTAGATTTTTCAACCTGGACATACGCGTATTAAAACATAAGCATCAGGGTTATAATTACAGTCGAAAAATAGCTTTAATATGTACTTATATGAATGAATATGTTTATTTAAAAATAAATACCAAAATTTCACAGCTTAGACATAGTGAGAATAGAAACTGACATAGTTATATACATTGGCGGCTCTACCTTTGCTAGTGGAGCTCAGCCCCACCACTTATTGATAAGCCTATATTAGTGCAAATGTAATAAAATATCATTACAGATTTCAATATAGTTTTCATAATTTAATTTCATTTCAAAATATAATGTAGCATTTTTTTCGCCCATGCTGTAGTTTACTTTCACATAGTCTTCTTGCCACGCACTGTAGAACACTTTGTTTTTCTCTTCGACTCGCTTCGTTATGCTTGCACCGAGTAAAATCTAAGAGTAAAATTCAAACTTATTTTCTCTTTGACAATTTTCCACCTTTATTACGATTAAAGGGCTACATGGCAAAAGCCCCGAAGAAGAGTATTTTCATTTGAATGACTGCGTGAATTCTATGCTGAAGCGGCGGGAGTGTGCGTGTTTGAAATAACATGTGTATACATCGTGGACGGGCTAATCATATGCAGCCCGTTCAGTGCTTCGACAACGTTTACTCTTGGAATGGATAATACCTTTGAGCAGGCATGAGCAACATTTTTTTACGACGGGCCGCAGGGGGAGAAGGTGATGACTGTTAATGCAAAAGTAGTCTCAGTGTAGTGCATGGTATTAGTACTTAATGTGCCTTCGTAGTGTTTGTAGTGTTCGGTATTTTTTAAAGTTTTGTAGTGCTTAAAGTTTGTTCCAGAAAAGGGTTCTTCAGGTTATGGTATTTATGATTTTGATTAAATAAATAATTAAAAAAATTTTTTTTATTCAGAGTGCACTGAAGTTTTATTAAAGCTTTAAATGTTATTCAAAACACGATAATAGGAATATATCTTTGATCACTCAAAATCGGTTAACGCTCCACATGTGGTACCTCTTGGGTGGAGTGGAAACTCACATAAGAACTTATATTGGTGATAGAAAAATTCGTACCAGTAGCCCCACCATACTTAACTCCCACGAGCCGCCACTGGTTATATAGCTCAAATTTGAAAAAATAATTTGCCCTTTTGGTGGAGCTTTCTAATCAGTGAGCAAAGTTGGTTGGCTTTCACCTGGCTAAATACTTAGGATTGTAGATTTTTGGCTAGAACGTAGTGTTATTTTGAATTGATAAATAGCTAAGCAATATCTAACTCCAAACCAATTTTTTTTCATGAATTTGTAATCACAAATTCAATTTTTGGTTGAGTTTTCTATAAATGTGTCACCAGACTATGATTTTTTGAATTGTTTTTAAATTAATTTCTACTTTTTGAATGTAATTTTTGTGTCACTTTCATCATTAATATTTTGACAGATATACAAAAAACTGTTTTTCTATTTTTCGGGGAAAAAACCGGAACCGAACAGAAAACAGAAAAACTGTTTTGATACATGCTCTGAAAATATGTTATCGATTTTTTGTTTCTTATGTAGTTTTTTAGAAACGATTTGATTGTTCTTTCTTTTTATAAAAGTTCATCAAATATTCTTTGTAGTAGGTAATTTCATCGAAATTTTCGTAAGGGGCTGTGAATTTGAAATACCAATGCTAATCAAGGTTTCGTTAAGGAATGAAAAACTTGTAACTACAGAAAAACAGAAACTCAAAGTGTTTCATATTGGATTGCTGCTGTGCCCTAAAACAAACCAAAAATCGAGAAGTTAGTGATCGAAATATATGTTCAAATTTCAATTAGATACAAATTATAAAGGATAAAAAAACAATAGTTGCGATTTAAAAAATATGAACCAAAATTTAGGTCTCAAAACAATATAGAAGCATTCAATTTATTCATATCTAACTTCATCAATCTAATATGAAAAATGTTATGTTTTCCGCAAGCACAACTACTACATTATCATATTTGTAAAGTAAGTTCAGAAGAAAATAATCTTCTAATTGCGATTTTTTATGTTTCTGAATCGCTGCCGAAATATGATTTTAATGAATGAAATAAACAATCCACTATAGAGAAATAATTTCAATAAAATTTTCCCTGTTATACTTCTAAAATACTCAAACACTTGAAGTGCAGCTATTGACGAAGATGAACACAATTCATCAAATTTTTCCTGATCAAAATAGCATGCATAGCAACAATTTATTGTTGTTCATGCTATGTGAAATGCAAACGTGTTTAGTCCATTTATTTTGTAATTCAATTACCCATTTAACACTTAATCGAATTCATGTGATTAATTTTTAAAACGGTAATAAAAGTGTTTATTTAGAGAAGGTTTGAATCAAGACTTGTTGAGTCTGGTAGGCAGCATTTGTTATACGAATTTCAAGTACTTAGTTTCGAAATTAATTTGAACCGCTTTGCATGTGAAAATTTATTTATGAATCGTTGAATCAATTTTATGTAAATATATTAAATAATATTGAATATATTTACGGTGTAAATTAATAATCCATTCATCACTAATTGATCACAGCTTAATTGATTTGCGTTTACCATGATAAAAGCACTTATTTTTGATAGGGTTTAAGTTTCAATAAATTATTATTCTAGTATAAACCGAAGGGTAATCATTGAAAATGTTGTATAAAATTTCCTGACATGACGAAAAAAGATGATTCTGGGAGAACTCATTAACAATGTGGATTTTGCATTCATATTAAAATATTATATATATTTTTTTGCCTTTTATTTGTTTCAAGAACTGTTTTCATTACTTCAGGATGACTTACTCCAATTTTTTTGGGAATTATTAAGGCAATGAATACTGAACCAGTTGTCTAGGGATCAGCAATGCTTTGCTCCGTAATTTTTATTGGTCGCTTTCAGCCCTACGATACCTGATAAATTGGGGGAACTGTTTTCACTTGATTTTTTTTTGTGTAGTGTTTTTCGCTTACATTCCTAATATAATGAACTATAATAAGACATGAAAACTAGTTAAAATCGACTCAAATGTTTTCTTTGGAACACTACCATTGAAAAGAACTTTGAAGTCAGATATTGAGAAATTGAACAAAATGCGTTCCTTAAAACTGTTATATGTGGGTACTGTGTGTATATAATAAAACCTTTTTCGATTTATACTCTAAAATAAATGATAATTTTACCTTAAACTTGCATTCTTCTAGAACTAGCACCCAATTTAACAAGTAAAAAAACGAAGCAAGTGTGGGCCCGAATGATTTTGCATGTAAAACTGATAGATTTACCTGAATATAAGGTTAAATTGTCTTTGATTTGAAAATGTGCGAAGTGTTGTTACTTTTCAGTAATAAATGTCTGATCCTTACATGGGAAAATGTAGAACTAATTACACTAATGCAGCTTACAAATAATAGACAAAATGCACATTTATTTTATTTATAAAAATCAAAAACAAAGGAAACAGTACAGCATTTTCAAAAAATTATGGAAACCACTTAAAACTAGTCTCTGAAAAGAAACAGTGATTGAAAAATCTTTTAAAACACCTACATTAGAAAAAAATTGAAATTTTCGTACCCTAAAATGGGTTTGATAGATACACAATGAATTATATTATTTATTCTTAATATTTTTCAATCAGCAATATATTTTTTCAATGATTCATTCTCTTGTTTTCAGAAAAGTTTGTTTTAGTTTTAAAAATTCATGCACCAAAAAGACGTTAAGAATTTGTGTTAAATATTAATTTTTAGATAAATTTTTCGAATGAATTGTGGTTTTTGGCTTTAGATGTCAATACTGCTGTAACTAATGGAATAAAAGATATCAAACAAAACTAAAAGATAGTTAAGATAGCAAATATTTGCTTCTTAATGTGGACCACATCTACATGTGTATGAATAGTTTCAGAAGAATCATCCCACGTATTCTTATGTCCCGTGAAAACGCGCTTACTCGAAACAACTTTTCTTGAAAAGATCTGCACTCAAACTAATAAGTTTTCAATATTTACAATAGTCTGTACAGCCACTTTTTTTCATATTTTGTGTATAGAATTTTGTTTTAGAATATCATTTTTTGGGTCCTAAAAATCAAACAAACACAAAATCTTATTCCAGGAACAGTAACTGTTGCGCTCTTTCGGTTGGAATTTTTTTATATTCATTCATTTTTGATGATGATATGATGCCGACTTAGAGGCAATATTTTCATTCAGGAGTAAATAACCCCAAATTTGAACACTTTGGTGATCAAAAACATTTTTGGAAAATGTTTCTCAGTTCCTCAAAGACGATGAGCAATATGCGATTGCCACTTTTATATATATTTTATATATGCCGATGGAAACATCCCTTCTTCAAGCGTCATTTGTCGAAAGCGCTGGATGCAACCGACCTCTTTCTCTAAATTTGTAATAATAGATTCAATTGTGGTCGTAATACCGAGAGTCATAACTGCACGGGAAAGTAGATATGAATGCATATCAAAATAAAAAAAAAATTTCAATTGCCCAATGAAGATGGTGATAGACATTTAAAATCTAAACAAATACCACCGTATGTAGTTTCTGGAAAGATTCACGGACAGCCACAGTAACAGTCGTATCGTGAATGCTGTCTAAATTATATCCATGTCTCGTTTACCTTAAACAACAGAACACCTTTATCTTTATTCAGTCAAGAATAATTAAGATGTTCTCACTAGCAAATGTCTGTCATCCAGTTTTTCGAAGTGAAGTTCAGCTCAGCCATTGGAGGACAGGTTAACAGTTGTCGCGGATCCAAAGATATCTTTTGGTTTAGCATAAATTTGCATACGATCGACGACCAACGATCACCAACCGGTGTAAAGCCTGCCAAGGTTCGTTTAAAGGTCGTGAACAATAATTTTCACTAAACGATCGATTTTAGTTTCACCACCACAGTGCAGAGTTGTACACATCTAAACATATGTACCAACAGGATATCTTTGAGATACAATTTCGCATGTGAGCCATGCTAATGAATGCTATGTACATATGTACATGGATATATGTAAAAGTGAAATGGTCAGCGGTCAGACAGTGTGTAAAATGTTTGCAATAAATAATTGGTTTTATTAATTGATATTATGGATAAGTTTATGCTTGCAACTGCAGCTTAAAAATTAAAGAAGAGCACCACTTTAAAGAGGACATAATAATAGACTTCGCAAAGGTAGTAGTGATATGGATTTATGATGTTCAAAATAATATAGAGTGGATATATAGAGAAGTCATGCACTTTTTATTGTAATAGTAGCCCTATTTGATAGAGAAGGCATCAGCAGGCGTATTTTGCTACCAATAAAACAAACTAAAATTTTTAGTTTTCCCTACTAAGCCACTATTACAGTCCTCTAGTTGATTTCTGGACAGGAGAACTTCCAATTAACCAGAGAGAATCGAAATACATAAGTTCAGTGGCTGTTAAACTTAAGCTTATCAATTATCAATGAAAATAATAATAACTAGCAGAATCCAGCACTCGAAATTCAAGTGCAATGATGATTTTATTATAACTGACTCTAGAAATTCGATCGAATAATCATCAATCTCAGTTAGAACCCTTATTTTCACGCTTTCACAAATTAAGTTAATTCAAAAACCTTTTTCCAAAATTTCCTTAAAAACGTGTACTTAAACTATTAAAGCAGATGTACATTTCTTCTGGCACTCCCAGACTTCTTCAGTGTATAACTACTTCCCTAAATTCTGTGTTTCTATTTTAATCCCTAACGTTTTACATTTTCATCGCAAAATTTAATCAGCTTAATTGCTCCATTCCCTAAGTTAATATTTATTATAATCCCTACAGGTACTCTACTATATCTACTCTATCTCTATAGTTTCCCTTATGTAACCTGATATATCCCACTTTTTTCTCCTCCTTCCAGTTTGTCTTGTTCCGTCGATATGCTATTTTGTAGTTGAATACCGCTCTTTGGTACCATTTCGATGTTGCATTTTTAACATGCGTGCATATCTGAGAATGTTATGAAGAAGTCTGGGTGTGCCAGACGAAATGGTTTTTGAATTTAACTTAAATCATCAATCAATATAATAAAACGGCAAGCTAAATTTGTTTTTCTATTGTGATTAAATAATGTTTATGAATTTTAATAATGTTTAAAAATCATTATTCAATTATTGGCGCTTCAATGCGTCTCGAACGCATAACAATGCTAAGCGTTTTGCGCATGCCATCATTCGATTTTCACATTCTTGAGATCTACCAAACCGGTTGTTGTAAATAATGTTAGGAAAATCGAACATCGTTTTTAAATCTTGAAAGTTTTCTTCAACTGAAAATGCTTTTTTGTGGAATGTTAGACGACCTTCAGCAAAACAAACTAAAAAATATGACCAAATATTGATGAAATGTACGTATACATTTGCATAATGAACGGCGACGCTATACACACGAATGATCCTCAGAGAGAAAGCTATCACACAATACCGAACCAGTGAACGAACAATCCACATGAACGGTATAAATTATGAATGAAAATATTCCCAAATGTGGTGAAATTTGATGATTAGCTTCCAAAAAAGAAACTAAAACACTTGCAACAGTTCTAGATATGAACCTGGGACTCCCGCGTGCAAGGGCAAATTGCCACCGCATGTAGTACACAGCCTATAGAAGATAAGGGTTTTTATCTTGGTAGTGAAGGCTAGTATACCATTGGTAATTATCGCTGTGTGAACGTTCAACGATGTGTATGGATTGGTAAGAAAATCTATTTTTTATTTTTTGCTTCTATACTTTCCGAACAGATCTTCACAGAAAATACAATTCTGCACATCTACAGGATATTCTCTTTCCATTGATGTATTTTTTATGAAAATCGGTCCAGAAACAACGGCTAAAATGGTACCACAAAATTCATGTTTACCGCGGCGACGCAAAATACAATACACACGAATGGCCCCCAGAGAGCAAGCTATAACACAACACCGAACCAGTGAACGGCTAAATACAATACAACATGAACGGTGTAAAGTGAGAATGAAAATATTGCTAAATGTAGTGCAATTTGATGATTTAATAGCTTCCAAAAATGAAACTAAAACACTTGGACCAGCCCTAGATACGAACCTGGGACTCTTGCGTGCAAGCGCAAATCACCTTCGTATACACTATATAACCTATACATTTTTAGAGTTTCTATTTTGATGGTGAAGGCTGGTATACCATTCGTATTTAGCGCTGTGTGAACGTTCAACGTTGTGTATGTATTAGTAAGAAAATCTATTTTCCTTTTTTTCTCTATATTTTCCAAACAGATTTTCACAAAAAATACAATTCTGCACATCTACAGGATTTTCTCTTTCCATTGATGTATTTTTTATGAAAATCGGTCCAGAAACAACGGCTAAAATGGTACCACAAGATTCATGTTAGCCGTTTAATTATATAGATGATCTTCCAAAGTATTGACTACAAAACATTTTACCATTCAAAGCGTTGATTACCACAAATGCAAATTTTGTTGGTTTTCAAAATTTAAGTAGTTTTTTTGTTAAAATTAAAACACTGTGAAAACTATAGCTGATTTTGCTCAAATTATGCAAATATTATAAAACTTTGATTTAATTTACAACAAAATCTTTAGAATAAAAGATATAAGGTAATATCATTCGTATGAACACTTTTTACATGGTAACTTTGAATGATTTTTTTTCTATTTTTTTTTCAGAACCATGGAATTTTTTTTGCTGATTTCTCTTCAAAAACTGAAAAGAATGTATAAATTCTATAAACATTCATTACGGAGCTGTGCAAATCAGATCTAAAATTTATTTTTTATGGAAAAAAACCCTAATTTTTTGCATTTGTTTTATTAAATTAAAAAACCAGCTGAAACGATTCTTTATAATGTTAAAAACATCACAAAAATGTTAACATACGTCGATTGACACATTAATGATGCAAATATAGTGAATGATAAAAATTACCTTGAAAATCATGATGATCCTTAATTGTTTTTTATTTTTAATTTAATTTTTTATGGAATCATGAGGAAAATTTTTGCTTATTTTTCCATGAAAATTTTATAAACATTGATTACTGTGTCTTGAAAATAAGGTTAAAAACTTATTGTTTATGGAAAACAATCTAATTTTTTCCACTTTTTTTTAATAAATTAAAAAACGGCTCCAACATTTTTTTTTAAAAATTTGATATAATCACAAAAATGTCAATACCCGTTGATTGTCACCTTAACCATGCATTGATTACTGTGGTTTGCAAATCAGGTTAAAAATTTATTGTTTATGGAAAAAACCTTGATTTTTTGCATTTTTTTACTAAATTAAAAAACGGCTTCACCGATTTTTTAAATAAAATGTAAAATCATACAAATATTAATACGCGTCGATTGATTCTGTAACGATGTAAATCCTATGATTAAATCGTGAGATATAGCGCATGACAGAAATGACCTGCAAAGAGTTAAAACAACAAATCCCCCCGACCGAAGTGTCCCAAAAACTAATCAACTCTTAAGATTACAAAGACACTTTGATTGATACCTGAACGAAGTCGATACGAATTTTATTACATGAGCTATGCATGTAGACGCACGTACGTACATACACACACACATACATGTCTCTTTCTAAAAACACTTTATATATACTCTATAGACCTCAAAACGTAAAGAAATGTTGAAAATTTCAATTTCGAGTTTCGAGGCGATTACAAGAACTTCCCATATGCTGGGAAGTTAAAAATAAAGAAATAAAAGCCTTTAGAAAAGTGTTCCTTTAAAGGTTGGAGAAACTTCATGAAGCGAATAGATAAATACAGTGTGAACTTTTCTGGAGACACAGATTTATTTATTTTTTGGAGAAAACATAAGCTAATCTTCTTTGTTAATACGTGCGAAAAAAATCATCTGTGCCCTTATAACGATTTATTTTCCTTCTAAAATTGATTGTGTACCAAAAATAATAATGCTCTTATTTTCCAATTAAAAATACTTCATACCTCGTCAATCCCGGCTCAATCACTATGCGCATTCCATCTTTCACGATTGACCCAGCATCTAGCACTTCATTTTGGATTTGTTTAATTTTTTTGCACTATTTGCGCCAATTTTTTCCGCACATATTAACAAATAAGTTTAGCTAATATTTCAACATGTTCGAAATAAATAAATAAAAATATATAATATAATAAATGGCTTATTTTTTTACATTGTCCTATTGTTTGAAGAAATTTGCCCAAATTTATCATAAATAATCAGGCAAACTAAACTACATAACTAACTAACAAATCCTCGTATTTAGTTACCATTGATAACAATCAAATTTCTTTGTGGAAATGTACGGGACATCTTCTTAGTTTGGAATAGTGCTCTACACCAGTGGCTCAAATATATCTGAAAAAAACGGACACTAAAACTAATATTACGGTCTGGAATTCTAATTTATCCGAGACGAACAGTTCCTTACAGTTGAGGAAATATTGTTAAGAAATCATTGTGTATTGATTTTTCTCAGTAAAAAGTCCATCTTGATACATAAAAGAAAAGATCTAGTGTTCAAATTATTTTCAAAAATTGTAATAATAATAATGGAAAAGCTGGCAAACGATAAAATTAAATAGAACATCAAAAATGTGATCAAAAATGACTTTCAGAACTGATGAAGCATATGATAAAATTATTTTTTGTAATATGAGATGCATATTAAAAATTAAAATGAATGCAGAAATGCTTTGTTTAATTTTTCTATTATATTTATTAACTATCGGCTGTCCATTTTTCACATTTTCATTCAATTGAAAATTTATTCAAACCATTTATTCTTTACCAAATTATGGAGAGTGCCTCTACTATACTCAACGAAAATAATTTGCATTATATCATTATCAACATTTTTTTTGCATAATTTACAATAGCTGCGAAACCTTAATTCTATTCACTGGCATTGCATTTCAAGTACCAGCGATTGGAATTTAAAACGACCTGCTGAAGTTTGCGTCTGCGTGCATTCAAATGTTAATTAGATCAAAGAGCAGAAGAAGTTGACTTGGAAAAATATTAATTTCATAAATCATTAGTGAATTATAGCTCTATTACTGACCAAATCGCAAATGTGGCATACACTACAACTTAATTACCTAACAATTCCGTCACAATCGTCCTTCGCTAACTTAACTCGTGGTTGGTTACATTTCCATTTCCTCTGAAGTTGCGGTTTGGACGTTTTCAGATTTTCACCGTGAAAGCATTTTTGATGTTTGTTATTTATGTTTGTCCAGTTGATAAGCTTTAAATGGGGTGGATTATTGTTGCGGATTTTCTTGGTTTTATGAAATGCAGAAGGCATTTTGTGTGGCGAATCAAAAGAGAAGAGCCGATAAAAAGGGTAAGGGAATTCAGGAATATGTTTTATTGTTGAAATGTCGAGTTTAAGAAACCAAACGGAAATGAACATGAGATTTATAACTATAGGAGACGGCAACATAGTTTCACCATAACCAAAGGGTACATTAATCAAATTGAACTAATTTGCAAAAAAACTGCAGTAAATCTTTTGAATCAGCTAAGTAAATTGATGATGTTTGATTTTAGTGTAACATGTCCTATGATCCATCATTGCAAAGATAATATTGTAGTTTAATATTAAATAGCTGCTGAAAATGTTCCATTGATAAACAAAGGTGCTGGAATGTCTTATCAAGACTAACCGACAACAGACAATAGATGTACAAAAAATACTTATAATTTATATCGAATTCAGCCTCCCAGAAATATCTAAAATTATCATGGCTCTAGAAATGACAATGAGTTTGATTTGTCACAGTGATACGTGAAGATTCCTTTTATTACTCTTCCTTGCATTTAGCTAGAGAATAGTCTTTAAGTATTTAAAAAAAGTTGAAGCTCTTTAAATTCACAAAAAAATCTTATGATCCTTGAAATATCTCTTATTAGAACTATCTCAAAGCGTTGTGTATTTGTTTATTTATGTTGTCATGACTCGAAAATTTCGATGAATAATTCATCATAACACAAATCAGAGAACTCGAGGTAATAAAATTAAATTCTTTGATCAAAGCACAAAGACGTGTTATTGAGCTATATTTTTGGGGAAAACTTTATAGTTCAAGTCTAGAGTTTGCGTTGCATGAAGCTTAATACTGACGAATTGTCTCCTTTGGAAGGATCAACCTAAAAATTTTGAAACTAGATGTTAAAACACTCAAAATTATAAGCTCGCGATGAATTTTATATAAGAATATATACGACGAAAACGTTCAGCTCCATCATGGATCTATGGATTATTGGTGTGTTTCAATTAATTTTAATTTTTCATATGCAACTGCAATGCCAACAACAAATACATCAACGCTATTAAAAGCCAATATAATCACTTGGTCGGTGCGCGTACGATCAGCAGTCACAGGAGCCCAAAGGGAATCGTTTCTGATTTCCAGTAGCCAATTAAGTGTTTCCTTTTGCTTACACTCGGGCACATGTTTCGCGTTTATCGCGGCCTAACAAGATTTGCAGGTTAAATGATTTTAATGTTTGACATAAATCTCTGACCGGACAACATACGCTCAATGGCATCAGCAAGCCAAGGAAGGAATGGCACTGCACTGGGCCCAGATAAAGACCGCTATCACTGGCTGCTCCTTGTCTTCTTCCCTGGGTGCTGTTATGGTAGCCTTCCTACTGTCTACCTACTTTTAACACCTTTGCCTCCCGACGACGACCCAGCGTTTATGGAATTGAATTCGAATCTGAAAAATCACTACCATACCTTTCGAGTCAATCTGCACTGGAATTGTCCGGGGACGAAAAAAAGATATAACAAGGAGTCACCAACGGTTGCAATGTGTGAATGATTTTCACAGCTGATAGCACAGTAAAATGTTAATGAGCAATTTTAGATGGTGCAAAAAGATCGAGGTATACCAGAGTGCACTCGTTAGGTGCTTCGAATGAATGAAATTAATTACAGGGCATACCACGAGTGTTTCGAGTTTCTGTTGGTTTGTTTGCAGGATGGAGGCCCTCTGCGATCGCTTTAAAATGTGGAAAAATAAATTCACTGAATTGTATAGACATTCAGCACGGCAATAAAGGCAGATGGTCTTTGAGAGATTAGACGAAATGCAAATGGTTTTGACTTTTTGATTGTATTGCAATTAGTACGGTCGAAATAATTATTATTTCGTATTGGCCGGAAAAGCGAACGAATTCCCATTTAAATAAGACATATTGCTAAGAATTAACTATCATCAATGGCTCGCTTTTCAATTCGAAATAAATTCTATGCTCTCAATTATCATTGCTACCATAATATCTGTTTAAATGTTGTTCCAGCAAATCAATGTTCCAGCAATAAGTAAGTAACAGTTTCCGATGGTATAATAGAAATTTCAACTTAAAAAGTATCTTTCGTTACTTTCAAAGAGTCGAAAATATTTGTAAGACTGTTTTCTAACACTTCTTGGCCTAGTCATTGCGTATTTTCGATATGATTAATCAAACGCTGAAAAAAATTCTGCACCAGCTATTGTCTGCAACATTGCGTTCCATTTTCGTGCTTGATTTTTGCTGAGTAAATAACGTTAAACTATAATTTGCGTGCAGACTTGAATAGGTTCACTTAATCGGTTTGTATTGTAATTTAGCAAAACGATGTTTAAGTTGATTTACAATTGCAAAATTGAAATCGAAAAAATCGTTTGATTTATGCCGCTAGAGCGCATCGCAACTTTTTAATTGGTACAAATTCCAGAGCTATTTAAAAATTATAACTTGAATTTGGAGTGAATATGTTTCAATGGTTTCAAAATTTTAATTGAAAGTTGTTTACAAAATTTCAAAATTTGCTGCACAGTTATTGTGTGAATTGTTTGTTTTGAAACAATTTAAATGCATTTTGCATGTTGTTGAATAGTGAAAGCTGTTTGATGAGTATGCTATTCACGTTTCGCTAGCTTTGATTCACTAAAGCTGTTAGATTAGATAGGCATTGCTAGTATCATTAGGGTACTGATTGTTTATGAATATTAGACTCGGCAAAAAAATGCGAGGATCAGAATAAATGGGAATTTCTTTTTATCATACAGCGGCTTTGCAGATGTTGAATTTTTAAAAAGATATATTACTTTTAATTTTCTTAAGAATAGCAATGTTCTATTTCGAAAGAAATGCTTTTTGGTGGGAAACGATATGTTTAAAGAAGAAATCTGTACATATTTTGGCATTATTCGACAAAGCGAACTATAAATGACAAAAAATAAAAATAGGCATGTTCATTTTGGATAAAAGAACTCATCAAATAAGCATATTATATTCATCTAACTATAAAAATTTAAGTACCGTTAAAATAAAATGCCAAGCAAAAACATGAAATTATTAATTCAAAGCTAGCGTATTCAGTAAATACAATTACTGAATACAATGTAAAATTTATCTTTATATCAAGTAATCACCAAATAAAATATTTTTAAAGGAAAAAGTCAACATAATTTAAAGTAGGTTTGGGTATTCATCTTCAGAAAACAGTTTCCAGCAGAAATTTTTTGCAATAAAAATAAATTTTAATTTCATATATTCACAGCTTGAAAAGGATAAGTTAGCATAATAGCTAACTTATACTGTTTACGGTGGGAAAGAATGTGAATGAAAATAGTACCTACTTGATAAAAATAATCCACACTTTTATCTATTCTGCTGGACGATTAAATACTAATTGATTCATTAGTAACTTCAAGAAATTACTAGTTTAAAAGACGTAAATTTTCAAGACTTCAACATGAATAGGTTTTGCCTTTTACAGCAAACATTTTAAAGATTATTGACAGACTATTGCTTTTGAATGAGCAACAAGAATTTTTTTTGACCCTCATCAATCAAGTTTTTCAATGTAATATAAGTAACGATGTCTTACTTCGAGTTCTGATTGAAGATTTTACCACAACCAAAAACGCTTAGTAGATAATTTTATTAGGAATGATATCAATACTAAATGTATGCTTTTGACAAAGGAAATACATCATATATCTTAGTAAATTGATATGCAGCCTGATATTTTTTTAATATGTTACTTTTCCATAATATTCAGCAATCTTGCTTACTTTATTACTTTTTTTACTACTTAAAAGCTAGTAATGTTAAATAAACAGCACATAAACTGTTAAACATTTGGAAAAAATCAATTAATAGACGCTATGAGCTGGTAAGTTCAAGCTTGAAAGAAAAGTTCGATATTCGTTAATTAAGACAAATTTCAAAGGCTCAATTTCAAGTTATTGCATTTATGCATAGAGTGATTACAAATGAACGTGAGACTTCAGCGCAAATAATTATAAAAACATTTATTTTTGGTCAGGGCAGCGTTCCATTTCAAAAACATTATTTGGATAGCCTAAATTAATACTTAGTACTATGTATATGTTTTCTCAGAATTTGAAAATTGAATTCATCCCTCATACATCCTGAATTTTTTTTTGTAAATTCAATCTTTAAATATTTTACAGCATGCATGGAACTCAAATTCGTAAAGAATCAAAAATTAAACAAGTGATAAATGCAAATTAAGGAATTTTCAATGTAACAAATAAAGAGAAATAGATTTAAACTGATGGATGAAATTCATAAACGTTTTCATGATTTAGTCAAAAATTTGTTACTGTTTGGCATTTTGTTTTAAAATTAAACCAAACAGAAACATTAAGCTGTTCAAATGATAACTTTATTCGATATAACTGACATTTTGAGATTATCCAGGACTACAGTCAGAATTTTTTGGGGTCAAATACTGAAACAAGAACATTAAATTTATCGATTTGCTAGGTAATTATTACTATTATCGCCGAAGTCAGCACTTAGGAAGAATTCAAAGAAATCCTGGAATGTAAGTATTTAAATAAAAAAAAATCGTGGAAAAAAGGCGGCAACAAAAGCCACCTAGTTAAGTTTATTTCTAATTCGAAACGGTTGGCAAACACGAGTAATCCTTAGAATATAGCTCAACACATGCACAAAAAATTTTTTTAAAGATTATTTCGTGGCAAAGAGCCTTGGATTTTAAAATATATAGCCTAAATTACACGTTTAATTTTCACCAAAATCAAACTTAAATCACGACTTTTTATCAAGTTTTTCAAAGCAATAGTGCAAAACCATGTGATTAATATTTCTTTTCTTTTTTCGTCATTGCCACAGCAAGTGGATGTGATGTGCGCCCCAGTAATGGCCGCCGCTATAAAACGGTCTGCTTCAATTTTACCATATTGGGCACGAATTATGTTTCGGCGGCATATAATAAGTCATGAACGTAATTCATTTATGCTAGTAGCTACAAAATCGAATCGTTGAATTTACTATAATTCCTTTGCAAGTATGAGTGATCCCCGCCATTGGCCAGCCTAGAGTTGGTCTTTACTTAGCCATTATTTAAGGCCATGTGAGTAACGAAACAGAGGAAAATTACGGTAATAAAGCTATATCTTATCGCATGGGGGGATCTATCACCAACAGATTGCACAGCTTAAACGGTGCGCAAAGGCTTGATACGCTTAAGTGTGCTAGCGAGTGTTTATTAAGTGCCCTAATGGAGTAGCCAATGAAAGGATATTTTGTAAAATAAATCCCAATGTTAGACTTTTTTCTTTTGAGAAAAGTAGATATCAGTTTTTTTAATGGAAGAATCCACAATTACACTACAGGAACATTTCAATATTCAATTAATTAGTAAAGTATGCACCTTATACGGGCACCCCATCAAAATTTCACTCCATCTTTAGGATCATTAAAATGCCCAAACTGAAATTACCACGCTAACCTGACCAGGACATGACCAAAACGATTACATTGCACACTCCAATCTTGGATTGCAGCAGGTACTAAGGCCGATAAGCGAATCCGCCCAATACTCATCAAATATTCGCGAACGTTATTACACCTTCACATGACAGCACATATGCGAATAGGTGAAAAGATTGTCGGCTATAGTAGAACGCCTCGATTGCGCTCGTCAACTTCTTGCTGGGCGTTTTGATGGCGTTCATGAATGATAAAAGACTTGGACGGCCTCAACAATGTTTAGTGGCGGCCATAAAGCAGATTAAGATCTTAATATCGATAATGAAATTAATTTATAGCGAAAGTGATTTATAAATTAATTAAAGCTTTGAGTGTTTCGCTTTGAGACTAGCATCCGGTCTAGAAAATAGTTTATAATGGAGCATTGAAATTAGCGCGATTCTAACGATCCTAGGAGTGTCACAAGGGTTTATTTCGTGCGGTGAAGTTAAGGGTAGTAGCGTGGCTATATTCAAAGAAATAAAGGGTTCGACTTTTATTCGCTTTATTTACCAAGAGCCGAATGAAGTAGAAGAATATATTTTTATGTGCATCCGAGACGCTAAATTTTAACATTATAAGTTTTTCCTGTTGTTATTATTTATTTAATGGCTGACAATTGAAAGCTATTTTCTTAAAGGACATCAAAATTGACTCTAATATCAAATCATCAAAAAAATCTCCAAAATCATAAAAAAAATTCTTGGTTGTTTTTGTAACAAATAAACAAGTGTTGCTTTGCTCATACTGTAAGCACATTAAACATATTCTGGTATCAATAATGTTAAATGCCATATTTGATTTATTAAAATATTTTCTCCTCATTGAAATTTGAAGACACAACGAAAAGATTTCAGGCTGTTGATATTACGGAGGTTTCTAAAACAATGAGACGTTTTGTCTCAGTGATTTAACACTAACCACATTTGAAAAAAAAATTATTTTAAATTAAAAAATCCATTTGTCTCATGCTATTCCGGCCATTATTCCCTTAAAAATAATCTTGCTTACCACAAGGTGTGAATATCTTAACCCAGGTGCCTATTCTTCCGCGTTAATTGCTATGCAAATTTTCTTGGCTAGCGCGAGCGATAATTTTTTTGCATCCTCGAGAATAGTTGCAAGTACCATGGCCATAATTATAACAATGTTTTGAACGATTCAACAACAATTTAACGAGAACAACGCGATCCATCTTCGTCAGTTAAAGCATGCATGTACACTTTCCTCTGCATATGTAGTTTGTATTAGAGCGTGGCTTAACAAGAAGAATACGAATCGTAAAAAAATAATTGTTTGGATGAAATACATTTAAAGGGCGTATTATTTGGTTTGTTTGGTGTTGATGTTAACAGTTTACAATGCAGTCTTTGATGCTTATAAGTACAAAAAAACATGCACAATTGTAACATTGTAGAGTGGCTTTGCACAAATAATTACAAGTACAATTATTAACACGTTCACATCGCGGAATGGCATCTAAATGAAACGAAATATTTAAGCAGTGAATGAAAGTTATGATTGTTAAGACACACAAAAAATTCAGGTGAGATTTAAATAATAACAATATGATTGAGTGTTCTTGATGGATAAAATTTTTGCTTTACATTAGAAATGATTTATAGAGCATGTAGTGATATTAGCTTCACGCCATGTACAAGTCGTGAAAAGCTAGAGATAGGAACATTACAGCAGTCAATTAACATGAAATCTATAAACACAAGGGTTGAATCCGATAATACGAAATTCAGGTGAAGGATTAAGCTTCCTCGCATTATCCTGAGTAAAACTGAATAAGCATTTTTAATGAAGAGTGCAATTAGAATTAGTAACGAAAACCCATCTAATATTTATTCAAAGATTGAATTTAAGTATCGGCAATCGTTTACGTCACATACATTTTGTGTATTTTTTTATTTTAATTACATACACACTTTTCATTACAAAGCAGCATTACGAAAATTAGGATATTATTGAAGACAATATATAAAACTAAGCTGAATTTGATGCTTACCACTTAATTAAATACATTCAATTTTTAATAGTCTGTAACAAACAGTTAGAACAAAAGTTAATCTTGCCTTGAAGTGCACAAAATTTAAATCAAGATAAAATATCACACTTTCAACTTTTATAACAATTTGCTGTTGATTTTCTCGTTTTAATATTTAATTGAAATGCATTGTACAATAGTTGATTGAACTCGGAATACTCATTTTGGAGAGAGATTTAAATTATGGTTGGTACTCTGTTTTATTCCACAAAATCAAGAATGTGTAGTAAGTGACGAACGATATATGCGAAGACTTTATGTAAAAGATATCGAACCTATATTATTGCTCATTTGTGATGAATAGTGAAAACATTTTGCTTGAAATTTTAATCATTAAATTGTCCTAAACTTCATTGCACAGACAAGCCGCTGGGATTCTTTATTTTAGTTGACAACTCTTCACTGTATCACACTCATGTGTATGAGAAAAAGTGCTGTGTTTTGTAAGGATCACTTGATATGTGAAAATGTGTGTTGTGTGTGGACTTTGGAAATTCAAAAAATCGTCGAACACATAAAATGTTTGACACAAAAATCTAAAAAAATTCAGTTTCAAGAAGTTTGAATATTATGAGATCTTGTTTATTCTAATTCTATAGTATTTGCATCTTTTTCCAGTTCACATGTCTTTAAAAAATTTATGATCTCATGGCTTTCATTTCTTAATTTTTTAATAATATACCTTGGATATTAAGACACATTGTCTGTCGTTTGCAGACTACTTTTATAATTAATTATTATTGAAAATTATTCGTTCAAAATATTGAATTGAATTGTATCGATGAATTTCTATATAAGAATTTTTTAAAATGCATTTTCCGATTGTATTATTTACAGTATTTCGGTTTTCGTTACCAAAATGTTTTTGAGCGAAAGCATTTGAAAATACTGTATTGAAAATAAATAGCTCTATGTGATGATATTTTTCGATAATCGTCCATTGCATCAGTTCCCAATTAATTAACTGTGAAATGAAATATTTTTACGCTCCCTGCTTGAAGCTAACAATACCTCTTCCAGCATTGAATATAGGTCACCTTGCTCACATCTTCAAAGGAATTCAATTATGAATAACTCCTTCACAGACGAAATCGTGACTGCATATTTGCCTGCAATTTTCACCTAAGAAAATGTGAAAATCTTTCCAATCTGCCATTATTGTTGCACTATGACGGTGAACGAAGAATTCCAAAAGGGACTTGTTCTAATATCCAAAGATGTCGTGTCTGCTACACTTTATGTGTAAACTCGGCTTGTATGCATTCGTAGCAGTGTTTATATGTTTATTTATATCTGTACAGGCATATGTGCAGAAGGAAGCATAATATTGTATCTAAAATTCAGTTGCGTGTCGATTTATATTTCTCACGTTTTCTTAACAGTTTGTTCGTGTGAGCATGCCTTTAAATTGTGGAGATCCACGTAAACAATGGAAATGACTCAGTTAAGAAGTCAAGTTCGGTCAGTTGACTCGGTGTTAATTGAAAGAACGTTTTTGTCACTTGTGCTTCGCTACCTGTGATAGATTTAATATGAAATGGGAAGATTAGTTACGTGAATCCATCTAGGTGGTTTTTAGTAGTAACTTATGTAGCTATGTGGATTTCTAAGAAGAATGTGAAATTTTTTGATGGTAGTTTACCAAAAAGCTTATTATTTCTGTAAACAGAAAACAGTCAGAAGATAAAGAAGTAAAGTTAGGGATCAACCGCCCAGAGGAAATCATATTATATATTAGTTTGATGACAGAACACTGTGTTTTAGCGAAGAAATTTATAGACTGCTCTTGATGAACAATCTAATAATTCACAATGTTCACATGTTGGGAATGTTTTGAAGTCGCTGCAAGCCCCGCGTCTAAAATAGTTGCAACAAGTGAACATCAACTCACATGTCGACTCTTCATCCTGGCGAATCAGTACAACAAGCTGCAAACATAGTTGTTTGCTTATATCTTCTTCGATTCCTATCTCCAAGAAGAAGAGAGCTATGCAGTTCCTCAGGCAAGTCAGTATCCGTTTCGGCTGATTTTAGAACAACAACAAGCACTATGATTGATAATAATTGCCTCGATCCTGTGTCCTGTACTATAGTGTAGTATTGAATCCACCGCCCGATCGCCTGCTGATTTTTGTGTAATTATACCTTGAAGCGATTCAGTTAACATTGACCAAATTCGTTAAAAATACTTATGAAATGTTGCGTTGAGGACAGGCGACTGGATAATCGTATCCACTTAAAGAATTAAAAAGCAATAATATAAAATCGGTGGCCGGAAAAAAGCAAATAAAATTTATCAACGTAATGATTCGCGTTATTGATTTTTTTATTTAACCTGGATTCAAATTTTTCAGAGTTCATCAAGTTCTCGAGAAATGATTTTATCCAGGTCGGGATGATGAATGTGAAATCTTGAAGCTTATTTAAAATATATTATAATTTCATTTGACCATCCTAAATTTGTACAGTCAAGCTTGCCAATGACTTTTATTTCATAAAGAGCTCTAAAATTGTCCAGGTTATTTTAAAATTAATTCGAATTTCCTCGAATAGTAGTTTTGAGTGAATAGTTAGGTACCAGTAAATAGTGATTATCCGAAATATTTACTATATTTTAGAAAATAAATAATGAAATAATAAAGAGTTTAATCAGAGATACTCTGTTTCATTTATTTTTTATTTTTAATTGAAGTATAAAGGTATATGGTAACTTATTTCTAAATTTAAAGTGGGTCCTGGAAATTTTGAAATAATTTTGGGGTGTGTAAGCTTTTTGGTATTTTTTTACTTTTGGGCAAAGTCGTAGGATTAATTTTATCAAATCTATCTTTTTTCAACCCGTTGTGTGCGAAAAACTGACGTATTTGTGGTGGTGTAATAAACTCTACGACTTTTCATAAAAATAATGATATCTTTCATTGTGTAGGTGCATTTATCTTTCTCGATTTTTATTTATATTTTGTTGTGCCAAAGCTTGCTGATGCTTATATCTACAGGGTCTTGTCATTTTATTAACTTTTTTTTGTAATTGGTAAAAACAAGTAAAATCAAAGTTTTTAACATATCTTCACGCAGGGTCATGCGCATAATTTTTGAAAATGGGAGGCTTTTGAGGTAGAGGAATATTCAAAATTTAAAATTGAATTTGCCATTTAATGTACTATCAGCGATTGATAAGATACATAGTTATATAAAGTGTATGTTCAACAAATACATATATAAATTTTTTCCCGCTGTTACGATAAATTGTCTCGCCGAGGTACAAAAAAAAATAAAGTGAAATTGCCTATCTTTTGTTGCGTAATACATTTTTTTGCAATATTATGGTTTTTAAACTACAGCAACTCAAAAAGATAGTTCGGTATTTCCTTTATTTATCAAAAACCGTTTATGATTAACACTTTTCTAAATGTTGCAGGTGCACGAGCTATATATTTTCAAATCCATGTCTGGTTACCAGTTATTTAAACTAGTTCTTGGTAAGCATCTACCTTTGTTTGGAAATATATCAATCATGCAGAGAGTGACAATCTATACGTTTTGTCTAAAGTCGTGAGTTTGAAATTTTAATCTGCGCTTTCGAAAAGTTTTGGGATTTTATGTTTCCAATGTTGGCATTTTTGGCAATAAGATTTTTGGTTTCGATCCACATATTCTGGGGGGTTTGAATCCCCAAAACCCCTCCCTTGTGCACGGGTGTTTTTGCAATTTTAATGGCTCTGGAGTATTCGTAAAGAATTGTTGGAAAGAAGTATGTATGTGGGTACGCACATTGATTTTGGCAAGTTTCGGATCGGCAGTGCCAAAACAAAAAAAATTGTTTTGGCACACCCAAGGTTTATATCTGGCGCCGACGATGACTCGCGAACGAAACTTTGTATTTACATCTTTACCGTGACAATCGAAGCATATTAATATTGATATGTATATATATATTTACATTTTTAATAAATTTAGTATAGCTGTTTTTCAATTAATTAAAAATTGGCAAAATATTAGGAGTCTTTTCGAATAGTTTTCTCCATCCGATTCGCACTTTTAACTATCAATGCTTTGAAAAGGCTGATGCATCATAATTTTGCACATGATTCATAATTTTATTATAATTTCAAAAAATATAAAATCAAGAAAAATTATTGACAGTATGTATAGACAAGAGGTTAATACAGACAATATTATTTGATTTCACTTATTCTTATTGCATTGGTGTCGTGACAATCAACGCATATTAGCAATTGTATCATTTGATAAATATTTCAGTAGATTTAGTATAGCCGTTTTTTTAATTTAATAGACACACACAATAAAACCATTTATTATTTAAAAATAATAATTTTGATTCCAATTTGCACATGTGGAAATCAATTTGTTGAAAAATACCATGCTTCAAACAGTTATTATCGTATGAAAAACCAAAGCAGTTTTGAAATCCCAGAATGATATCCATGTGAATACAATAAATAATTAACATTTATCGTGAAAAAAGGATGATACGAATAATATCACCTAGCTCCACGTGCTCTAAAGAGTTTTTTATCGTTATTATGTTTACTATTGTTTTTAATACTTATGTATTACTGGAAAGGTTTTTGTGTGGACCTTGATAGTCGCACTTTACGACATGTTTAACTGGTCAGTTTGAAGGGTTGATATTATTAATGTCGCATCGTCTGGTTTCGAACATTTTGTTTAAATTTAAGCTGAGTCATAGATGTTTTGAGGAAATCTCTCACAGCTTAGTATATTTGTGGTAACCTCATTTAATGTAACAGAATATTAACGTATAGAAAATAAAATCAATGCAAATACATTACACGAAACAAATCAACTGCCATTCTCTTTGGTTTTTGTTATTTTTTATGGGATTTAATTTCAATTTGCGGTTGGGAAAAAGGATAATAGTGATAAAAAATTGTTAATTTACTATGTAATTTTTTTATCCAGTCTGCTTTCATAATGGTTTTAGTATCAATCGTTTCACCTTTGTGTTCAATCATGATAGACTGAGTAGGTAATTGTAACATTGTGCTTCCTCTTTCAAAACATCACCTGTGGCCCAGTAATTTTTCTATAATTCCACCTTGCACTTTGTCTGCCACATCCCTAGAGCATAGACCAAAAATAATTTCCCTACCTCTTTATAATCCATTCTTAACAGTTGCTAAACAATACTACATATCACAATAGACACAACCCAGTAGATTGTCTGCTTATTAAAGCCAACCTTGAAATTATTCCCATTGTAATCACCATATATAATGGACGGAACGGAGTTATTACAATGGTTGAATGCCTTGTTTTCCGCACCACATATTCTTGCGCAAGGATAGATACATACAAGTACATATATGTGGCGTCCAATAGCTGCTTGAATGCCGAGGCGCATGTTTATGATTGACAGCCAAAGTGGCTTTAATCGAGGCGAAAAAGAAGTGGTCATACCACCTCTGGCGGCATGGATCGCGCACCACAAAGAAAGTGTCAATCTTCTTCAACGAGAAAGTGGTAATGACACCCGTAATTTTGGACCGTTGTCAAAAAGAAAGGAAATCGCCGAGAAAATTACTGAAGTCATTTCAACAAAGTTGAAATAAATGGTATGTTGTTGTTGAAAACAAAAAATAAAATAAGAATATAATAACAGCAAAGGAGCCGACATTTTATTGAAGTGATTTGGTCGATGAATTTTTGGATACAATCATAACAATCTGCTTTCAGAAAAAAATGTTAAAATTGATTTTAGTTGGTAAAGAATTAGAAGTGTATTCGCTTATTTGATTACGATGATTCAAATGTTGGTTTATAAATCAAGGAAAGAATTTTTATATGGAGGAAGTTCAATATAATATGGTTGAAATAAATTTTCCATAAAGAACAATGGCATACAGCTATACCAATAATTAACATGTTTAGACCCAATTCTTAACGTCAGACAGTTTTCCAGATTGAAATAATATCGTTTCTTGACGAGTCTTACTAATTTTGATTGGTTTTTGTTAAACCTTTTCATTTCAATCTATAACTGACTTAAAGCAAAATATATAGAAGTACGTAAAAACTAATAAAAATAAACCTGTAATTGATACATCCATATCAGCTGTTGGTAAACTTATTTAGCAGTTTTCAACATTTACCTATCTTACAGCAAATGCACTAATATCTGACCTTTTCTATTTGCATATAGGAAAAGCAATGGTTTATATACGTAAGGCTCGTATATTTATTCAACATTCAACGTAAGTATTATTGGAGAAGAAATATAAATTAGTAAAATAGTACATAAACGACTCCAAACTAGAAAAACCGAAAAATTGTCTTAAATCATGAAGAATATATTTGCATAGGTCGAATTAAACGTCATGTATTTAAATATTATTGATTTTGTGATTTTGCCACAACACAACTCATGATAAAAACCCTGATTTTTATGCATTTTATGAAATCATTGTGCTTTTAGTAGACATCCTCTTCGCAGATATTGACAAAACATTGCTGGCGATGCAGTTCCTTTTCTTTGTTTTTTTATTATGTTGAATAGGTATTTTTATTGGCGAAGCAAGGTCAAATTTTTCCATTTGTGGTTTTGTCTGGAGTTTCAATTTTCCTGATGGTGTTAGGCGTTTCTATGATAACATTTTCGCCATTTGCTTGATACGATTAGTTGTATCAACTGAAAATATTGTAAAAGTTTACTATTTTTCGTGTTGATAGAACGAAGATCCAGGAAATCGAATTCCGGTTGCGGAGACCTTTACTATGAACGTACATTGAAATTAATTAAAAATAAATCAAGCTTTCTGTTATTTGCTAGAATGGAACAAATTGAATTATTCCTCCATAGATAATTATCAAATATCTTATCATCATGGATATTAAACCCTATTATCCCGTACGAATTTTAATTTGCCGGCGCATTTGTGACTCCTATTAATATCCCCTTCGTGCAAACTAAAGACAGTCAAGGCTGATGTATCAAAACACAAACTTTACTCGCCGGAAATCCAATCTTTAAAGATAATTTTTGGATAATTTGGATGCAGCCATGATGAATCGGAAGATTGCTCGTCGGCCGACCCATTTTCCGTTCTCTACTTCTCTGGCTCCTGCTGTTTTTGATGATTATTTATTATTATTTACTTGACCAGTGAACAATTAACGGGAAGCAAACTATCATCAATGGGTGTAGGGAGACCACGCCTGCTGAGGTATTCGAAAATGGTCGCTACCTTAACGACCATGTAAGTGGTTACTAGGGGGCGTGAAGCTCTGCCACGAAAGCAAGAGAGAAGGAATTGGAGGAGGTAGCCGGAGCTTGTTACTTTATTCCAAGCATTGGAATAAAACGTTCCTTTCCAAGCGGCTGGCTGCATGCAGATTTCTGAACTGGAAGCTGCAAGGTAAAAGCTTATTGGAGTCCTTGGTTGAAATGTGTTGTTCAGAGCCTTTCAACCTTTTCTTCTGGAGTATTATATCGCAGGGTATTATTTAGTCGTTAATAGGTAGAATTTGCGGCGTTGATGTAAATAACTCAGCGTATTTTGTGTGAAGGATGTGCGTCTTTAAAGACTGCAAGCTCGTTCCAAAAAGTATCTATGTCTGTTTTATGTTATGTTTCGAATGTTAAGTTCAGTGATCTTTAAAATAATAACTAGGCCAGCAGCAGAATCAATGCAGAATTAACGCAAATAATGCTGAGCCTGTTGATATTGGTGGAAGAACCAACTGTGGTAAAGGGTGTTTTTTAGAAGTATAGAACTTTTGAAAAGAATATCTGTCATTGTAGCTGTTAAAGTTCGTCGTTGTTTTGTTATTATGTTTAATTTATTTGGCAAATTACCATGCAAAGACTAACACTCACCAAAATAGTGTAAATTTATTTCCGAAATTCGCGTCCGGTGTCAATCTGATAGAGCCATTTGTTCAATTTATGATGCTCATAATCGTTCATCTAAGCAGCTCATACACAATACGATGGGCAGTTTTATATCTATGTATTGGACAATGCTCATCCAACAGGAGCTCATACAGTGCGTACTGAGGCAGTTATTGCTGCTGTAGAGGATAGTCTGACTGAAGATCCAAATTTATCGATTCGACGCAGTTCTCAACAACTGTCCTTCCACTACATAGAAAATTTTAAGGAAAGATCTTCGCCTAAATCCCTATAAGATCCAACTAGTGCAGCGATTGAAGACATTAGATCACCGTTTGCGTCGTACGTTGAGTGAATGTGGTGAGAATAGGGTGGAATTTGAACCGCAATTTTACCGTCAAATTATTTTCAGCGGTGAGGCTCTTTTCTGACTTAAATAAGTAAATAAATAAGCAAAATTACCATTTTTGGAGTGGGAATAATCTTCAAGAGATTTGAAAAGCCCCATTACAATCCGAAAAGTCTCTGCATTATGTCGTCGGCATAATTGGTCCATTCTTTTTCAAATCGGAGGGTGAAACCAACTTTACCGTTAATCGCGATCCCTACCGAAAAATTATTTGTATTTTTTTGAATCCCAACATCAATGCTACTCGTTTGAGAGACAAATGGTTCTAATAAGATGGCACGACATGTCATACAGCGCGAAAAGGCATTGCTTCATTGAGCAAATTTTTTAGTGAACGAATCATCTCAAAAAATCGACCTGTGAACCGATCATGTGATGTGACTCCATTGGAATACTTTTTGTAGGGTACGTCAAATCATTTATCTATGTTGAAAAACTAGCAACTATTGATGACTTGGAAGCCAACATTTGACGCGTTATTGGCGAAATAAGCCGGCTATACCGCAAAAATTGGTGTGAGCTTCGACCCACAGGATGGCCTGCCTTAGACGCAGTTGCGGTGATCATATGTCGGAAATGATTTTTAAACACTAAATGCCAATTCAATAATTTATCTGTGTTTTATTTGTTTGAAAAGTGTTATACCTCTAAAAACACACTATATATGTATATCCTGAAAATTTTAAGAAATAACAAGATCTGAAGGCGTCTTGAATGTATTTAACATAAAAAAAATTGAAATAGGTACCAAACCAGATAGTTTTGTGCAGTGAAAGCTATTTATAATTAAATTCGAATTGGATTTCTGTTGTAATTTAGAATGATTGTTTGATTGCGATGTTCTCAGTATGATTTCCGTGTAGTTTGGTGGATTTAAAATAATAACAGTAAATTGGAAGCAGTTTATAATGGAGATCTTTGATAAAATTTTATTCTCCACGTCGTGAATTATTATTTACCTATAAGGAAGGGAAAATTGTCAAATTTCACTCTCATTTACTGTCGTAATCGTTAACCTTAATGCAGTACTTTTGTGCTACTAAAGTCAACCAACGAATTCGTATAGCAAGAAGTTGCTAATTTATTGTGGCATTACTGCCCGAACACGGTCGCACAACTGGCCCAGTGCTAAGCCATTGCTGGCTGAGCACTACATTACGCTCGCTGAGTCTCGTTCGCCAGTGCTGGCCCAGTAACATATCAGTGCTGGATGATAACTACGGGCGGACGTTGTATGCCAGTACTGGGCCAAGATCCACAAGCAGCATTGGCCCAGTACAGGCCCAGTACTGGCGCACTACTGGCCCAGTACTGGCATACAACGAATTTGTTACTCCGCCAGCACTCAAATGGCAAAATGAATCGGCGGCGGCAAGAGCCACGGAAATTTGTATGAAAATATCATTCTCACATGATATTCGTCGCCCGGCATGTGAAGAAGACGCCGGCATCCAAATGATGAGTGAGTGATGTATCGCCTTTGCCACTGAGAATTGAACCCGTGACGTCCATCGCACGAAGCAAGCGCTGTAGCGTCGAAGCCATAGAGACATTCGAACACATTGGAAAGCAAGCGGGCCGCCGTCGGCGACTCTACGTCGCTGTGCGACGAGTGAGTGTCGGCTGAGTATTGTAACGTAGCAACTTGCCAGCAATGGGGGAGTGCTACGAAATAGCACTGAGCGTTGTAACGTGGCATTTGCATTGCAAATAGTCGTTTATGTTGTTAATTCGAGATATGAAATTTGCCAGTCGTCCGTATAGTGGCGGATATGAATGCAATTTGGAAAAGAAGTCATTTTTATCAATATCTCGAAAAGCACGACTCGCACGAAGATGTGATGTCCAGCAAACATGGCCAAAATGCAGTTTTATAAAATTCAGGATCACCCATCTAAATTTATTTTATTTATGTTGCATGATGGCGCCAAGAACAAAATCAATAAAACTGCCGGCGCACTGTTGCGATGGGACGTCTATCAGTTGAACTTCTTTTAAATAAATAAGAATAGAATTCAAAATTCCAAGAATAAAACAAAAAGTCTCTTCTTCAAAGTCGACTGCGTTGCAATTAATTGAATTGTTTGATGAACAATTGCTGAAGTGCAAATGAAAAAAGCTTCTGCATTCAGAATTGCTTTTTATCCAGTCTCTCGTAGCTCGTTCGTATTTCATATGCAACAAAGAGTTATGATTGTTCACAGATCTAGTAGTTCAAAAAATCTTTTCGGCCTAAGTTAGTTAGTTATGTATTAAGAAAAAATATTCATATCAAACTAGACCAAAAATTGCTTTTTAGTCCAAATAAAAAGTTTCAATGAAAGCTTGATGAAAGATTCCACGTCACATTTTTTTGCAAGCAAAATTAAATGTTGTTAAAAAATTCAAATATTATCAGGAAAATTAATTTGGTCGAAAAATGGTCAATTAGTATTCAACAATTATTTCTATCAGAAAAAAATGGTTAACTTCTTCAATTGACGAAATTTGATTTAATCAAACATAACTTTTTATGCAAGAAGACGTTGTATTTACGCTTCAAAAGGATTCAAAATCATCTTGAACGTTTTCTGGTTTTGTTGAAAACTATTCAATTTAGTTTGGAAGAAAAATTTGCTACGAAATCCAAATACGTCTAAAAAATATTAAAATACCCTTGAAAACATACTCATTTGTATTCAAGGGACACTTATAGTTCTTGTAAAAAGCAATTCGGGTGTAAAAATCAATAATGAAAAATTGTATACTAGTGTGTTCGTTCTAAGAACAAAAAATAACGTGACTTTCGTTACCTTCGCCTGCAACACATTTCTTCGAAATATCGACGACTACGAAAGGGAATACTGTTCAGCCTACACCCACAAAATGAACGTTTATGCGTTCAATCAATATTAACTATGAGTTCAACAAGAATTGCAAATAATGCAGTGATTTCTGACATGTTTTCTTTGCCATTCACTTGACATTTCAATATTAATGCAATACTATAAATTCGCGCATTATAACCATGCAATACTTATTAATATAACGAACTTGCACTGAAGCTCACTAGTGAACTTCCTCCAAATCGTTTAACATTCTGCTTGTATTATAAATTGTTATATTTCAGTAATGGCTTCAAGAATTGGGCCAGTGCCGATCGCCAGTGCTGGCGCAGTGCCAACCCCCAGCACTGGGCCAGCACTCGAATGCACTACTGGGCCAGTAGTCAGCCAGCACTCAGCCAGCACTCAGCCAGTACTGGCAGCTGACCGTTGGCCGTTCGTTGTACGCCAATGCTTGGCCAACGCTTGGCGTTGTTTCCACTGCCATGAAACCCTGCTTGGGTGGCTTGTATTAGCCTGTGAAAGCTTGAACCCACACGTTTGGCTAAATGGTCTGTATAAAAATAAATAAATTGTTTCGCTACGTTTTCCAAATTTTTAATACTGACTGGCACTATGAGTATCCACCTTCTTAAAGTAGGGATAATTTTCTTTTCTTTCCAGATTCTAGCTTCACTGGATGGTTGCTTTGGAAACGGTATTTTGTAATACTGACAAAAATATGAAGCTATTCAGCTTTCGGAAAAGAGAGATCACTGAGAAGCCAGTCAAGTATTCGGATTGACTGGAGCCAAAGTTTGTCCTACTTTTACACATATCTCACTCAGTTCCAGCTCCAGTTAATGTATTGAGTAGATTAGTAGATAATGTCAGTGTTAATTGAAAATGAGGTTTTAAGCACTTGAAGCATTTAAGCACCATTAAAATTGAAATTTACGCTTTAGACGCGGAGGTAATAGTCATGAAAAATTTGCTTCAAGTATAAAAATAGTATAAAGCAAATGCAGTAAATTTAAAGAATTTAGTTCTATCTGCAATTCTGCCATATTTTTGGTGAAGCCTCACATGGTGTTGTTTTTTTATTGCATATAGAGTTTTGGCCTTGATCTTGCTACCACAGGTATGGTCTTGGTATTGATCTTAAAATTTCTGCAAGATCGAGGCCGAAACCAATTTTGCTCATTACTCTTTCTCCACAAGCATGGTATTGAAAGGCATCACGAATAGTGTCGCAGGCTTCATACAGATTGATTCATTTTAAATAAATCGAATTGAGATCTATGAAAATCGGTGCAGACACGATTGTATCAGTCGAAAGTTTCGAATGTAGAAACTGTTTATCTAGCTCCTGTTGTCTTTGTTATGATGAGTATCTATATAAAAATTCATAACATTGAGTCGAAAACTATAAAAACAAACATTGAGCTAAAATGATCCCGGGGTGATTTCAAATACTACGCCAAAAGTCGGTTTGTTTCAAGCGACACGTTGCTATTTTATTAATTAAATCGAAAATAATATCTAAATAGTTCACTGATTAATAATCAACATGATTGCATGTAATTTTAGCCATTGAACCGATTTATCATAAGTAAGTATTGCCGAATTAGTTTGAAACGCATTCCTTTACAATTCAATTCCCTTTAAAATGATCGTTTTGTACAGCTTACCCCTAGTCACTTCTGCAAATCAAAGTATTTTCCAAGTGGTGTTACGTTAAAATGCCGTGGAAAAAATGCATCGAGTTTACTCTCGGTTAACAGTTAATAGTGTCCTGTGTATGCCTGTAATAGCGTTTTGTATAATAAATAGTTTTGTACTAGCTGCCCAGACAGACTTCGTTCTGTCAAAAGTTATTGATCTGTCGCAGTCCAATAGAAAAAATTTAGTAAATAAAACGTATTTCTTAGTGATCACTTTATTTATGTCTCAATACTAAACAACGATTACTTACAGAAATAAGTTTTCTTTTTCGTACACTGCAAGACTTTATTAATAATGGTATTTTCATTGTAATGCTTTCTGGTGAACGATATTTTTTGTTTGATTGCCTGGCGCGTAAACAAATAAAGCTGATGGTTTTCCAACGCGAAAGCAGGCAACAATTTCATTTTGAATTTTTAAGTTTATTTCATTTACATCCGTGTTTTTGGCAGCTAATATAGCACCTTCGCTCAACTAAAAATGATCTCTGTAATTTTGAGCGACGTTTGGGAACACCTTTTGCATGAGCTCGTTTTTTGTTTCAGTAAACTGACAAAAATTTAATGGAAATTTAATGCAGCCAGTCAAAACATCTACAGGGATATTGCCATTACCAATATCAATGAGTTGTTTAGAAAATATTTCTCCAGATCGATCATTTTCCAATTCGACACGCATATTCTTGCTTAAATTTAGTGTCTTCACGTATTTCCACAAAATGGAGGACTTTAAACATGCATTGAGCTCATCCGCTGGCGTTGAACGTGGAATCACTGGTAATGTTTGACGAAAATCTCCTGCTAACAAAATCATCGCTCCACCAAATGGGTTTTGATTGATTCGCAGATCTTTCATAGTTCTGTCTAATGCTTCCAAAGACTTTTTATGTATCATCGTGCATTCATCCCACACTATCAACTTACATTGCTGCAAAACCTTTGCCGTTGCTGAGTTCTTCGAAAAGTTGCATTGAATGCACACCAAAAATAACCCTAACGCGGCTTTGTTTTGTTTTCATTGACGCCAAATGTTTCACAGCTGGGTGCAGTTGTTTTAATTTACTCTGTGATTTGTATGGGGAAAGAAAAGTGCTGTGTTTACTATTTTCCACGCAATTTTTATGTTTTTTCTCTCCGTAAGAACCATCCTTGTGCCTTAAGGAAAATATATTTAAAAAAATAGCCGAATCGGTCGAGGCGCTCTCGAGTTTTGCGCTTAGCAACACATTTGGCGATTCATTTTTATTTATATAGATTTGAGGCAAAATATTATTTTAAGGAGCGATCTATTTAAGATTAATTTATTATGATTTTTTGAACGAAAACAATGATACTATATTCCGGAATGTTATTATAAATAATATAGGAAATCCTTTTAGTAAATTGTGATGTCTTTGATAGAACAGAAATCGAAAGTAAAAAATATATTCCGCTATAAAACTGCAGTTATCCTGGCATATTCTGATCATCACAAAGAATTAATGTTGGTTTTCCCTCGCACTCAGCCCAACACTTGTATCTACGGAGCATTTGTAAAATGCAAATATTATTCAGGATGCTGCCTCATCAGTTTACCTATACACTTTGATCTATTTCATAATCAAGCTGCACTTGAGCAAATTCATTTGTTAAAACACGGAAATTGCGTCTATTGAATAAGAACGTTCGTACATAGGCGCGCATGGGACCAAAAATTTGAACAAATTGGACGCATTTCGTTTTCAACACTTAGTAGTGTAACTCATCTAATAAATGTGGGTATCATACGGGTTTGTTTTTAATTAATTGCAATTAATTTCGGCTCGTTAATTTCAGCAAAATGGGGGCGAGTCTTTTGATGCTTTTGGTATTGTGCGGAGTCTGTGCAATCTTTGCATTCAACCAAGTTGGGGTAATTTAGAAGTAGTATGAATAAGAAAATTTTTCTGGGTTCCTAAGCACTGCTGGTTTACAGAATGAGGAGGACGATTTCTTGACTCTCGTGAAAAGGCAAGCCAAGTGTGGCGGCGGGAACGTTGGTGGTACCGGTGATACTGGTAATACAGGTAATGCAGGTAATGGTGCCGTTGGAGTAGGTGCTCGACGTGGCGGGGCGAGGGCAGGTGGACGTCGTAATAGCCGTAATCGTGGTAGTCGCCGACGTGCCGGTCCACGTGGATAAAATTGACAACACTCATGTATTGTTTGATGAAACAAACTGTTTGAAATAAAGTTTGAAAACGATTTGATATAGAAATACATACTTGTTACTTATTGTTATTTTTGAATCCGCGCTTCCAAATTCAATATAAGGGATAAGGAGGAAATAAACATTGGTACAACATTAGTGGTATGAATTTCTCTATCGTCAGTAGAAGTTAATGCAACATCTGACTTTTCACTCCATCAAAGATGTAAAAAAAAATCAAACAACATGAATTTGAAACGGCGCAGAGGAAGGCCAGAAGGGCTATCTTTCGCTAGCCCCTCCCTCAAATACTAACGGGTTGCGCTTTTTCAGAGCTAAGTTTTTTTTAGCCACTTCTTCGTAGACAGTTCTACAGAACAGTCGAAATATGTGTTTGTATTTGCATTTAGTTATTTTTTATCTTAACATTAACACCTACCGAAGTGAAGAGGTGAACATTGTTTTTGGTGATGCACATGACGCTCAGCATTTGACTGTGTAGTATAGTGAAATCTCGATATGTGAAACCTGAATAAGAGAAACATACCTTAACTGCAACAAAAACAACCTTTCCTCTAGATTATTTTTTACGCGATCTCATTCCTTTTCGTGAAACGGGATTTTCCGAAAACTGGAAGAAAATTGGGATGAGCAAAGTCACATTTGTTTCTGCAAGTGAAGATTGATTAGCGATCAAACCCCACATTGAACTTGCTTTAACTGATTCACGCTTATTCATTCGTTACTCGCTTGTTTACGTGTTTTGAATTGTTTCATTTGGTTTAATTGTTTGTCTAAAAAAACATTTAAATATCTAGGCACGGAAGGTTGACGAGTTTTTTGACCGATGATAAAGCGAAAGTTTTTGAAAAATTTCCGAAAAATGTTGCAGGCAATTTTGGGGGTAAATCAATCTACCATCACTCGCATCATTGCTCAAAAAAAAAATTGCATACGTCAGGGCGCAACTGCACCAACAGACGGTGGAGGACTGCTGCACATTTAGAACTGCAAACGTAAAAAATGTTTCTATTTTCCGTTCGGTTGATGCGCCGTCGTCCTTCGAAGATTCTGTGAATGTAGGTTTAGGTTTAGTGTGTACAGCCAACTCATAAAGAAGTCGTAGCGGATCTCATGCAATCACCCCTGCTTGAAGAAAATGGTCAGGACTTTAAAGACGATTATGTTCAAATTGTTTGTAGACAAGATACTTTGAATTCAATTGTTACGTAGCAACTTTACTTGGAGGCAAAATAATAAGTTCCTGATGATTTTTTTACCGAACTTGTCAATATTATTGTTTCGAAGGTTTACTTTAAAAAAATAATAAGGATTATTTCTTCTAATGTAAACATTAAGTTCTTTGATTCTGCGCCTCTGCGAATGCAAGGCTATTTAGCAGAAAAACTGGATAAGTAAAACAAAAAAGTCCTTCCCGTGTGGTTTTATTTATAGAGGCATCAATGTTTACTGCGATTTAACTTTTGCAAAAAGGATGCCCGATGGTGGTTTTGAACCAAAAATTTCATATGTATGAACTTTATTCCAATAATATATAATATGATATTATTAAATGTTCAACTATAATTGTTACGGCAAAGAGAAGTTATTTGCAAAGGTACAGCAGCCACTGATGAAAGCATCCAAAAGAATGGCGCATGAATCAGTATCTTTCTTTGTTGTTTGTTATTATTCAAATCTTCTATTATATTTATGGCTCGAATCCGAGCGACATATCTGACCATGTTGACGAGAAAAAGACTCAGGGTTTTTTTTAGTTAGAATACAATGACAACTTCACAAGGATCTAATATCTCTATCTGAATCTTACCCAGTTACATAAATTCATTTTATAGCAAAATCAGCCAAATTATTTTTCAAATTTTCAATTGATTTTTAAAATAATTCAAATTCTCAAAACAACCAGGTGCCCCAGGCTCGTCTAACATCAAAAGCAAAATTTTAAAACAAGATTCTTGCATCTTTGAAGACATCGGATTCATAATATCAAAGTTAACACGATGACCAAGGATTTCAAAAAAAAAACAATTCGGATAAGTGGAATCCAAGTAAAATGAAATTTCGATACAAATATGTTCCAAATGGGTCATGGAAAATACTGATTATAAGATTTGCCGAATTCTTTATGAGCCAAACTTAGTTTGAAAAGCGGATGCTTGAGAAATTGGCCCAAAAATAAATCCATACAAAATTTTTGTTTCATTTAAGGATGCAGAAGAAAACCCAACAGTTTAATTTTTTGTATGAGACTGCCAACGAGAACTTCATATTGATTTTTACAAAATGAACGAAAATAAATGACTGATAATTTTATACGTATAAATTATAATTAACCAAAGCTCGGATGTGTTACGAGAACAATTTCAGTGGAATGGATGTGAACGATGTTTTCCACATTTAATTTAGCTCTTCGGATTCCATTTGAGACCATAGTAATTTTTAACTGTCGATGATGTAATTAAAGCAGTGCCTCGCATCGATAAATTCTCAATATGTTGAGTACAATCGTTATCATGGAAAGTAATAATAATAATGACTGATACATAGGCTAGTGAAAATCATTACTTCGTACTGAATTATGAATGAATGATTACTATGCACAGCATATTAATTTCACTTTGAAAAGCCACTGAAAGGTTTCTATCTTTTTCATTTTTATTTCCCTTTTCAAACAGCTTCCAATCCTTGATTTTCATAAAAAATATTTGGATTTATTACTTGCCATTTGTTTTACTTATTTTGATTCACAATACGAAATACAACTATATCATTTTGAACTGCTTATATGTACAAAACTTATCTACGAAAAGAACGGTGGTAGAAAGTTCTCTAAAGGAAGTATGCGACCTGTTTTTATAATTGTTGATAAGCATTTTAAATGAGAAATCTTAGTAATTGATTTTATCTTCACAAAATACTACGTGTTGTGAAAACTTCCTTTTAATTTTTTGTATCTTTATTTGGATTCGCAATCGATTTTCAATCCTAATCGTTCGGTCTTCCTCAGCGATTTAAAAGAAATCTTAATTTAATTTAGATTATTATTGGTTATTTCAAGTAAATAAAAAGTAAATATTCTGATTTTTCGTATCTTTTATCATGACTGGAAGAAATAAACAAGCTTGTGATATGCTTAAAAATTAACAAGTGTTCACGACAAAAAACGAGGATCTTCATGTAGAATCAAATCAAAGAGACTGTTCGAAAATATTTTGTTTATATCAATTTTTTTAAAGAGCTATCATTTCGATTGCGTCTTCAAGATTGAGAGCCTCAAAACAGAATATAACGTAGATAGTGAATTAGCTTTAAGATTCAAAAACTGAGAGATACGGTGGTTGGACTGATGTAGCTGAAGTTAAGGTTTTAGGGAGGTCGCCCAGGATCGATTAAGAACAGTTCGCTATTGATGAACATGTAAATATATTATGGCGTACTAGACTAGGGTCCTATTAAACATTAAAGTGGTTTTCTGGTTCTGATTCTGATTCTGATACGGTAAAACATTCCAAAACCGAACACTGGTGAAGCCAGATAATTCTGTCCAGCTATAGAAGATGTTTATTTACTAGAAAAAACTATTCACTAATGAGAGGTGTTCGGAAAGGGAGATTTATTTATCTAGTGTTAGCATTTTGACTTGCAGCTGTAAGAAGTAATTTTTGAAAAAAAGTTATTTATTTTTTATAGATATGAAATGACAAATGAATTCTACTAGTTTCGACCTTTCAGATTAAGATTCAATTATATTGCTACATCATGTTCTTAATATTTTTAAATACAGAAATAGTGATTGAATTACATCTTGGGATCTTTCAGCATATCTTGTGTTAGTTTATTAAACAATCCAATGAACTGTTCAAGTTTCCAGTTTCATCACTATCTAGGTACAGACATTCATTTGATTCTTAGCTGACTTCAAAGGAATCTATGAAAATAAAATGATTACAATAATAGCCAGAAAGGAAACACAAACTCCTACCCCAAAACACTTTTGAGAATGTTTGATTCAAGGACGAATTACTTAAAAAAAGAATGTGTTGCATTGAGCATCTCAGTTTGTTGCTTCAACAGTTTAATATTGAATTTTGTTTCAGAAATACAGCAGTTTTTTTTGTTGATAATTTGCTCGTGCAAAATATAAGAATTGTCACAAGTGGTGTGGATGTAACAAAGTAAATAACTTATTTTATTCGAACGAACTTACATGTTCTTTGAAAGTAAGCAAACGAAACACTTGTTCACATATCCTACGGACGTCGTAGCATATTCATCCAGTTGTATTTGTTTTGCCCGACCACCGTATAAAAGGTGGATCATTTTCAGTAATTCCTGCACTGGCAGAACGTATCTGTTTGAAAGAAGGTAAGTAGCGGCTGCTGAAAGAATCGCGAACAGTTTTTAATATGATTTTCCTTTGCAGCAAAATGCAGACTACTTTCCTATTGTTCTTGTTGATCTGCGGATTCGTTGCAATCCACGCAGCAAGTCTGGCTGACATGAAAAAAATTGAGGTATGCAGGATCGTCGACATTGAGGATCATCTAGTTAGTTTTTCTTTGTTTTTTTTTCTGATTAGGAAGAGGAGGATGCACTGGCTCTTGCAGACAGGATAGCTCGAGAAGCAGGAGCGAAATGTTTCGGCGGCGGGTCGGGATCTGGTGGCGGTGGATCAGGATCAGGTGGTGGATCAGGTGGCGGATCAGGCGGCGGATCAGGTAGCGGCGGTGGTGGTGCCACAGGATCAACAGGTGGAGCTAGACGTGGTGGTGGAGCTGGTAGACGTGGTGGTGGAGCTGGAAGACGTGGTGGTGGAGCTGGAAGACGTGGGGGCGCAGCTGCTAGACGCGGTGCAGGTGGTAGGCGCGGTGGTGGCCGTCCTAGTGGTCGTCGTGCTCGAATTGGCCGTGGTTAATTGGAAAAATTGCGAAACGTATTTCAGTACGGTCAAATAACATGAAAATAATAAATATCATGAAGCAATTAACTGCATATATTTTAGTAATGCTACAAGCGTGAATTACTTTAAAAAAAAGGTTAACACAATAATTTCAAGTATCTCGTATCTACCCGAACACGGTCGCACAACTGGCCCAATGCTAAGCCATTGCTGGCTGAGCACCACATTACGCTCGCTGAGTCTCGTTCGCCAGTGCTGGCCCAGTAACATATCAGTGCTGGATGATAACTACGGGCGGACGTTGTACGCCAGTACTGGGCCAAGATCCACAAGCAGTATTGGCCCAGTACTGGCGCACTACTGGCCCAGTACTGGCATACAACGAATTTGTTACTCCGCCAGCACTCAAATGGCAAAATGAATCGGCGGCGGCAAGAGCCACGGAAATTTGTATGAAAATATCATTCTCACATGATATTCGTCGTCCGGCATGTGAAGAAGACGCCGGCATCCAAATGATGAGTGAGTGATGTATCGCCTTTGCCACTGAGAATTGAACCCGTGACGTCTATCGCACGAAGCAAGCGCTGTAGCGTCGAAGCCATAGAGACAGTTAAGAATTTACGTGCACACATTCGAACACATTGGAAAGCAAGCGGGCCGCCGTCGGCGACTCTACGTCGCTGTGCGACGGGTGAGTGTCGGCTGAGTATTGTAACGTAGCAACTTGCCAGCAATGGGGGAGTGCTACGAAATAGCACTGAGCGTTGTAACGTGGCATTTGCATTGCAAATAGTCGTTTATGTTGTTAATTCGAGATATGAAATTTGCCAGTCGTCCGTATAGTGGCGGATATGAATGCAATTTGGAAAAGAAGACATTTTTATCAATATCTCGAAAAATACGACTCGCACAAAGATGTGATGTCCAGCAAACATGGTCAAAATGCAGTTTTATAAAATTCTGGATCATCCATCTAAATTTATTTTATTTAATGATGGCGCCGAGGACAAAATCAATAAAACTGCCACCGCACTGTTGCGATGGGACGTCTATCAGTTGAACTTCTTTTAAATAAATAAGAATAGAATTCAAAATTCCAAGAATAAAACAAAAAGTCTCTTCTTCAAAGTCGACTGCGTTGCAATTAATTGAATTGTTTGATGAACAATTGCTGAAGTGCAAATGAAAAAAGCTTCTGCATTCAGAATTGCTTTTTTGCCAGTCTCTCGTAGTTCGTTCGTATTTCATATGCAACAAAAAGTTATGATTGTTCATAGATCTAGTAATTCAAAAAATCTTTTCAGCCTAAGTTAGTTAGCTTTGTATTAAGAAAAAAATATTCATATCAAACTAGATCAAAAAATTGCTTTTTAGTCCACATAAAATGTTTCAATGAAAGCTTGATGAAAGATTCCTCGTCACATTTTTTTGCAAGCAAAATTTAGTGTTGTTAAAAAATTCAAATATTATCAGGAAAATTAATTTCAACAAATATTTCTATCAGAAAAAAATGGTTGACTTCTTCAATTGACGAAATTTGATTAAATCAAACAAAACTTTTTATGCAAGAAGACGTTGTATTTACGCTTCAGAAGGATTCAAAATCATCTTGAACGTTTTATGGTTTTGTTAAAAACTATTCAATTTAGTTTGGAAGAAAAATTTTGCTACGAAATCCAAAATCTATTACTACGTCTAAAAAGTATTAAAACACTCTTGAAAACATACTCATTTGTTTTCAAGGGACACTTCTAGTTCTTGTAAAAAGCAATTCGGGTGTAAAAGTCAATAATGAAAAATTGTATACTAGTGTGTTCATTCTAAGAACAAATAATAGTGTGACTTTCGTGCCATTTACCTTCGCCTGCAACACATTTCTTCAAAATATCGACGACTACAAAAGGGAATACTGTTCAGCCCACACCCACAAAATGAACGTTTATGCGTTCAATCAATATGAACTATGAGTTCCTCAAATAATGCAATGATTTCTGACATGTTTGCTTTGCCATTCACTTTAAATTTCAATATTAATGCAATACTATAAATTCGCGCATTAGAACTAAGCAATACTTATTAATATAACGAACTTGCACTGAAGCTCACTAGTGATCTTCCTCCGAATCGTTTAACATTCTGCTTATATCATAAATTGTTATATTTCAGTAATGGCTTCAGGCATTGGGCCAGTGCCGATCGCCAGTGCTGGCGCAGTGCCAACCCCAGCACTGGGTCAGCACTCGAATGCACTACTGGGCCAGTAGTCAGCCAGCACTCAGCCAGCATTTAGCCAGTACTGGGCCAGCACTGGCAGCTGACCGTCGGCCGTTCGTTGTACGCCAATGCTTGGCCGACGCTTGGCGTTGTTTCCACTGCCATGAAACTCTGCTCGGGGTGCAATCGTAAAAAAAACTCGCTAACAAACTGACTGAGACGAGATCGACCGGCCGGCGGGCGCGGCGCAATTAAAAGTCGTTTGGGGGATTTCCGCGACCCAACCCAATACCTCTCGCGACCCGAACTTGGGTCGCGACCCGAGGCTAAGAATCGCTCGTCTAAAGTTTCATTTCTTTGGATTAGCAACTTCCTAGTTTTGATTCGCAAACCGATTACATTTGGGCGAAAAATTCAAAATATTTTCAAGACACTTTCATTTTATGTGGACTAAAAAGCAATTTTTTGATCTAGTTTGATATGAATATTTTTTTCTTAATACAAAGCTAACTAACTTAGGCTGAAAAGATTTTTTGAATTACTAGATCTGTGAACAATCATAACTTTTTGTTGATGTTGAAATACGAACGAACTACGAGAGACTGGCAAAAAAGCAATTCTGAATGCAGAAGCTTTTTTCATTTGCACTTCAGCAATTGTTCATCAAACAATTCAATTAATTGCAACGCAGTCGACTTTGAAGAAGAGACTTTTTGTTTTATTCTTGGAATTTTGAATTCTATTCTTATTTATTTAAAAGAAGTTCAACTGATAGACGTCCCATCGCAACAGTGCGGTGGCAGTTTTATTGATTTTGTCCTCGGCGCCATCATTAAATAAAATAAATTTAGATGGATGATCCAGAATTTTATAAAACTGCATTTTGACCATGTTTGCTGGACATCACATCTTCGTGCGAGTCGTATTTTTCGAGATATTGATAAAAATGTCTTCTTTTCCAAATTGCATTCATATCCGCCACTATACGGACGACTGGCAAATTTCATATCTCGAATTAACAACATAAACGACTATTTGCAATGCAAATGCCACGTTACAACGCTCAGTGCTATTTCGTAGCACTCCCCCATTGCTGGCAAGTTGCTACGTTACAATACTCAGCCGACACTCACCCGTCGCACAGCGACGTAGAGTCGCCGACGGCGGCCCGCTTGCTTTCCAATGTGTTCGAATGTGTGCACGTAAATTCTTAACTGTCTCTATGGCTTCGACGCTACAGCGCTTGCTTCGTGCGATAGACGTCACGGGTTCAATTCTCAGTGGCAAAGGCGATACATCACTCACTCATCATTTGGATGCCGGCGTCTTCTTCACATGCCGGACGACGAATATCATGTGAGAATGATATTTTCATACAAATTTCCGTGGCTCTTGCCGCCGCCGATTCATTTTGCCATTTGAGTGCTGGCGGAGTAACAAATTCGTTGTATGCCAGTACTGGGCCAGTAGTGCGCCAGTACTGGGCCAATACTGCTTGTGGATCTTGGCCCAGTACTGGCGTACAACGTCCGCCCGTAGTTATCATCCAGCACTGATATGTTACTGGGCCAGCACTGGCGAACGAGACTCAGCGAGCGTAATGTGGTGCTCAGCCAGCAATGGCTTAGCACTGGGCCAGTTGTGCGACCGTGTTCGGGACGCTCGTTCTTCATACTGTTTTACGTGAATTACGTTTATACTTGACTATAATACATTCTTTGTTGACAAGTAGAGATAAACAGTCTTACAAAATTGTGTTAATCAATTGTGGATGATTAAAAGTGCAACTCCTGATTGCTGTTATCGAAAGAAGCTAAAATTATTTTTCCAATAAATGACATTGTTAGCCTACAGTTCGCCGATGAACGAATAGAATAGTATATTTAATAATTACAATTACTGTGGGACAATTGTCTCGCAGTCTGTACAGATGGAGCACCGGCAATGAAAGGAAGTCGCATCGGGTTTTGTGCCAAAGTCAAGGAACGAAATCCGGTTGTGATACACTGCTTTTTACGTCGAGAAAACTTGGCTCCACGTGATATGCAGCCAGATCTACATCAGGTGTTAAAGAACGTAATACAAATTTCATAAAGGCGCGCGTTATGAACTCGCGGATATTTCGACTGATGTGCGAAGAAATGGGTTCAGAACACCAGAAATTAATATACCATTCGGATATCCGCTGGCTATCCCGCGGAAAGATTTTAGCTAGAGTTCTTTCTCTTAAAACAGATATAGAAATATTTTTGACAGATAAAAGACACGAATGTGCTGATCGCTTCAGTGACAACAAATGGATGGCTAAATTGGCATATTTGGGTGATATTTTCCACCACTTGAATCAGTTGAACACAGAAATGCAAGGTCAAAATCACACTATAGTTGACATTTATGAAAAAATACTGTTTTTCAAAACAAAACAAAACTTTGGCAAATAAAATTTCTCAATGTCAATTGGCAGCGTTTCCAACATTAAACTTGTTTTTGGAAGATCATAATCTTAATGGCAACCGTATTTTCGTGGAGACCATGCCTATTTTTTTAGAACATTTGAGGAAACTTGAAAATGAAATGGAAAGATATATTCCACAAAATGTCCATATCGTGAAATACAGTTGGGTAAGAAATCCATTTGAAGTTGATGTAATGGACGTTAAAAACGATTCAGCTGGATTACAGGAAGAATTGCTCGAAACGCAAGGTGATGCAGTTTTCAAAGAGAGATTTGCCAGAACGAGTCTCACAAAATTTTGGGCACAATTATCCGGGATGCCTGTTCTGAGCAATGAAGCTGAAAAAGCCCTGTTACCTTTCCCAACTACTTATTTATGTGAAGCAGGATGTTCCTGCCTTGCTGTTATGAAGAATAAGTACAGGAATCGGTTGGATCCTCAGCATGACATGCGGTGTGCAATTTCTGTAAACATAATTCCACGTATACATAATCTTTGCTCAAAAATACAACACCAGGGTAGTCACTAATTCTTTTGCTGTAATTTTTTTTAACTGTTTTAATGCTGAATTGTCTGATTTTAATACAGAACATTTAAATAAAGTTGTTTATTTCTAATTTTACAACTACATCCTATAAAATTACATAATATATCATTTTAGTACCTGTCACTGGAAAATAAAATAAAAAATTAGATTAGGGTCGCGTACTTCGAACATATTCGGACTTTGGGTCGCCAGCCAAAAAGGTTAAGAACCACTGCTTTAGACTTCAATATACGATTCAGAAGGTTGGAAGCATCTTCAGCCATTAGGCCATCATTTATCTGCATGATTTTCGTTGTTTTTCAATTGTTAATGTAGAACGTTAAACCGTTGAAAATGATAGCTTGGTATTATTTCGTTGTATGGCTTTCTCTGCTGCTGAAAATGTTTTATTTTCACACAACATCGGTAATAGTGAAGTTTGTCGTTTTTATTATAATAAAAAAAATGTTTCGGCTTGCAGCAACCCAAACCATTGATTGAGGATCCATAACACTCAAAGAAAATGAAGTAAATACAAGCAACTTCCGAAAATCTAATAACTAAACTCATTTCCGGATAGCATCAGATAGTTAGAAAAAAATCATCAGTTCCAAAGATTAGTAATTTGCTTTTTTTCTTCCCAAAAAGTAATCTCATCACTTTGATTATATGCAATACTTTTGACAATTGCAAAGCCACTAATTGTCTAATTTTAGCACATATTAGTTGGGCCACAAATGACTTCCAGTCGCACGTTTTGTTTTTCAACAAGTGGAAAATTAAAGAAATGGATTTAATTAGTTTTTGAATATAACTGTCTGGATTCTGCAAGAGTAGAGTTGAAATGTCACTAGTAAATAGCTTGATTGAACGTCCAAAACTGAAACAAATCAAATCAAATTCGAACATATGTCTATATCAAATGTTCTTCTGGTGAAGCTTTCATCTGCTATAACTATCTTTTTAACAGAAAGGCTAGTAAAGACTGAAACAAGTTTATTGTGCCAATAGTGTCAAAATAAAATATAGAAACACTGTTGTTGCTGCTGCCTACTTTTAAGCTATTTGCTCTTCTCGCAACAAGTGAACCAACTTGCAAATATTGTTTCATCTGCTGCCATTTTTAATTTACACAGCTATTTTTCAAAATCTTCCAACAATAGTTTGATATTTGAAAACGAGCACTTGCCAAAACATGCGTTGCAAAATAACTGGTTGACACAGCTGTACACTTTGTGCCCTGCAAGACTATAAAACGTGGATCCCGTTCTCCTGTCTTTGAGTATAAGGTGAAAGTGGTCTTCGGAAGGTAGTGTGGTGCAGAAAAACGTCCTGAAGAATAAATTTAAATTTATCTATATTTTTCACATTTTCAGCTCAGACACCATGCGTTCTAATATCTTCTTGGTTTTCGTGATTTGCATCGCTGCTATTGTTGCAGTCAATGCTAGTGTGAAGAAACATAGGGTAGAGAGCTGTGACGTATTTTTAGGAGATAATTTGTATAAGTTGTAATTTTTACAGCGAAACAAGGAAGTGGCGCCAGGCGCAGCAGCGGCCCCAGCTAACAACGGTGCGAAATGTTTTTTCTTCTTTAGAACACCAGCGCCAGCAACACCAGCACCAACTGGCACAGGTACTGGCACAGGTACAGGGACAGGTACAGGGACAGGCACAGGAACAGGTACAGGTAGAGCACGCGCTCGCCGTCCTGCACAGCGTCGTCGGCGTCCTGCACAGCGTCGTAGGGCACCGAGCGTTATTCAACGCATTCTCGCACGATTGAGAGGTTAAGAGAAGATTGTTTTCGAGTAATGTCAATTTTATGAAAATAAAAGATTTACGGAAAAATTGTTGACTTGTTATTAGAATTAAAGAAAAAACAGACATATTCAATTGAGGGGAAAATGTTTGTTTTTTGCAGAACAAAATGGGTTTCCTCCGACATGTCCATATTCCTATTAATAAAAATGTTCTTGTCTTGAAAGTGATCTAGTATTGACATTTGAAAACGGTTGGAACCATTGATCCTATGCTTTCAGGAAAAGTTGGTCATCGTTATTATTTGTAAGTGATCTTCTATAAACCATGCGGCATTGTTTCGCCCAGTTCTCATGCCCCGAGAAGCGGTTCGAATGCGGCCCATTAAGGGGTTTGCCGCACTACAAACGTGATCTGCATGAAACGAGCAGACGTGTAATCAGAAACTTGATTTTGTTACAGAACTGAGTTCGCTGACATCTTGGATTAGAGCTTTTTGCTTTTATCTGAGAAACCATTGAAGCTACGAAAAAATACGCATAATGATTTTATTTGCAACAAGCTATGCGTTCATTTAGACAAACATGTTTTTTTGTTGATTTTTGTTTTTGAACTACTTCAAAGTTTTGTTGAACCTTTGATTTTGATTTTTTAACAACAACAGTTAACTTTTCGGAAACAACTCTCAGTAGCAGTTTATGAACGTTAAATTATTTACCAAACCCACTTTGATTTTCTTTCTCTAACATTGATAGTTTTCAATTTACTGCGCATTATATTTTCAACTGTTTAAGACCGCATCATAATTCCAACTTCGGTAAACCCCATGCGAGTCGCATTTAAAGTACGGCATAAAATTTTTACTCGTACCATGTTGGCAAAATAGAGCTTCTTTTATTTGTAAATCAAGGCAGTTAAGCATTTATAATATTAAAAAACAGGGAGAAAAAAGCCTTTTTTATTTAGTATTTTTACCATTTAAAATCCACTCATGACCTTCATATTTCGCCAAAAAAAAATTCACAGTATAATCAAATAGCAAACAAATTTTCATCAAAATCGATTCAGTGGATTGTCCATAATAATTGTGCAATCTAAATTTATTTAAAAATAATAATAAAAAAATTTGAAAGCTTGCAAGTCAGAAACTTATATAAGAAGTTTTTCACATATACAAGAGCACCTTATCTATCAAATGCACTTTACAAAATTAAAAATGGATTAATCGAGCGACCTCAACAATTCTTGCTAAACTTGGTCATAATCTCTAAAAAAGTGCTGGGCGACTGCGGATTCAGGTGATAGAAGCATGGCTCCTACGACTGAATCCGGAGCCGCCCAGCACTGTTTTAGAGTTTGATAGGCGAAGTGCTCTTTTATATGTGAAAATAATTTCAAACTTTTATACGCTTAAGTTTCTGACTTGCAAGTTTTCAAAAAATTTGAATTGTTTGAAATAATAGTAAATGTGCAATCTATTGAATCGATTTTGATGAAAATTTGTTTGCTATTTTATGATATTTTAAAGATTTTTTTAAACAAAATATGAAGGTCCTATTTGCATTTTAAGTGGTAAAAAAATTAAAAAACGGCATTTTTCTCCCGTTGTTTTTATATTTTTTGGAATTTCGCGGCAAAGGTTAAATGTTTTAAGATTTTTAACCAATCTTCTCTTATAGAAAATTTTACTACGCAACTTTTATTGCAACTCAATTTTGACCTTAACTGAACCGTTTTAAAGGTTAGTAGTGAGAAAAGCAGGAAAAAAACGATTTTTTTTAAAATTTTCAAACATTTCTTAACTTCCCAGTATATGGGAAGTTCTTGTAATCGCCTCGAAAATCGAAATTGAAATTTTCAACTTTTCTTTACGTTTTGAGGTCTATAGAGTATATATAAAGTGTTTTTAGAAAGAAGTATGTATGTGTGTGTGTGTGTATGTGTATGTACGTACGTACGTACGTACGTATGTGCGTTCGCGGGCAGTTTTTCTACGAGCATAACTCACGTAAGCAAAGTCGTATCGACTTCGTTAAGGTGTCAATCGAAGCGTGTTTGCAATCTTAAGAGCTGATTAGTTTTTGGGTTTGCTGTTTTCACCCCTTGAAGGTCAACCATGTTATGCGCTATAACTCACGAACCAAATATGCGATTTTCATTGTTAAGGTGTCAATCGACGCGTAATAACAATTTTATGAATCTGTAAAATTTTGTAAAAAATCGTTTGATCCGTTTTTTGATTTTTTAAAAAAAAGTGCAAAAAATTAGGTTTTTTTCCAAAAACACAAAAACTTTTATCTGATTTTCAAATCTAAGTGATCAATGTTTATATAATTTGTATACTCCAAATAGTTCTTGTGAAAAAATCAGCAAAAGTTTTTTTCATGATCACAAAAAAAATTAAATAAAAAATAAAAAATCATTTAACGTTCAAGGTAATTTACGTCAATCATTATATCTCGAGAACCAAATATAATCTTTCGGTCATTAAGGTGTCAATCGACGCGTATTAACAATTTTAAGATGTTTTTAAAATTTTAAAAAAATTGTTAAAGCGGTTTTTTCAATTTATTTAAAAAAATTGGAAAAGATGTGTTTTTTTCATAAAAAAATTCATTTTTAACTTGATTTGCACATCGTAATAATAAATGTTCATAGAATTTATAAACTTTTATCAATTTTTGTAGAGAAACCAGCAAAACCTTTTCTCATGATTAAAAATAATTTAAATTAAAAATAAAAACTCATTCAAAGTCACCATGTAAAAACGGTTCATTCGAATCATTATACCTTAAATCTCTTATTCTAAAGACATTGTTGCATAGTCAATCAAAGTTTATAATATTTGCAAAATTTGAGCAGATTTTCCATAGTCTTCACAGCACCATGTTTTAACTTTAATGAAAAAACTGCTTTGAAACCTGCCCCCCCCCCCCCCGATTGATCCGCGTGAATAATCAATCAAACCAATGCACCAAAATCCTTACGTAATCAATTGACGCTCGCGTAGATGTTACGATTAATATTAAGTCATTCCAATAACTTTTATGAGAGATACATTTTTATTATTTGAAGTAGTATTATTTCCATAACTATTATTGTGTTTAATATTTTTAATATCTATGTAGATATTACTGGGAAGTTGACCGTGTGGACCTCATGGGTCGTACCGCACGGCTTGTTTATAATGTTCCCGACTTTTTTGAGAGGGAGCATAAGTCAATTATTGTTATACGAGTTATTCCACATCTTTTCCTACAGAAACCAGTGTGCCCCCTCTTAACCCAAATGTAGTCTTATTTTACAGTTCCGCCCTGGTCTATATAGTATAATTGCTCATTTCTAAACAGTTTTAGAGAGATTCTTTCTATTTATTATTATATTTTCAATTCCTTCTCTTAGAATGAATGGAAATTTCACACAATATGTATACAGTGTTTTTCGACCGATTATTATAATGGAATTATCATGTAGGTGCCCAATATTCAAGAAGCTAAAAGGTTTCTGAAATTTGTCCAGGCCATGAAATCTCTGGATAAATTTTAAATATTTATGAAATCGAAACTTTTGGAAATCGGTATTACATTTGTCGAAGCTGAAATATAATGACTGTAGCTTCTACAATGTCTTCTCGCAATATTCACAAACTAGATAATGCTTTGCTTAGTTATTTTTGAATCCCTAAAATGGATAACTTGCATTGAGCAATGCTTTAGAATCTATTCAAATGAACATTTGGTAATATCGAAAACATAATTTAACATGATTTATCCACTTATAGATTATTTGCTGTTAGAGCAAAAACTATTACAGCTGGTGAAAGAATTTTGATTGTTTTTTCAAAAAATTGAACAGAGTTATTACAGCCAGAAAAGTTGTTTCAGCGAAAAATGTATGTTATAAAAGTGTAAGTTGATAAGTAGACACATTTTCTTAAGACTTTGGAACAAAAATTTCATTTGATTCAAAACGTTTGAAAATTTCTCGAACAAACGTAATTTATACGTAGAAGCAAACTTTAGCATGTGGTAAAATTATGTAAAGAGTGATTGTAATTATAATTGATCTCAGTATTTTACAGAAGTAGTATTTGTGCCTATTCAGTTTGGAGGCTACATAAACTTTATGATTGGGCATGAAATTGTCATAGTTTAATGAAAATTGTATAATTCTTTTACAAGAAAGTGTTTATGTATAAAACATCAACAAAGACCAACAGCAGCAACAACGACCAAATTATAGTTTTGTTCGCTTAATCTCGATTGCATATCAGAATTCACAGTGAGATTGCCTCTGTTTGTAACAAATTGTAGATAAGTCAAATCCAAACGTATTCGATTCCAGATTGCAAACGATAGTACCAATGATTTCATACCACAAGTCGAGTCCTTATTCATACTCAAGTTATGCATACGAAACTGTTATGAAGCGTAGTCAGTTGCATTGGTCCCGGTGGCGACTAAACATCTTCAAGATTAAAAACCAAGTTGGGTTGCGGATGGCGGATCACCCGCTGCTTCAGACATTTGATCCATAATTAATTTTCTCCGGTCGCTATTTATGTCGGCAACTACCGAATAATTTTGAAACGAAAACTGCTGAAATCAATACCAGCGACTATAAATTATGAAAATTTACATTAAAATATTATTGTTGGCTCCTACACTCCAGCTGAAGATACATTATAACGGCCGCGCATTAACCACAGCATTTGTACAGATTGTTCGTTAACTATGTCGGCAGGAACGTACAATTGTAAAACGGCTGGTTACAAGGCACCCGGGATAAGGAAGCGCACTCGGACTTATGACAGCACCTCTTAAAGATGCCAAAATGCATAAAGTCTTCGGTTTGGCTGTACGTTTTTTTTTGTCTGTTAATAATTAATTTAATGCAAAAAGTATTGGAAAATGTGAAGACATACTAGGGTTACTGTTGATCAGATGCACAAATCGATTAGGACTGTAAATTTTTATCTTCTCAAATGCAATTGAATTTATTTTTCCCTATTTTTGACTTGTGAGTGGTGAACTCGAATAGCAAGAGTCGAATTTTTGTTGAAAGCGTTAAGTTGTTTAAAGAAACATTATTTATTGTGTAATAAAGAAAAACTGTATAAACTGTGTTTCCGGTAATGAATGAAAGCAATCTTGTTTTATATGATTCATACATATGTAGAGAATACCCAAATACGTGTATATACAGCATATCTGCGATTAGTCTTATCATAAATAAACAAGAATACAAATATAATTAGTTGAGTACATTTAGTAAAGTAAAAAGAGAACCATAAAAATATAGGGACGATCAAATTAAATCTTCAATTTTGATGTAGTATCCCTTAGTTTAATTTTTTGTCAAACAAATGCCAAACTTATCTATAAACGTATCTATAATCTATAAATCTATCCATATCTATTATCTCTATAAAGAATTATTCAATCCTTATACCAACCAAAATTTAGGGGTGATTGCATTTAAATAATTCTATATCCATATTTATTCATAATCATGGTGCTTCTGTTTGAGAACAACCATAAAGAAATCCCAGCCAAAGGACTCTGAGCATTGTAAGAGATCTAAGATAGTCTCCGCAAAAGAGTCTATCGTCAAACAACTAGTTATCCTAAAATATCTCAAATATAGATAACGTACCTAGCAGTGGCGTGGGATGAAAAATTACTGTGGCTAACCCGCTTACTATTTGAGCGACATGGACCCTTAACAGATAAAGCAGTATATTACAGTATAAAAGCAATCAAACAAAAATAAACTCTTTTCACGTTCTGTAGCTTACTAGGAGAGCTTACGTGAATTTCCTGCTACAACAATCAAGGTATAGGCATATACACTATTGCAACATTATGTATTTCTAATTGGGAGTTTTCGATGATTTTCTAGCATCAATTTTCACAGCTGATTCGCAAGCCGGGAACGCTACCGGCTTTTTGATTTGTTTCCATATCCTATTGAAGAAAACCGAGCTGCCTTTCCAACAAATGGGAGTTCACTGCCCACGGCACCTTAAATTATTGATGAATTCGAGACTCGGAAAGCTTTGCTGCAACTCTTACAGATGTTGATCGCTTTGCTGGCTATTATGGAACTATGAGGATGTGTAGAAAGAAGAGAATGGAGTATGATGGAATAAACACTGAGATCAAGTGGAACGATTGTGCATGTTTACAGTGATACATGCAAGTAAATAAACACTTCATTCCCTTATAAAACTGAAGTGTTAGACATTTTTGGAACATATTTGGAAAGGGAAGCCGATGGGAATCGGCTTATATGAACGCCTCGCCACTGGTACCTAGCTATATAGACAAAGCATATCTATACACCTGGGTAAGGTAGCATCATATACCTTACCTAGTCAACATTCATGGAAATGTTCTTTTCAATGACGAATAGTTTCATATAAATAATGATGTGTTTAATAAGCGCAACAAAATTCTTCCAGGAACGATAAAGTAAGCATTCAGAGAAAAGTAGTCACCATCCTAATTTCGTCGCATCCCGTCATCATAGCAAATAGAAAATTGATGAGGATGCATAACCATATGAATATTTTGAAAGGAGTGGAGGTGGTTCTAGTAGCCTCTTCAACATTCAATGTTGTGGCAAAATTAAGGAAATATCATCTGCAAAACTCTTTGGATAAATTCTGAAGAAAGTCCTTAGAACAGTAATCAACCGAAATCATGGAACTGTAGCTCAGTAGCACGATCCTCGAGGGCTTGTTTTTTAAACGAAGGATGTTTGCAAAACTTTTTTTCCTAATAACAAATGCAAAATGGCACATCATCATTTTATCTAGTTATATTTCTGAGTAACTTACACTTTCGCATAAGGAAAGTTGAAACTTTTCTTTCAGGTTATGTAACTTCTCACTGTTTTTTAATGATTTGTTAACAAATTCCAATAAATGGTATGAAAATTGGGAAGCGTGTTTTATGAATCGAGTAAAAGTGTTAAAGAAAATGGTGAACTAAACATAAGATAAATTTAAATAAATTGGCTTATCCACAACACGTTGTCCTATCCACCCTTTTTTAAAATATAAGATTCTGTGATTTTTTTCTTTATCTTTGTAAAGCTTAAAATATGACAGATATGAGCTGCCGAGATCAATAGGAGAAGTTCTGATGCAAATTTGAAAGTTGGAAAATACCAAGAATTTAAATTGCATTAGCTTTTTAAATTCAAAAATTTGTCAACGTAGAATGTTTCTAGGAATGTACTTTTTGAAGGATTTATTCTCGGAAATAAATAGCACTGCAATCGTGTGGTTCTGTCTTGAATTATCTACACCCTTATTAAGAGAATTGTGGTTAAAATCGCTTAGAATATTGATGATGTTATAGTCAATTAATTAGTCCTATGACAGAATTGCGAGGTTTTGTCAAGCGGTAGGCAACTGCAAAATTTTCTCCATCGAAATGGAAGGAGGACACACCTCTTGCGAAAATCATCAATATCCTAAAAACAATCCTGTGACAATAATTTTTATTCACGTTAATATGTGTTCATGCTCTACAGCATGCGATCAGCGACAACATTTTCTGAGTGTATATTTTTGTAAATATAATGATAAGTTAAAGTTAATGTATTAAAATCGCGGCTATTTAAATATGAAAATATATCACACAATTATGCCAACAGCACTGAAGATTCTTTTGTTTGTATAGAAAACTGACCATAAAATAGTTACATCTGTAAAATATTTTTTTTTATCAACAATAAACCTTGGAAAAACTTTTCCTTGAAACATGTATCTGACTTCGGTATGGAAAAGCAGTCATTAATTGTTGGTATCTATTTGTTTTCGAAAAACTGAATCATCAATCAATTAGTTTTTTATGCCGTTTTAGGGTGTCGTGATACTAAAAACAATGAGGAACAATGTTCTAGGGTATCGGGTTATCCTCAAAATTAAAATCGGTTCAACAGGGAACTGTTTTTGATTACAAATAGTACCACAATTTTTAGTAAGAAAAAATGTTATTTTCTTGATATTACAACGCAAATTTTTGGGTGTATTTTTAATGTACAGTAGAACCTCGCTAATCCTACCTCGATGGGACCAGGTGGTGGGTCGGAACGGCTAGAAGGTCGGATTAACCAGAGACGAAAAAAAATACATTTTTTATTATTAGTTTTTTTACAATATAACATTTCAAAAAAGGAAAAATCAATTTTAAAAAACTCCGTTATTTGTTTTTGACGTAACCCCGATTCCCGGGCTCTTGCTGATCTATCTCGCCATATCTTTAGCATTAATATATCACTGGCTGTAGATTCTTCATGTTCTTCAACATATTTTAACGCAATCTCAAAAGCTTCCTTTGCGGCGGTATGACTGATTCTCAGATTTTCTGAAGGTTCCTCCTAATTTTCCTCGGATGTTTTGAAAGCGGCAGATATTATATCCTCGTCATTTAATTCCTCGCAATCATGATCGTTTTGATCAACGTCACTGGTTTTAATTGTAGGATTTATAGTCTGAAGGACCTTCACGATTTCCAACATCACTGCATGGTCTTCTATGTTGTCCTCAGTTTCACAGTTGTCCATAGTAGGCCACAATTTACGCCAGGATTTTTTCAAAGCTTCCGGGAAATTTCGCTCTACGCTGAAGCAACTGTGTAAATGACATCCTTGATAGTGCGTTTCAGGTCACTATCCTCCTGTTATGGAGCCAACAAATTTCCTACGATATTTTTTTTTCAAACATTCGATCATGCCTTGATCCATAGGTTGTATGAGTGGGGTCACGTTCGGCGGTAAAAACAGCGCTTTTATTCCCCAGAAAATAGAATGTTTTCACCCGGGTGAGACGGTGTATTGTCCATAAGTAGAATTGCTTTCTGGGGTAGGTATTTTGATTTTAAAAATTGGCGTACAGCCGGAACGAATTCGTGGTCAAACCACTCTCTAAAATGATGACAGTCCATCCAGGCCGATTTCTGACTCCTATAATAAACGGGAAGGGCGTTCATATTCAAATTTTTAAACGCTCTTGGGTTTTTTTGATTTCCCGATTACGAGCATGGGAAGTTTGTGATCCCCACTCGCATTGCTACACAAAGCAATGGTCAGGCGTTCTTTCGACGGTTTATGTCCGGAAATTATTTCTTTTTTAGATGCCAATGTTTTATTGGGGAGCATTTTATAATTTAGGCCAGTTTCGTCGATGTTATAAACTTGGTCCGGAAGCAAGTTATTATCTAGGCGAAAGTTGTCGACTAGACTAGGAGGTTCAAATCCTTACTCATGTATACAATAGCGACGTAGGCACATACGAACTAAAAATTGACAGTTATTATATTTCGCGGATACAAATAATTATAAAAATTAGTTGGAGTATGATGAGCTTAATCCATCAATAAGCCAATCGTGGTCGTGCTGTCTGGTGGCGGATGGTAAATGACAGCACCTGAAGAGGATGCCGTCCGTCACCCCGAAACCACACTTCCCCACTTAATTAAATTGTGGAACCAGCCTTTAATCTGGAAGTAAATGAACCTCCATCAATGTGCAAGCATAGTGTTAGTAAGTTGCTAACCAAAAAGCACACTAGTAGGCAAAAGTTGTCGACTAGACTACGAGGTTCAAATCCTTACTAAAGCTATTATCTGTTGCAAGTTGTTTAAACTTATCGATGAATACTTGTGCCCCACCAAGGTCAGAAGAAAGTTTTTCACCTGAAATCGAAAATTGTCGAACTCCGTGTCAATTTTTCCACCGCTGCAGCCACCCTTCAGATGCGGTGAACGTATCAACCGTAGAACTCTGCTCACTTATCTTGGAATTTAAGGTGATTGCTTTCTCCTGAATGATCGGCCCTGATAATGGAGTCCCTTTTCTACGTTCTTGGTTAAACCTAATCCATACTGCGTCATCTAATATTTCCAGTTTTGTGTTTTTCAACGTCTTCCGTGCCGATTGATCATCGTCGACTGTCATTGAAAATGATTCCAATTCCTTCCTTTTACGACGCCAGTCTTTGATTGTAGTCACTCCAACTCGTCTTTCTTGTGCGATTATCTTGATGCTTTCCCCTAAAATAAAAAAAAATCCGTAATTAATTTTTTATCTATGATACTTAATTTATAATATTGTACAAGGGTCAATAAATACAATTTCAAAATCAAAAACTCACCTTTGTCAAGCCGCTCAAGAACAATAATTTTTTCCTTCAATGTTATTGTCTTATGTTTTTTTTTACCAATCTGTTTTTCCATTTTGAGAGCAACACATTAAAAGACAATTTGTAGTAAAAGTCACTTCACCAAACCAAATTCGAAACAAAACTAAAAGTATTCCTACTGAAAATATAGAACAGGGTTTCATTAGAACTAACGTTTTCGAAGAAATTTTCATTGTGAACTTGCCGGTTCGGTCGCCAGGGTTCCAGGAAAATCTAGCACTAAATGGGGTGATGGTCGAACTAGTGGAAGTCGGATTAGCGAGGTTCTACTGTAATTAAGTTTTTTGACAAGGGAAAGTTAAATTTTAATTACAAGATAAAAAGGAAACATATGAATAAAATTATTCGTTTAGCAATGCATACCGTTTTTCAATACTTGTTAGCGAAAACTATCGATCTTCAATAGCGATATTCGCCAGCACTAACTAACATGACCCTATGATTTTTCGCAAGTGATTTCAAAAATGTATTGGATTGAAATTGCCACCGAGTCAAAAGTATCTGCGTTAGTGGTCATTTTACCAGTTGCAGATAGCATTCCAAGCTTCCTGCCAATAAGTGTGCAACAGAAGTCATGGGATTTATGTACATACATTTGTTCTCCATAATTTCAACTCGTAAATCCATGTCGCTCGGTAAAATTGTACAGAAGGTAGCCCAGATCGAACAATTGACTCCAATAGTTGATTTAGATCAGCTCCTGGTGTTCGCCGTTTCTGATGTTCAGAAGTCGTTAATTGATTTTAAACTTGGAACAGAGATCGAAAACGTTGATGTTTGAAATGAGATAATGTTTACTTTTTATGGGTATCTAATTGGATGAGTAAATTGTTTACAGAAAAACTGTATTTTTTAATTCACCACATCATCATTATATATTATTTTTGAAATCAGTTGGGAGAAATATGTCCATAGTCTAAAAATAAAATAACTCTACTCAATGAACAATAGGATTGTCTTAACCAAAAATCTCTTCATTTCTTACTCTCATTAGTACGTTTAGGACTACGTCGCCTAGTAAGTTTGCCTTCTTTTAGACTAGTGAATTATGCTATGGCTTTCACTTGCACCTTGTACGCTTGAACTACTTTTCAGGACATTTACAACAAGCTAGTGCCTACAACAATGTTTACTCACTCACTGTTGCTGGCCTTATTGATTAAACAATTTCATTTTAGAGTCGAAGGGTTGTTATTCTGTGCTCTATGACGTTGATAAGTTTGTTTTCAAGAAAAACACCTGCCACTTAGTTTACCCTCGTTAGCCAGGCAGTTCATGACCTGATAATTTAAATGAGGAGTAGCACTTGATGCAAATTTAATGTGCAAAATATTTTTGCAGCTATAATTGGAAATGGATGCACAAATATGGCGTATTTCTCTAAGTTGGAAATGATTTCGTCATTTATCATGCTTGCGTATTATAAAAGCGCTATTCGTAAATAATACTACAAGTAAAAGAATTGATTTATGTTCTTATTTTACTGTTGATTTTCAATTGATTCAATACTGTAATGACAGCGTTTTCTACAAAATTGACCCCAGGTGATTAATAAGATTCATCTAAAATTTTGTAATAAAAATATTTCCTTGAACAAAATTTTATGGTTTACTGATATCTCCAAGCAACATAATAAATTAATGCGTTTGACCTATAGTTGCTGTTGCTGCCTTAACATGGACCTTCTAGTCAGTATCGCTAATTGATCTTTTTCTTTGAGCATGTAAGAAGGTAGTCCCAAGAAGCTAACTACTGCGTGCAATACCAACTATGAAAGAAGACAGAGTTGTCTTGAGTCAAAAGATGATGGGACCTTCTTTGCACTGGTGAATACCAATCATAAAGAAGGAATAGGTAGGAAGATTGAATAACATTTAAGGGATTTATACACCAAATAAAATAATTTCAAATGTTTATTGAAAATTCAATTAATTTTCAATAAAGTATTGGCATTGGTATGTAAAGGCGCACATATGTCTTGTGTGTGCATAATTTCTATGAAGCAGAAGAAGTAAGAATAGATACCGTCAAAATATTCAGCAAAGGACACTCAACCCATAAAATTCACCCGGAAATATAATTAAAACACATATACATCATCGCAAATAAAGCTAGAATTTATAAAAAAATACCTACCATTCGGGGAGTCGTTTTCGCTTTGGCCAGTCAGAAAGTAGACATGTAGAAATTATATGGCGTCAGTACTTCTTCTTGAAATTTTCCATTTGTAGTTTCGCAATTCTAATTAGCTTGTGGATATTTTTGCGTGCAACTATCTGTCATGGAGTCGATTTTAAGTGTTGTTTTTTAAAAATTTGGGTGTATTTAAAAGTAATATATGACTAACAGTTGCTTCTTATCCTTTGCGCCTTTTTCAAATTGTTTTCGAAGAATTTTGAAAAAAAAGTTTGATATATTGTTTTGTTAAATTTTCATGGCATTTTTTAATGCTTAAAATTAGTTTTTATTATAAATAAATATAAATAAAATGTTACTTATATAACAATTGCTGCGTCCCATTCTTGTTACAAGATTTTCCAAAATTTGTTGCAATAAAATTGTTGTGAGACATTGTACAGTTTTAGTAATGTAGTAAAATATTTTGAAAGAATTTTTTTGGCATTATACAAAATAATGGTTGTAACTTTTCTAGGTTTTATGGGTTTGTAAGGGATTTTTGGAATTTTAATAATGAAGTTTAACCAGCCACACACTTTATTATTAATTGTTTTATACAAGCACTATAGCAAAATCTACTGTTTGTACTGATGTAATGTATCTTAGTCCAGTTTGTCTATCTTATTGTCCTTTATGTTTATTCGCAGTAAACTCTATTTCAGACTATCGTTTCTCAGTGTTTTTACTCATGAATTGATTGGTCGTTGCTCAAAGCTTCTTGTTTTATAGTCAATGGGGAAGTTCTCGATAACTTGTTCATATAAAATCTCCACGTAATCTTGACTTTTTTTGATTTTCTAGAAAAAAAAATGTTCAACTGCATTCAAAATTATGAATGCATCTTGGAAAAAGACTTGTTTGATAAAATACCACTTGTATGAAAATAATAATTCTCTCAAAATAATATGCATCACAAAAGCAGATCAGTCCTAGTATCATTGCCAAAATTCTTATGGAATGGCAGATTTTTTTTAGGCAGAAATCTTTGCTTTTCTATTTCAAAACGAAATAATTCAAACAATGTATGAAACATTTTTCCAGTTGGTGGCACTCATAAGACATTGTTATCTTTGAAGTCCCATTTATGCTTCGGCAGAGTCAAATTTGAAGATTGCAGGAGATCAGATATCTTTCGAAATTATTTACGACTCATTGTTTAGAGCGTGGAATCTTAGTCAGAAGTGTATTACCGACGTCAAATTGGTCCCCGCTAAAAACGACCACCGATTGCATTCAAAGATATTATTGGCATTATATAGTAGAAAACGGTGTAATTAGAAGTTGTAACAATGAAATCTGATTTGACTTTGTGAAAATTGCGACTGATAGTTTCATAAATAAATGTGTTTCCTCCCAAAAAGGATCACCTTGAAGTTTTTTAATGGATTAATGAGCAATAGATGAATTTTGAAAATTCAAGCGACTGATAAGAATCTAATTTACCGTTTCATTTTACAATTCTTATTTTCATTTTTGATTTCTTTTAGCCCTGGACAATTTTTCTCAAGAAAGCGTAGGCACCCATGAAAGAAAACCAGTTTCACAGGCGTATCAATGAATTCGATCTTACGGTAGTCAAGTTTTTACTTATTTTTCATGAGTCGATGTGATTTATTTATGTTTGGCCGCATTGACCATCGTTGGCTCTTCGGTGAAGAATCATGCAGTCATAATGAACTTTTAGTAGCAACAGGTCTGCGTTTTAATTTTCCTTTTATTTAGTTTCATTCAGTTTGATGTTGTTGATATCATGTCCGTTGGACTTTGTGTTGTAAACGTCTGGTGACAGGATTGTTAACTGGTCGTTTTCTTATTCGCCTATTACAGACACGTTTTTACGTTTCAAGTAAATTGTGTGGCAAAATGGCATCAGATTGAACTTTTACTCGAGATTTTCAGCTGGATTGAGACATAATAAGGAGTCGATATTGTTATGGAATAAAATGATCGCTGTCCATACACATGGACTTTAGTTACATCGATGCAATGCAACCGGTAACATCATATTCAAGCGCAAGTCGTTACAACCTTCCACTAACAACAGTTCACCTTCCTTAATAACTACCTAGCTTTCGTCGAACGAAATTTATACCTACATTTGATAGCTACCACTCGTTAATCGTAATTGAAGCAATACTAAAAATCACGATATTAAATACTATATTTCCATGTGCTGCTCATGAACCGCCCCCTGCCCGTCCGGTTGATTGCAATGCCTAATCCCTACGAGCACATTCATCTTTTCACAAAGTCAATATAACTTTTATATGTGCCTACTTAAGACATTAACCACTCATTAAAGAGGCATAGGCAACCAGAGCATGGTATTATTCTAAAAGCCTTCTTGCGCATAGGGCGTAAGGTATCAGGCATAAAGCATCGAGCGCTAGGTAGGGAACGTATGTAAATTTCTAGCCTAATAACCGCCTGATTACAAAAGTCAAAAGCCTTCTGACCGCAACCGCTCGTAGGGCTAATTTTCAAGGGGAAATCCCTTATCTTGGACGAAGTGGACGTGACCTCGGACTGAATTATAACGTCCACGACTAAGTATTATGTTATGTTAATCAATTCAAAGACTGAGTTATATCTGGGAATTCATTAATTCCGACGATGGTAATCAAATAATCCTTCAAAGTGCTAGTTTTAGAAGACGTTGTGCATTTTATATTGGCGATAAAACGCAATATCCTTCAGACGTTTGTTAAGTTTAATGCAAGCGTTTCAGGACAAAGAAATCACGTGAGAAGTGTATGGTGGCTGAAAGTTGTAAATTCATGCATTTGAAGCATGGAATACTCACATAAAATATAGCGGGAGGTGAAGGTATGATGGACTATTAATAAATTATTATCCAGCGGATTAAAAATATTCATAACACGATTGGTAAAGCGGTCTTCTGTGAAAGTGACCAGGAGTTATCGAAATCACCTTCGATGGATCTGTATTAATTAGTGCATAGAAAATATCAGAATCAAAGGAAACGATCCAGAGATCTGTCCGTCATTTAGAACTGTATGAAAATGAACCTTATCAGAGTTAGAAATATTCTACAAGTTTGTCAAAATATAAGCATTTTTTACATATACTGTTTTAAGGACTTGCTGTAGACTCAGTTGCACGACGCCTGAAATTACTTATCAATTACACAATTTTCCCTCTGGCATTTTCTAAGCATGATTTCTGTATCAGTTAGTAAATGCCTTCTTATTTCCTCAATTTGTGATGGCTGCATCTACAGAATATTGTTGCTGCATGAATACTTCCTGCACACATCGATTCCCAATCAGAATCCATTAAATGTAAGGAACTATCTGTATCATCTCATATGCCTATAATGATTTCACTTGATTCTCAATGGCCCGAAACTTTGTAAACAAAATCCATCTATCTATGAGAAATAATATTAAATTTCATTTCCTAATAGTGAAATTCCAATCAAGATTGCATAACAAACCGGCAAATAAGACACAACCATAACGAGGAGGATGAAATAATCCTGCAAACGAAAATATTATCAATCGCCTTACGAATGCCTTTGGACCATGGCAGTCCTCCATAGCGTTGAGTAACATAAATCTTCGTGTTTCTGATGAGGAACTAGTGGTGCCAGTTGAGTTGGCCAGGGACTAAAATGTATATTCATTTTTTAGATTTATACTTCAAGAGTTATTTTCTTAACTCTTGCTCATGGTTACATCTTTGCGTTTAGTTTCAAAGCAATAGGATTCGCACGGGGCGAATCTACAGGCTAAAAGAGCAGTCAGCAACACTGAATATATAACATCGTGAAGGTAAAGTCAGGGCAGTACACACCTGAGCAGCGAAAAAGCGTTCCCGTTGCGTTGTCGTTGGCCCACAACACACTCCTAAGCTTGTGGTAAATACTTACGCCGCACCAGCAAAGGAAGTCGTGCATCTTAAGAAAATATTGAAGAGCCAAGTGAAGCGATTGCTGATGGTCAACCGATATATCGGTCATAAAATACTTTTCCAATAATTTATGATGCATTGTTTACTCAAATTATTTGCTCACTTAAGTTTCAGATAAAATGCCCTGCACCGATCGATCTTTATGGGAAACTCCCAACAATTTTATTAGAGGCAGCAATGCAAAACGGTGTTGTTTTTTAAACAAAACTTTAAGTACTAGGAAAGAAAGATAGTTTTGTGAATTTTAGAATAAAATAGGAAGAAGGTTATCATAGGAATAAAGATTGACAGGGATAGATGTAAACTAGAAATTTTCCTTCCACCAGTATTAAAGCTTCCAGCGATAAGCTATGATAATTCGTTAGATTTATGACTGGCTTATCAAGCTGAGGTTGCTACAGAAAGGCCGATTCACTCCAGAGTGCAGAAGAACTGCATCAGCTTCTACCCAACAAGCTTTCCTACAATAATTACAGAGTTATTTGTAAAGCACAATGTGAGTTATCCTATCAATTATAATACGTTCAATGGGTCCCGTTCAACATTATTGCTCAGACACACATAGAATCCTCATAGGCTTCGTCTAAAGCAATAAATTTCTTTTACAGACATTTGAACGTAATCATCATAAAAAAGTGGAAGAGCAGGGAAAACTAAAATAATGTGAGCTTAGCTCATTCAGCTTTACACTAACGACATCCAAATAAAAAGGAATTACGGCGACAATGAAAAAAGCTTTTTACGAGTCCTCGTCATTGTGGCTAGTATGATGATTCTGAAATGGGAAAGCCATCAGGCTGCGGCAGGAGAACATGCTATTCAAAAAAAATTAAATGAAAGGCTTATCAAGTGGCGCAGGACAAACATTCGAAGCAAGGTTTTGCTATGGCTAGGAGTATCTATGGGATTGAAATTAATAGGATGAATGTGGCGTTTTATGGTGCTGTTCGTGTTATCTAAGGACATAAAATGAGGCTGGAATGCAATGAATTGTGCCATGCAATCAACAGGTGAATATCCTCATATCGTACAGTAAATGAAATTACGTTTTTTTTAAACAAACAGTGTAAAAGAAATTAAGGGACTCATTTCGATCGATGATTACTAAAGCGTTGCAGCCTTCAGACGTTAGGATATGAAGAGTTTGGCATAAGTGATGATATTTTAGTTGCAATTAACTGTCTATGTTGTCATTTAGTATTATCAAAAAATACTTTGAAGAGATCAATGAACGAACGAACACTAATGCGGCTTCATTCATTTCACATTTATTTACTCATATTTATTTTTATATAGCTGTACTCATTTTTAACTTCCCAGTATATGGGAAGTTCTTGTAATCGCCTCGAAAATCGAAATTGAAATTTTCAACATTTCTTTACGTTTTAAAGTCTATAGAGTATATATAAAGTGTTTTTAGAAAGAAGTATGTATGTGTGTGTGTGTACGTACGTACGTGCGTTCGACAGTTTTTTCTACGAGCATAACTCACGTAAATAACGTCGTATCGACTTCGTTGGGATGTCAATCGAAGCGTCTTTGCAATTTTAAGAGTTGATTAGTTTTTGGGACACTTCGGTAGGAGGGGTTTGTTGTTTTGACCCGTTGAAGGTCATTTATGTCATGCGTTATATCTCCGGAACCAAACTTACGATTTTTTTGAACAAGGTGTCAATCGACGCGTATAAATATTTGTGTGATTCTGTAAAATTTTGAAAAAAATCGTCGAAACGGATTTTTCAATTTATTAAAAATAATTGCTAAACATTAGGTTTTTTTCCATAAACAATAAATTTTTGACCTGATTTGCAAAACGCAGTAATTAATGTATATAAAATTTATATATTCCAAATAGTTTTTGTAAGAAAACTAGCAAAACTTTTTTTCATGACCACGTAAAAAATTAAATTAAAAATGAAAAATCATTAAAAGTCATCATGATTTTCAAAGTCATTTTTATCATTCAATATATCTCACGAACCAAACATGATATTTGCATCATTAAGGTGTCAATCGACGTGTAGTAACATTTTTGTGCTGTTTTGAACTTTATAAAAAAATCGTTTCAGCCGTTTTTTTAAATTAATAAAAGGAACTGCGAAAAACTAGGATTCCTTTCATAAAAAATAAATTTTAAGCCTGATTTACATAGCTCAATAATAAATGTTTACAAAATTTATACATTGCTCTCAGTTTTTGAAGAAAAACCAGTAAAAAAATTTGCATGATCCTGAAGTAATAACCAAATTAAAAAAAATCACTCAAAGTGACCATGCAAAAAGGGTTTATATATTTTGTTCTAAAGACTTTGTTATAGAGTCAATCAAAGTTTTATAATATTTGCATAATTTGAGCAGATTTTGAATAGCTTTCACAGTGTTTTAATTTTATAAAAAAAACTGCTTAAATTTTGAAAACCAACAAAATTTCAATCGAATTTGCTTTTGTGGTAATCAACGCTTTAGTGTTCGTAAGATTTCAATTACTTCCTTCATCATTATGTGTAAAACATTTTACTTTTTACATGCAATAAAACTGATTATTGACTGCATATTCAATGTTTTTCAAGATCAACTGAAAATAAGAAATAATTATTAGTCTCTTTGATGTAAAATCGTGAAAAAATATAAATTCAGTGATTATGCTGAAGTGATGGCAATTTTGATCGCAATTATTCAAAATGACCATCATACGACAAAATCTCTTCAGTGGGCGTAATAACAAAAACTGCATTCATTTTTACTAGCGCTCTTTTGTCCTTTAAGCATCTATATCAAATAACGTAGAAAAGGCCCCCACCGATTGATCCGCGTCAATATTCAATCAAATCAATCTGTCCCCATCGACCAAAAACCTTACGTAATCAATGGACTCCCGTAGATGATATGATTAATATTAACTCATTCCTGTAACTGCTATGAATACCTCTCATTATTATTATTATTTAAAGTAGTAATATTTTTAAAATTATTACTATGAACTTTGGAATTACATTCTTCAATCAGAGTGGTTTCAAGACTTTAGGCCCTTTAGCTAATGTTGTCTGGTTATCAACATTTGGCTGTTGTTCTAGTCTACGTTCTTTTATACTTAAGTCTATCTTTACCAATAGATATTAGTACAGCCGTAATGATATTGTATATCTGGAAGCCTTATTGGCAAGTACTACTTACTTAGCTTTTTCATGTTTTTGAAATTTTCGCAACATATTCTTCTGACTGTATTATAATCTCATTGTCAAATCGTCTAAATGATGTATGATTTCTTTTGGAATTAAAGTTGGATTGTTACGCGATTTTGAACTCGGATCTAAGAATCCTCAATAATATCACTAGCTGTTTTTTTGCACAGAAGTCGTCTCAGGAAGGATGGTTTAGCATAGAAGCTAGGTTATTACAGTTTATTACAGGCTTCAGTTATGATATATTCATGTTTAATTTATCATCTCTAAAACAACCATTAAAAGTTACATTCAAAGAATAATAGCTCTCCAGCTTTTCAGATGTATCATGGAGTACTCATAAGAAGCTTGTTTTTAATGGTTCTGAAGAGACAAGAAGAGTCTTTTAAAGAGCATCATTGCAAAGATTAATTACTTGTTTTTATTAGAATGTGAAAGAAGCATAATTTTCTTTCCGTCAATAACTAGCATGAACATTGTTTTCTTTTTTTTAAAAAAATAATTATTATACTTACAGCTACGGTTTCGATAGCTTTTTTGCAGCAATAGGACACTTTTCCAATCCACATATGTCGGTATGTAATGATTTGAATAACTTCATAAAATGATGTTATTGCCAAAGAATAGTAACTTGTGACCATTAAAAACTATCAACCACTTCATTTGGGGTGGACGCATTCACGTTTTTCAATTTCATATTGCATTTAATCCACCCGTATCTCGTCGAACAAGCAAATATGCATGCATGTATTCATAAGGTCAAATTGATATTGAATAATTACACCATTTTATCATTGCATCATCAAACCACAACAGATGTCATCCATTCATTCCAGCAAATTTGTGCATCCCCTCCCCTTTTCACTAATTACTTTACCGCGTAATCGACTGCAATATGGACTTGGTAGCGTTTTACCATCGTTAACTTTTCGGTTTACCAAGTATGCACCTCTGATCTGTCAACTGTCGGGGCGAATGAGTGATGTATAGCCCTTCCCACAGTATATCATAATTAATCTTTGTTTAGAGCGCGCAGATACAAAAGTGACCGCTTTAATTATTCCAATTTAAATTGAGCGCCACTTGGACCAGTGCCACTGCGCAAGCGAGAATGCCGCCAACCCATCTCGGCTTTCATCAAACAACTTGGGCCAACGAAACGTTCTTAATTTCCATTTGAGCTTCAAGATAGTTTCCGATACATCCATAGTGCGAAGATTTCATTGTAGATAGGTACCTACGCCAGCCGAAGGATGTGTTTCGGGTATGAGTCTTTCATGGGGGCACAGTGAAGCAAAATAAAGGAGCCAAAATAATTGCCTCAAATAAAGGAGTGAGTGCATGATTTTTAGCTGCAAAAGCTTTCATTGACTGCATGCGGAAAGGGTAATAAGCCTCAATGCAATTCTTATCAGCTACTCACCTTAAGTGCAAATTATCAAAAATTTGCATGAAAAATTACTGGTAAGTCCACGGCTGTATTATTTTCGAACAGAAGGAAATGTTCGCTCCTGGCACTGAGTGTATTGCACCAAAAGACGGCAAAAAGACCCATAGTCACTCTTTCGAGTGGAGGCTTAAAATATTCAAATATTCAATTACTGGAACGCTGCAAGTGCGCTTATAGTAGCAATTTTTCATGGAAAACATCAATTTAAAGTACATTTTGGGTAATAAGCCTGCCTGGATGGAGTGTCATGTTTGGCTACCACGGCGGCAAATCGTTCCGTTCGAACATGTTTAATAATCAGAATTAAGGAGCAATTGCTTGTGGGGATTCGAAGCATTTCAGTGGAGCCGAACATGATTATTGTTATTGATATGAGTGATTATAAATGTATTGGATGAATTTCTGATGGCCGAGATGAAGCATCGTGGAATACCGAGGGATTGGTATGGTCTTTGGAAGAGCGGAACGTCTGATTCATTTGGTTGATTCCCAGGGAAAGGGAACTATGTTCCTATGTCATTTTATTAGAACAGAAGACGTTCTAGTACAAATAATATTACATACAATTAGAAAGCTACTGAGATTCCCGAATTTGGTTTATCGACGTGTCTATTCGCATTAAAAATATTTTTTACACGGATGGCACGGGCTGCAAGGATTACGTGAGCTGTACAATGTTTAAAAAAAACAAGCTTAGATAGGCGCTTTTTTATGCAGGATAACCTAGAAAATAAATTTACATAGATGTGAAGGAATGCCAGAAGAACGAGAAATCGGATTATTAAGGCAGCCTCAGGATTTTTTGGTAAACTTGGTAATAAACTCTAAAACAGTGCTGGGTGGCTGCGGATTCAGTCGTAGGAGCCGTGCTTCCATCACCTCCTGAGGCTGCTCTGATTATCCGATTCGAATTTTGTAAAATGCATTTGGTAGATGATTTTTTTCATATGTAAAAAAAATCAAACTTATATAAGCTTAAGTTTCTGACTCGCGAGCTTTCAAAATTTTGATTTGTTTTAAATAAATTTAGATTGCACAATTATTAAGTGCAATCTACTGAATTGATTTTGATGAAAATTTATTTGCTATTTGATTATACTGTAAAAAATTTCTAGGCGAAATATGAAGGTCCTAAGTGCATTCTAAGTGGTAAAAAAATTAAATTAAAAAACACTTTTTTCCCGTTTTGATATTTATTGTTATTTTGCGGCAAGGGTTAAATGTTTTGAAAATTTCAACTAATTCTATTTCATAGAAAATTTTATCACGTAATTTTTTTCTAACACAACTTTGCTCTAAAATGAATCGTTTTAAAGTAAGGAGTGAGAAAATCAGGAAAAAATGATTTTTTAAAGTTTTTTTAAACGTTTTGTTTTTTTTTATTAATGTTTTCGACTTTTTTTAGAGGAAGGATAAGTCAATTATTGTGATACGAGTTACAGTACTGTGCAAAAAAATTTGCTCACCCTACAAGTTTTTGTAAATGCCCATATTTTGACAAACTCCAAGAAAGCAATGACCTTTAATTGCTTTCTGGTATTACCTAGGCCCTTTAAGAGTCTATAAATAGCTGAGGTCTAAGACGATTTTTTTTAGCTTACTTAAGGTTGTTACTTGAAGCTACAAGTGCACAAAATGGGAAAAATAAGTGCTGAAATAAAGAGCAACACATTGTTGATGTCTAAGGATAAGTTATCCACTCGAGCTATCGCAGCTCGAGTGGGTTGTTCCCAACGTGGCCTGGATATTGAAAAAATATCGCGAGACAGGCACAACGAAAAAAAGCGGTTCTGGAAGGCCTAGAAAGATCACTTCAGTGGATAACCGTTTTTTGAAGGTCCGAAGCCTACGGAATCGTTTTAAAACATCTTCGGACTTAAGGAGCGACTTAGTCAATGCTACAGGCAAAACGATTTCTTCAAGCTCATAAAAGCCAATTTGAGAAGTCGACGCTGTGCTGAAACGCCGTTTCTTAGTGTTTCGGCCAAAAGAGCTCGCAGAATTTGAGCGCAGGAACATCAAAATTGGACTGAGGAGATGTGGTACCAGGTCATCTTCTTAGATGAATCCAAATTTAAACAGCATGTCGGCGATGGAAGGATCTGCGTACGTCGAAGACCGGGAGAACGGCTCAGTGACCAGTGCATGCAGGCACTACCTCCCAAATCGGAAGGTATAATGGTCTGGGGCTGTTTTTCTGGAGATGAGCTTGGGGAATTAGCATTTGTGGAAAGAAATATGAACGCATATGTGTATTTAAATGTTTTGAACCATCACCTGGAATCTAGTGTGCTAAAGCTTTTCGGGGAAACGTGCGACTTCATATTTCAACAGGATAATGCGCCATGCCACAAAGCAAAAAAAGTACAAAAATGTTTCATTCTAAAGATTATCTTGCCTAGTTTAATGTTGAATTTTTCGGAAAATTTTAAATCACTTCTTCTTTTTTGTTTTACCATTCTTAGATCACAGACTACTTCCAAGAAATGAATATTTCCGCTATGAATTGGCCGCCATATAGCCCAGATCTAAATCCAATCGAAAATCTCTGGGCTATAATTAAATTAAAAGTAACAAAGGAAAGGCCAAACACCAAAGAAGCGTTAAAAAATCTGATTAAAGACACCTGGTAGACGATATCACGGGAGACATTACAAAACATTATTGCACCTATGCCCAAGAGATGCAGAGAAGTAATACGGCGGAAAGAGAGCGGGGGGGGGGGGGGTTCAATAAATATTAAAAAAAATGTAGACTGTATATAAATTTCAAATAAAATATTTTTAATACTATTATCATCACTTTTTTTTAAATTTTAATAAAAAATAAAATCACTTTTATCAAAAAATAATAGTTTTTTTTTCTTTTTCCATTTTTTGATTGTTAAACAAAATTGAATTTTTTTTTTGGACAAATACTACTTATAGTTATTGTTTTTCAAACAGTTTTCAGTAAAAAAAATTAAGTCACAAAAGTTAAAACATAAATTATTGGTGAGCAAAATTTTTTCCACAGTACTGTATTTCACAACTTTTCCTGCAAAAATCAGTGTGCCTTCCTTCAACGGCCAACTGAAAACAGATCCGACCTGGTATAGCGGCATTGTGCAGCAAATCTAATCATTTTTTGAACTAATATTATTATATTCTTCTTTTTTAGTGTTCGCTGAATTCTGAATTGTCTTTATGTTCAATTGAAGCCATCATTATAAGGATTGTTGATTTATGAAACCTTCATTTTTAAGCACTATTGGATAGATGCCTGTAGGAACACTTTTTGAATTCAATTTTCAAAATGATCCGATCTCGACATGAAATTAAAAACTTCCACTATTTTGTCAATGTGTGCTGCATTTATTCTTGGGCACTATAAAGACATGTAATCGATATTGGATGGTACATGGATCTCAATAAAAGGCACACATTTAACATGAATAGAATGCAATAGAGTGAAAGCCTCTTATGAAATTTGAATCTTCTGCAGAGTTTATTGAAACCCGTTTGGCGAACTTGTTTAAAGTGCGACTATATCACGGTTTGAAACGTTAGTTCAAGACTCAATGACAAAGTGGATAAACCTCAAGGATACATCATTTTAAAAAATCCATGAAAAATATTTAACATTGATATCGCGATTTCGCTCATGTTGAACATATTGGGTAACATAATAGCGATATTCTTCCTTTTCGTAATTAAATACGTTGTACTTTTTCAAACTTGAAAAAATTGCAACGAATAGGCGAGGAAAAAACGGAACGGACCAGTTTTTATGATAATTTGAGAAACCAAAAACCAAACCGCACATTACGTGTTTCTGAATAAACGAAAAAACCAAAATTGTCGCATGGCAAGATCAAAATCGGGATCGCCTAATTGCTACTGATATGTCGCTACTTGGAAAAACAACCGGTCACATTTTTAGGGTAAAGATATTCAAAACAGTATTGGCTTTCACTTTCGGTAATTCAACCTGATTGTCGCGTATTACATTTTCATGATATGCTTCTTATAGCACAAGATAGAAACGATTCAAGTCGTAGATGCATGTATATATATTGAGTATAAAAAAGGCAGATTATCGTCGCGGTCAGTTAATTATCGCTCATAATATTTAGCTGTTTCAGTTGCAGGATCAAATAACTCATTATGGTATGCTTGAACCTTGTTCTGATGCTAAAGTAATAAAGTCTCGTGGGAGAGTAGCTTTAGAAGATGATGTGGACAAGATTTTTTTCGGTAAAAACTCATATTTGATATACTGGCTTTTTTTTTAATTTGCTGAAAAAGTAATGAGCGGTAAGCCCAGATTTCATTGGTAAAATGTTTGAGACTTCAAACTAAATATTTTACATGATCTCTTCATATGTAGTTAAAATTCAAATAAATTTTCGTGACTATGCTGTTTGCTTTATTTTTGTAACTGAAGTATATTCGTTTCTCCTTCATCATTTAAAATATTTACCAGCTTTATTGTGTAGCATACAATTTCTTTTATTTGGAAATCAAACATTATTATTCATGCTCAATACTTTTCTGGGTCACAATTTAACATCAACTGCACAGAATTGTAGAAAACGTTACCCTGGTTCAATGATAAGTTTTGTGTACATATGCCACGCTCGCTTGATATAATAAATAATATAATAAATTCTTTTAAAATCAAAATAAAATGTAACTTTCTAATTTCAAGCTACAAATTATTGAAAATGAATGTCCTCACAAGTAAGCTCTGATAATACCTATGCAAATTTAGCAGAAATTGAATTTTGGCCAAAGTACAGAATGATTGTCTTATCTGAAAGCTTAAAAATATGTGTAGATTTTCATATGAAATAAACCTTTGTAATTAATTCTGGTACATTATATATGAAAAAAACTCAGTTCCAAAAAAAACTATCTTAGAAGCTTATTGAAATTATTGAAATAAAAATGGATAAAGTAAATAAATATTTGAATTTATCCAAAAAATATAGCTGATTTAACTGAAATATTTCTGTTTAAAATTTGATTAAAACAATCTTTTGCAGAAAATTTCCGGGAGTAATTCAAACAAGTGATGCCAAAAATTGATTTTCATCTCGCTAATAAATTTGTAGGAAATTAGAATCTCGAATGAATACTGCAAAATTCACAAAAAAATGAAAAGATGAATGCTAAATTCTTTTAGCTAATAAAAATGATGAAAAAAGTTTCAAAAGAAACCTGGGAACCTAGTTTTTCAGCATAATTGCTGAGTTTAACTTAAATATAGCAAAAAACTTCCGATTTAGCTCTCGACATTGTTACATAAAAATGTTCTAACTGTCACCAAGAATTAATTAGACAGTTCGAATACCTAAGTGTGTGAAATTGAAAGTTCGGCGAATACTTTCAAACAAATATCAACATAAAAAATGTAGTTATGTCACTCTCAGCAAGCGATATATATATATATATATATATATATATATATATATATATATATATATATATATATATATATATATATAAATATTTATGAATATTTATGTATTCATCTAAATATATAAAAATTTAGTTATTACTAAGAACAAATGTAATCCAACGAAACTAAACCTACGGACTACGGATCCGTCTTTATACGTGTGATTTCTTTCAGTTTGACAATGCAAGTAAAATAACAACAAATAAATAAACCTTATTAATTTTAATAGTTATTAAATTCGCTATTAATACCTAGATTGCGAGTACTAAAACAATTATAGCAATAAATTTAAACAAGCCGCGAAGTGCGACCCTTGAGGTCCACACGGTCAACTTCCCAGTAATATTTAGATAAACATTAAAAATATTAAAAACAATGATAATTTTGAAAATACTACTACTTTAAATAATAATAATGAGAGGTATTCATAGCAGTAACAGCAATGAGTTAATATTAATCATATCATCTACGGGAGCATCCATTGATTACGTAAGGCTTTTGGTGGATGGGTGATGATGATTGATTACCACAATTGCAAATTTGATTGAAATTTTGATGGTTTTCAAACTTTAAGCCGCTTACTTTAATTAAAAGACTATTAAAAATTTGCTCAAATTAACCAAACATTTTAAAACTCTGATTGACTTTACAACAAAGTCTTTAGAATAAAAGATATAAGGTAATATCAATCGGAAGAACCCCTTTCATATGGTAACTTTGAATGATTTTTTTATTTTTAATTGAATTTTTTTACAGAATCATGAAAAAAGTTTTGATGGTTTCTCTTCAAAAGCTGATAGGAATGTATAAATTTTATAAACATTTATTAAAGTGTTGTGCAAATCAGGTTAAAAAAATATTTTTTCTGAAAAAAACCCTAAGTTTTCGTATTTTCTTCTATTAAATTAAAAAAACCACTGAAAAGGATTTTTATAATGTTAAAATAATCAAAAAGAATTTAAATAACGACGATTGACCCCTAAATGATGCAAATATTATATCTGGTTCGTGAGATATAGTGAATGGAAGAAATGACCTTGAAGATCATGATGACTGTTAATGATTTTTAATTTTTAATTTAATGTTTATTGTTAGCACGAGAAAAAGTTTTGATGAAGTTTTTTCAAGCATTGCCTGAAGTATAAATTTTTTATAAAAATAGAATACTGTCTTCCGTAAATCAGGTTAAAAATTTATTGTTTTAAAAAAACCTAATTTTTTGCACATCTTTTTTCCTTAAATTAAAAAACGGCTCCAATGATTTTTTTCAAAATTTGATGGATTCGCAAAAATGTTAATACGCGTCGATTGACACCTTAACCATGCAAATTGTATGTTTGGTTCGCGAGATATGTATAATGCATGACAGAAATGACCTTGAAAATCATGATGCCTGTTAATGATTTTTTATTTTTTTATTTAACTTTTTACGTAATCATGAGATAAAGTTTTGATGTTGTTTTTACAAGCATTGCTTGAAGTATATAAATTTTATAAAAATTGAATACTGTTTACCGTAAATCAGTTTAAAAATTTATTGTTTAGAAAAACCTAATTTTTTGCACTTTTTTTCTTAAATTAAAAACGGCCCCAAAGATTTTTTTCAAAATTTTGACACTTTGACAATGCAAATCGTATGTTTTGTTCGCCAGATATAGCGCATGACAGAAATGACCTTCAAAGGGGCAAAACAGCAAACCCCCCCGACCGAAGTATCCCAAAAACTAATCAGCTCTTAAGATTGCAACGACGCTTCGATTGACACCTTAAAAAAGTCGATACAACTTTGTTTACGTGAGTTATGCTCGTAGAAAAAAGTGTTCACGGACGTACGTACGTACGTACACACACACACATACATACTTCTTTCTAAAAACACTTTATATATACTCTATAGACCTCAAAACGTAAAGAACTGTTGAAAATTTCAATTTCGATTTTCGAGGCGATTACAAGAACTTCCCATATACTGGGAAGTTGAAAAAATTCCCTGACAATTTTCCATTTTATCACAACTTTAAATATTCGACTCGAAAATTGTTTCGGGCGAAATTAAACACAATACTGGCAGTTGCAACAATAAAACATTTAATAAATTTATGTCAAATGTTATAAAAATTGCTATTTTCCGGTAACATTTACAAATGGCTTTGTTGGTTGGTTTGTTTCTAAGATTACCTAGATTATTTCATGCAGTCAATTTCAATACATAAAATAACTTAGGGGACAGGCTATTCTACCATTTAAGTTTAAATTGGATTTTCAAAATATCTGCCAAATTTGTAAGGATACTTTAGAAATGAGATTGATATTTTTAAATTGCTTTTCGAAGTGTGTTCACTTGAAACAATTTTTGAATGTTTTATCAGAGAAAAAAAAGTGATATTCTTGTTTACGATGTTTTTGAAACATACGTTTGCAGCCTACACACATTTTCTACGAAGAATTCAAATGTCCAAAAAATTGAAAGACAAATGATATTTCATAATTTTTGTAAATGAAAAAAATGAGAATTTGGTGAATTTCAAAAGTCAATGTTATCGAAATTCACTCTGCTACGATTACTAGTTACACCGAGAAAAACAGCTCTCAAAATCTTTTTCAATCATATTGTGAAGAAATGCTTTTACAACCACCAATCCAAACCCGCTATTAGCGACTGAGTACAGCTCAACAACATCAATCTCACGCCATTTTTATCGACATAATTATCCATTCTTGCTGCAACAGATATAAATGTGAGTATCATTCATATAAAAAATTGTATTTTTCGACAGCCTACAATGATAAAAAAAAACAAAAGCAAGATATATAATGATGAAATTATCTTTTGGTAAAATTACGCCCAAAAAAGCATCTACCGTCTCTTTTTCAGCATAATACATTTTCCTAAAAAAAATTGTATTTTCGACACGCAACCAATTGTTTGGCGGCAACCTTTTGTTGCTGGCGTTCCGTAATAATGGCCGCTGCCGGGAAAAAAACTAGAAATGGTGGAGAAAGGTAAGTTGGCACCTCTATCAGCGGAACTCCATCTACATACGCTGGTAATTTTGATGTCAGCTCAACTTGACTGTTACATTATTTGGTAGACCTGCGGTTATTATCGTAATTTACATACTTGGGTAGATAGGCAACGATTGACTCAGGTGAAGCAATTTATAATATATAGTATGTGGGTCAGGAGTGGCTTTGATTAACAATTGTATATAGGTTATGTTCCATTGATATTGAAGGAATAATTAAATTTATCTTTGGCAATCGTCAAGTGCCTAGCATAACGAATCGCGATCGAATGGTGTGGCTATTTATAAAGCCTAAAAAGTCTGAATTATTTGAGAACGTGATGATTAACGACTGCAATAATCTTTTAAAAACGATTAAAATAGAGCAATGAAAAAGAAAATATGAAAGTATGATATGATTCCCCTGTTTGCACCTTTAGAAAATGATTGATTTGCATAGTGCAGCTGAGTTTTCACATTATCGCTTCAATTGAAACAATATTCGTCAATTATTAGTAACAAAGTAATGAACGCAATTTGATTCATGTTATATTTGAAAATTGTAAGACATTTGCGTTTTAGGAAGAAAATTACTCAGGTAGCATAATTAGTCAAAAAACATAGAAATTCAAACAATGTGCTCATTAGAATTTTGCGAACATCTCTTATACGAATGTGATTTTAAACTTAATATTGGCGGATTTACGTGGAATGGGAAAACTGAAAAAAATTGAAAACTAAGAATCCTTTGATCTTGTCAACGTTTTTTCCAAGTAAAATAATATATACCTTCATTTTGAAAAATATCCTTGGCGAAACTAAAAGTATATATTTCTAATGTAGCTATATATATTGTTGGTTCTTCTTATTAAGTTATGATCAAGAAATCAAGAAAGCAAATAAATGAAATTAATTGCTCATAAATAAAACGTCCAGAAATTTCAAAGAATCGTGTTCTACTTATTCATTGATTATAACCCTAAATTCTTTGAACAAGCTTTTGAAAAAAGTCATTGAACAATTAAATGTGATCACAAAGTTGCAGTGACTCGCTGACACACGGCAGAGATTGTAATCGCTCGCTGAACAATCTGAATATTTCAAACAGATCTTTTTCGAAGCAACTTTTTGAACATGGTCTTCAGCATAGCTCAGAAAATTTTCAAAATATGTGTTGTGTTTATTATTTTTTTATAATCACATTAGTAGTAGTGGTCTAGTCTGCCAAGCCATATTTTGATATTTTTTAATATTTAATATTTTATTTCAACTTTTATAAATAATTGCAGAGGATTTTTTTTGGTGAAATAGGCCTAAAAAATTTAAATGCCTTATTTTCAGCGGCGTACCCAAGGGGGGTGTTTACGGGTTCAACCCCCCTCATATAGCAGGTCGCCATCAAAATCGGGTAAATGTAAATTTGCCATCAATCACACCGGAAAAGTATTTCCGTGTAGGTATCCACATTTATTCCATTTTTGGATACTTTTTTGGGGCAATTGAATGAAAGATTTTTAAAACATATATAATTATTTTTGGAAGACTCAAATTTTGAACGGTGAAAAAGTATGATTAGGTATGATTACAAAATTATATCCCCCTTATTAAAATCCTGCGTACGCTACTGCTTATTTTACGCAAAAAATTTACCTAGAGGGCTATTACTGTGAACTAACGACAGATTCCTTGAAATTTTTCATTTATTTTTAATGATGTTATGTTGCGTAGCAACTGTGAATGCGTAATTTTTTGCATGAAAAAAAATATTTCTCAGTTAATCAAGAACAAATAAATAATACACTCCGCGACAAAAAGATACGACACCCCTGAAATTTTGCCGATTCTCTGAACTAATGAGCCATGTTGTAAAATACATTTACCTGTTGAAAAGGACCTTTACTAAGAAATCTATATCAGTGTTCCTTTTACCAATCGATTCATTTTTCCAAGAATTTTTCTACATTAATTGAAAAAATAGTGCGACAAAAAGATACGACAGGGGAGGTAGCTGGTGCATTCAATATCTGGTGGTCAAATATTCAACAGGTTTACAAGTGTTTTCAGTATTTATTCTGTGAATTACATCTTTTTGCGGAGTGTATATAGCCGATATTTTATCCATATATATTTTTGAATGCGTGAAGAAATTACTTTGACGAACATCATTTTTCGAGGCGTTGAACTTATTTGAACCCTGTAATAATTTCAAACAACTTCAAAAACGGTGATGCCTGATAACCGAGTGTTGAAGAGAAGAAAAATTATTAATGCCGCAATAAATATAAACATAAAATATTCATTAAATTCATCTGCTTCTAAAACTTTCTTTAGTATTTCCTACACAAAATACTTTAGGTAATGAGACATTTATTTAAATTGCACTTGCTATTTTAGAGACTAAAATGACATGGAAAGCATGTGACGGGTTTATGATGCGTTTTATGAATGGTGAAGTTTCTTTGACGATAAATTACTTTAAACATATATTTACAAATTCTTCGTTTTCTCGGTGTTTTTGTGCCATGTAATTTATTTCAAGTAAAACTTTTCCAAACGCAAATATTTTATATTATAATAACATATATATATTTCAAGGGTGAGAGTTCCCTCTTCTTCAGTGTTATTTTACTGTTATTATAATATAAAATATTTGCGTTTGGAAAAGTTTTACTTAAAATAAATTACATATATTTACATTTGAAAATTCAGCATTATATGCTGAAGCTTTCATTAAACTAATAATCGGTAAACGTTTTTTTCTAGATGATTTCATTTTTGCGACGAATTTCTCTCGAATGCATACTTTTATATTTCTTGATTTTACAGAACCTATTTCTAAATTTCTGCTGTCTTTATAAGTTAAATTAATTGTTAATTTTCTATATTCTTCATTCAATTTATCATATGTAGGTACCAGTGGCGAGGCGTTCATATAAGCCGATTCCCATCGGCTTCCCTTTCCAAATATGTTCCAAAAATGTCTAACACTTCAGTTTTATAAGGGAATGAAGTGTTTATTTACTTGCATGCATCACTGTAAACATACACAATCGTTCCACTTGATCTCAGTGTTTATTCCATCGTACTTCATTCTCTTCATTCTACACATCTTCATAGTTCCATAATAGCCAGCAAAGCGATAAACATCTGTAAGAGTTGCAGCATAGCTTTCCGAGTCTCGAATTCATCAATAATTTAAGGTGCCGTGGGCATTCAACTCCCGTTTGTTGGAATGACAGCTCGGTTTTCCTCAATAGGATATGGAAACAAATCAAAAAGCCGGTAGCGTTCCCGTCTTGCGAATCAGCTGTGAAAATTGATGCTAGAAAATCATCGGCTTACCTACAGTAATTTTTCACCCCTCGCCACTGGTAGGTACGTGTATGTTGAATGTTCCCCAAATAGTTAAATGGTCTACTTCATGATGCTTTGGATATAAAAGATGTGCGTTTTTATTGAAGTTTATTAAGTAAGTAAGTAATAATGTGAAAAGATCTAACCATGTTTTTGAAATAATAATAATAATAATTATTAAGTCTAAAAAAATGTATTTGGTTGTCGAATTCTATAATTATGATAGGAAAAATCTGAATTCTCTTTGATGTTAGTTAGAAAATTAAGCAACTCCTTTTGAAATCTAAACTTCAGAAACGTTATTTTAACTGAATAATCCATACTAACTAATTCATTCATAATTTGAGGAGGCAAAACAAAGCAATATTAGATAATAAACATACTCCACACGTGCCATCCGCTTCGAGTTTCAAGTATACATATGTTTTACAATTGTTGTTAACCTTGAAACGAATAAAAACCTTCACCGACAAATTTTCCCAATTGGAACGTTACAAACTATGCATCATGAGTTGTTGCAATTTTCAAATGTCACCAACAAGTAGCTATTATTGAATGTTTTCATGCGTGTTATTTTGGTCTAGGTTATTTTCTCGTTACACACGAGGTACCTGTATATATATATACGTAGTTACGTCAATTGTAATTGGACGAATGTTTCTTTAATTTACTCTTGAGTAGGTTTCTACATAAACATAAAGGAATATCTTGATGCAAGAAAAACAGCACTTTATTATGTGCAGTGAGGTTAATGTGATGATACCTTCTAGAATCATTAAAGGAAACCTCCTGGACATATATTCGGTAATATTAGAGCTGACAGGACCATTGCATATTTTCTCGAGGTCCGTGTTTTGAAACTTAAATTTTTGCCCATTTCCAACTTTGACTCAGACCGAAAAACTCATAGAATGTTTTCTTTTGAACTTCGAGCGACTAAAACCATCAAAAACTCTAATAACGACCACTTACCCTGTCAATCAAACTCAACCAGCAACTGCCATATAATTAGGTATAAGCCCCATAGTATATATGCACAATCTGTTGCATCTAGTCCTGGACAAATCGAAAAGAATCGAACCGAATTTCCACAATGAAAATTGCATGATAATTGCCTTAAAAGTATCCAGTTGATTGGCTTCAGGGAATCGACCACTCTTTCGACAGATTTTCGTTGAATTTGATGAGAAAATCGTTCACGTGATGCTCAATTTGTTGGGTTGAAATGTTCGAAAATTTCATTGAAATTGTCAGACTTGAATCAAAGAAATTGGTGGATGGTTGCGATGCAGGTGAAACGTGAATGTAAATAATACAAAATTGGATATTGGACGCAGAGATCAATGCAATTTTTTTTTGAAAAAATTAACAAGCGGAAAAAATCAACCTTGAGCCATTATAATGGCTAATCAATCTATAGATTGATTTTGAAAACTAATAGGATTTTCTTCTCCTGAAAAAATAAAAAAAAAAAAAATTTGAAATAACAACTTGACAATTTACAATTTCTACATTTCATATTTTTGAAAATAACATTGTCGTTATAGCTTCAGTAGCTTTAGTAGCTTCAGCATCCAAAATATGTAGAATGGTAAATTTAATATTAATATGAATATATTTAAAGGAATTGTAAATTCAAAAAAATTATTTTGAAAGTAACTATAACTATATGGGAAGTTCTGAAGAGATGGTCCATGTTTTTTAGAATGGCTTTGTTGTACTGTACATATTTATTTTCAAAAGATTTATCGATTGGCAGCTAATATACACAAATTACAATGAAATAATTTTAATCATATCTACCTTTTGAGAATTATTCGATCGGTACATAATCAAGACGACATTTTGATTTCAAATTTGTTCCGGCAAAATGCATAAATCAGCGTCGTACACGATTGAAGGTAGATTACGATTTTCATTATAGGAAACTTAAATTTTTGTAACGTACAACGAAAAAACCATTCTTATAGTACTGAAAATCGATTGCGAGGGCTCTATCCATTCCAAATAATTAAATTATGCTCAATCGATTGAGCCTAATTTCATTTTTCACGATCAATTATTTAACTTTACTAGTGAATAAATAACTGGCAGGACGCAGAACGTTGATGCTGACGCGTGCGAAAAAAAAAACACAGTTTGCACGAAAAGTCTCAAAGTGGCTGTAAGGTTGGTTTCTTCGTTCTACGCTCACTATATTTGAGTGAATAATATGAAATGAATGTTGAAGAGTGTTCATTATTCTTTTCTTCTCACTTTGTGAATAAAATTAACCGTACGCTTGGTCATTCATTAAACACATCCTTTCGCCGAATACGATCTGTTGGAAAATAAGTGTAAAGAAATTTTGAACTGATAGCTAGTATTCTGAGCTAGTTCAGTTATTAAATATGGCTAAAATTTCATAGAAAGTTACAACAGCTCCACAAAGAAACCTGTTCGGGTTAATCCCTCATCTGCAATTCCAAACGGTAAAGGATTTACTGCAAAATAATTCGCTTTTTAGTTACATTTAACATTGGAGCAACTAAAAATTTATAACGAAACTCGATTCCCTGTTCCTAGCAGATTCCCATCACATGCCAAACTGCAATTCGCAGCTCGTTTAACTCCAATAAAAGCAGTTTAGGACCCAACTCAGCAGGAAGCCAGTGCTTCGAGCAGAGCACGTGGCAATCAATCATCAAGCTGCTTCCACGAAGAAGCTCCTCCTACTGCCGCTACTCCATTTTTCCGATGTCACCATCGCAGTCAAATGTCGCTGCCCACAAGCAGAGTTCCTCCCATGCCGCGCACACTTCTAAACAATCATATTGCAGTGGCTGGAACTCGATGCCACCTCTCTTATCGCATAACTGGTTCTCGCCACACGCCCTCCTGGCTGGGAACCCTTCCCTTCTCAAGCCAGGCCTATGCTTCGAACTTCCAGGCTGCAGTTTTCGAAGACGAGTCGAACTCGCACCTGAGCTCGACTTCAGGTGCGCTGGAAGGAGGCGGAAATCGACTCGCAGAACCTCTCATTGGGCCGAGCCTTAGTTCTGAATGTATTCTCACAGAGGTCGTACACGGGTTCCGTTCCGAGTAGAGTGCCGTGGTAAGGACGTCGCGGTGGTAAACCTGCTACAAGGATATTTCTGTGCACTGACGAAGCTCGCCTGCACCATTCGAATCCTGGCCAGTTCGCGTCTCGGGCGGCTTGTTTGATGAATGCGGAGTTCTGACCGTGAGCGCAGGGAATGAACGGTCCTCGCAACCTCGGCCTCCCGCAGCAAACCAGTGTCTAATTGGACCCCAGCCACCTGGAAGACGAGGCCCGTCCGGGTCTTGAGCCTCTCCCGAATTCTTAGTGTCCGTGCGTGCGCTCGTGCGTTTGCAGATTCTTTTCTTAACGTGACAACACGCGAGTGAAAAAGTGTTCGACCTCAGGTTGACCCCTTGTTTGGGTGCCGATCCGATTCATGGATTCCGTGGGATCAACAGTGACCGCGGCGAATGTTGTGTGTTGACGCGCAGGTGAACCACGCCAGGCAGTTGCGTCGATAATTAATGAATGAACAAAAGTGACGATTTTCGGGTTCCCTCCAAGCGATTACGTCACCGTCGTGCAATTTAGGATATAACGAGGCAATTGCAAAATAATCAAGTGCAACCGTGGATAATTGAAGTGTATTGGAAATTGATTTTTTGAAATGTGATTGAAAACGTGCGCCAGTGAAAAACTGACAGCGACAAGACCTGCTTAAATTTCGCAGTGGTTTGGCAGCGTGAAAGGAAATTTAATGAGAAAAGTGGGTTTTCCAAAAAGTATTTTAAGTAAACGATGGAACAATGATTTATTCTACTAAATAGTACAATAGCAAACTTACAATTACCCTTAGTATTATAAGTCATTGAAACAGAATGACTTCTTGCCCTGATTGCGAAGCAAATAAGGTCCCTTTAAAAATGATGAACCTTCAATTCATGTCGCTAGTACAACATTTAAAAGCCAAAAAGATGGTGAAATTTTCTAACTGCATTATTCACGTACGATTAGGAATTCAAAAAGTATCTTGTGGAAATTTTGTTGTTTGTAGCAGCGATCTGAGCATCTCCTTTTCAGATGTATTTTAAATTTAATAGTTGGCCCCGTAAACTCATCCTGTATAAATTTGCTAATGAATATAAACAATTTCCTATAGGTTATACCATAATTTCTTAGAAAAATATGTCTACAACATGTTTAGTGAAATTTGGCTCGGAAATTAATGTTGAGAACTGCATCAAGGAATAATTGTAGAGACCGCAAACCGAGAAAATAAGAAGTGTACGTAATACTCTTGGGAAACAGGGTCATCATACATATGGAAATAAGCATCAACATGTCTTAAAAAAACCTTTTTCAAGTTGAAGAACGTTTTAAGTGGAAAATATGTTTCTCCAGGTGAATTTCGAGCCATAACTAAAGGAAAAGATTTTTAAATCTTTGTGAAACTATAGTGGATATAGTGGAACCATTGTTGTTGCTATTAGAATGGTTTTGGTATATATTAGCTAAACCTTCCGAGTGGAAATTTAAGTTCTGTTTACATCACAACGATCACGTTCACCTTTACATTCGATTCGACCCTGAAAATTTACTTTTCAAGATTTGTGTTTTCAACGATCACAAAAGAGCTAATTTTCAATTATAATTTTAATCTTATTCAACTCCTTAAATCATTGAATCTGTGTTTGCTTTTATGCACGGTCGTGTTATAAATTTCCGAGGGGATTTTGTAAAATGCGTGCAAGGTATAATCGAATGATTTTGGTAAATGATGAAATGTACGCAATACAACACAACTCCTTGAAAATTCAAATGTTTTTTGAAGTAAAGCATTGTTTCCATTTTTATGCTAGTTATTGAAGTATTACATGAATTTCATTTACATTTGATCTTTATGGCTGTTTTCAAAAGTGCAGAAATATTATTATAAATATTTCAGTGTTTTTTTCATCATTAAAAAAACCATCTACTTGCCATTGCTTCAGATCCACGAAGAAGTCAAAATGATTCCATATTTCCATACCCAAAGTAAATTATTTTGATGAATTTCGAAGCTGGATAGCTTACATTAGAATTCGTAGGATCAAATAAGAACTAAAAATCAATTCTCAAATCACGATATAGAGTTTGTGAATTCTAATTTGCACCTGAACCCTTTCCAAGTTTGCGTGTCTGCCAAAGTGCTGCTTGATTTACAAAGAATCACATTAGCGTTAAGTTTTTAAGTGCAATCATTAAGTTTAATACAAAATTAAAATTTTGATTCGGGATATTATCAAAGTCAAAGATGCTGCACATAATCTGGTGAAAAATGATTTTGAATTGTTGTCAATGTTGTTGTGTTGTGAATTTGAATTTATTTATAAACTAATTCAAATAGCCAAACAGTTTGAAATATCAATTAATCCGATGCACTCTGAGTGTTAATCAATGCTGCGCACCGCGAAAATGTACAAATCAAGATGACCATAATAGTCTCAAAAAGTCAAAAATGTAATTTCATACATATATCTTTACACGTGTACAGGTTATTATTTTGAAAAATCAATTTTTTATTTGTCAATTTCTTATACCTTAAAAAATCACACCGCAAAATTTTATTATGATATTCCCAAAAATAAAGAAGTTACGACAGTTTGAGCGCATACGCCTTTTTCGCTTGGTATGCGATATTTTCGGTAATCGAAACTTTAAACGCGTTTTCCTCGAAATAACGTATTTCCAACTGCGGACACTTATTCTCAGGATTGGTCGAACTGATTTAAGTTAAATTTGATGTGCTACTTTATTCAAGTATCTTGCGTGGTAATCTACCACAATATGGCCAAAAATCAATCGTAAAAAATTTTGCAAGCGAAAAAAGTGAAAAAGGCAATTTCTCGAAGAAAATTCTAACAACCGCTATTTCTTTTTGATAAATTGTTCAAAATATTGTGGTAGATGTGGCATGTAAGAAACATTCCTCATTGAAATGCGGTTTGGTTTTTTGATTTCAAATTCTTCATTCCTGGGATTATCTGTCCGCAGTGGGACGAGGCATTTTTCGGGACATCAACTTTGGCACCTTCAATAAATAAGTAGAAAAATGAAAAAATAAAAAAATATATTTTTTTCGTAATCTTCAAAATGTGTATTTTATCCATGGAAATTTTAAAATTTATATACATAAAAAAATATTGAACATTAGGCTGTTTTTTAGCATTCTAACCGGTACTACCCCCTTAATGAAGTTTGTTACAGGAGAATGGCATATTATTCATTTCAGCACACTTCTTTTTACAAACAAATTTTAAAAACAGATTGTAGATAATTTAAATATGTCCTGAAATGGACATAATATCTCCACCTTTCTTCAAAAGTCGTCCAGTGCATGAAGCCTATTGAACCCCTTTTTTCTAATTTGATGGTCTGTCAAGATTGTTATTTTTCGTATGAATAAAATGCAAAAGTTATTATATTTTGAGAAATAGATTTTCGTAGTTGATTCGAAATTATTTAAGATGTTTTTAAAAGTATCACATTTATTGGCAAACGTATTTTTATGTTTTGAATCCATAGCATAAGTCATTTGAATGATGCTTAAAACGTGCCATCGGATCAGTAATTAATTATTTTTGAGAAATTTATTCCCTTGGTATAGTACAAAACCAGTTTATTCATTATTCATAACTCAGAAAACCTAAGTTTATCGCTTAAGCATAATATTAGATATGATATTCTTCCGATTCTTCCGATTAATCGTTGCATTGCACAAAGTGAAAAATTTGTTGGTTTCTGTTGCAAGGACGTGTTATTGAACGTGCTTAACATAACAACAGATATGGTACTTGAATATAACTGAAAAATATTGAAAATCATTTCAAAAATGGGCACAATGTAACGGCAAATATGCAAATATAAAAATTGAATTTGCCAGCGTCTGCTATAAAAGTTAACGTTGTTGAACTACTAGTTTTAAGAAAATTATTAAAGATAATTGTGAATGCAACAATGCAGAACCAACGTGAGGAAAATATTCATCGAACTATTTGTGAAGTAGGTTCGAAAACAACCAACAAAATAATGCAAAATTACTTCAATGCTTTCCTGCCTTTTTTCGAAGCAAGGGAACATCGGATTCCTTAATTATTTCACATCGAACAAGAAATACAGAAACATTTGTGATAAAAACTACCAAAAGTTAATTTTTTCATGTTAATGTCAGTACTTAAAAAATTCATAAAACCTATATCTCTCGGACAACAATCCAACAAATGTTTTAATCCATGCCGTTTGAAAATTTCAAGGTCTAAAAAATTCAGCAGATGGTCATGGCAAAAATGACGAAAAAGGAACTGTTTGATGCTATTCAAGCAACCTAAGTCGAATACCTTTTTCATTTCTGCACTTTAGTGACGCTTTTAATTATTTTACACATTAGAAGCTTGTGTTTCTATTAGGCCCATCAATTTTTATCTTTACTTTATCTTTATGTCCAAATATATGAGTTTCGTTTTAATTCAAGAAAACTGACAAATCTGTTGCTAAAAATTAGGCAGCGAAATTTCTGAAATTGAGTGATTTCTCGTTTTTTTGGAATGTTCGATTCTTTAAGAAATAAAATTCAAAATGCATGTTAAAAGCATTTCTAAAAACTTGTATTTCACAGTTTCTCCTTGACAGACAATTTAAAAACTTTTGCATTTGAAACCAAATTATCTCCAGTAATTGATTTCATCTTCACAAAATACTATGTGTTGTTTTTTTATATAAAAGAAAAACTTCCTTTTAATTTTGTGTACCTTTATTTGGATTCGTAATCGATTTTCGAAGGTAATCGTTCGGTCGCTGAGGAAGACCGAACTATGGTTAGAAATTGCTTTTAAAATAAAATACGTAATTTTTTTATCACATTCCACATCTTCGTGCTACACAAACTTAATTTAGAGGAGGAAAATACTTTTGAAGAACCAACCATACCATATGAAAGAAATTTCATGAAAGTTTATTTTTCCTCATGAGCATCAAAGTAAGGAAGACATTGGGGAGGCCAAACGCATTCATTATCACGATTTTAGCTTAGTAAATTGAAAAACGATTTAAATCTCGAATATTTTCCAAACACACATTAACAATTTGATATATGTAGCGATACTTGCGAAGAAATTCGATTAGAATAATGATGACTCATATTAAAACTGATAAAAGTTCCTGCTGTTAAAGCTGTTTCAGCCGATTTCAGGATAAATGCTGAAATTAACAATGACCTAAAATTAACTACGGAAGGCAATCTTAGAGCTGTTCAACAGTATGTATCAATTGTGAACACAGCTAAAAACAAAAGCTACAAAATCCTCTTAAATCAACAGTTTTACTTGATTATGATGAAAAGTGCTTATTTGTTTTTTTTTTAAATTTTTCTATGGGGAAGAGTATCTTAATTTTTTGTTGTAATTTACGTCCATTATTTGGGACTATCAAGCCCTCAAAAATTCTTCGGTAAATGTAAATTTGACGAAAACGAAACGACATGGTTGTTGGTTAGTGAGGGTGGCTTTTTAAATTACTTTCCCAGAAAATGTACTTCATTTTCACGATTCTGAAGGATAAAGCAATAGCTATTAATTATTTATTATCACTCACCAATTTACTGATAGTTTAATGGAAATGACAAGGTGATTCGCACAGGCTACAACAACAAATGTGTTTCTTAAGAACTTAACTTTTTTCATTGACTTATCGAACAAAAAACATGGGTTTTCCAATTTCCAAACAATTTATTCCAAAAAAAATATGATCTTCAGATAGGCTGAGATGCCTCTTTGATGAGACGTTTAACAGAATTAGTATTTTTTTCAGTGCAAGCTTATTAAATCTACCATTCGGCCATCATTTAAAAATGAACCTGGATATGGATTCCTGATAGAAACTGTGGAACTGTTGGTATTGGCAAGTGTTTTGTGTATCATAACGCAACGAAACGAAACCATTCTGTAAACGGTAGTCAAAAAAGGAAAGCTACCTCAAACTGCGGTAGAAATTGATCAAAACCTCCCAAGCATTACAAACTTAGAATTCACTGCCTAGTCGAAATGTATGGTGTTTTAAAGGGATAAACAATTTGTAGCAATTTATTGCTTCATTTCCCCTCAGTTTAAGTGAATCACGCAAAAGGGAATAAAACAACTTCCAGTTTGAAGCAAAAACGTTTGAGTGTTATTACTTCATTTCTTAATTTTTTTCTATCAAATGATTGGACAATACTGGCATGGTATAAACAAATAAGTGATTTTACATGACCACGTATTTATTTTTAAACTGTATAGTTTCTGGTCTATAGGATTTCTTGAAATTCGACTAAAGTTAATCTGGGATCAGTAAACTAGCTCTGCTTCCTTCGTATAATCAATTTCATCCTGAACCTTCTTTAACAAAGTGCTACTTGTATAATTTCTTTCGGGGTATGTGTGTTTACCAGTTATATTTTTAGCATAGCTACAAGCTTTCCAAAAAGAACGTATCCTGAGTAAACAGAAAAAACTGTTCGTTTCTTAACTATAATTGGAAGAGATGTACAGCTTTAAAGTTCTAATTCCAAATAGGCGGTTATGTTTTTTATGCTGATATGTTTGAAACTCTGTTATTGCACATTTTGCAAAATGCATTCGTCTGTAATACAATTAAATTAAACGGCAACTGTATTATAAGAAAAATTAAAGGCTTTGTGTACATCAACTTTCAATTTAGGCATGATCCAAATTAATTTTTATAATGCTAATCCATCTGTTCAACAAAGCGAATAAAATTATAATGATTTCTTCTGATCGGTCATAATTTAATTTTGCAGACATCAATCCGTGTTAGAAATAAAGGGAGATTCCGATCGATCATATCATTATCGTATACACAAGAATGAATGGGTTTTAAACCCTTCTCATCATCATTTAAAGTTTTAAACTACTGATTCAAAATAATTGGAAGCTGGAAAATAAAGTACGAATTTTTCTGAATTGTTTTTAACTCTTTATGAAAAAACCAACTGAAAAAATATTTGAACATATAACAAGAATTAAGTAAAAAGGTGCAAAGGTATATCAGAATAAACGATTTCAAATTAAATGATTTGATGCCGATGATAGTTCTAAGGAGTGTATTGAAAACTAATGACCTTTATAATTATGTTTTCATAGTGGTATTAATTGCTTCATCGAAATAATTTTGTTTTCTTTTATTACACACATTACATAAAAATTCAATAAATTTTCATTTCAAGGAAAAAATTTCGCACCTTTCCATTAACTTCACGCATTAGGTTCCGTACAACGTTGCCTTCGAGCACCTTATATGCGTTTCTCCACTTATTTTGAAAATCCTTTTCGGTTTTAGCAATTTTGTTTGTTTTCTTTAATTTTTCCTTCATTTCAGCCCAATGTCTTTCGATTGGTCAAAATTCTAGACAGTTTGGAGGGCTAGCTGCTTTGGGTACCACGGAGATGTTGTTGTCTTTGTACTATTTCATTGTTGATCATGCATAGTGACTTGTCGATAAATCTGACCAAAATGCTAGAGATGTTCCTCGATAAATAGTTTTAGTCGCTTCTCTACACACTTTTCGATGTATACTGCTGATTTGATGGTACCCTTTGCTACGCTTTGCTCTGATCTATTGCCTGCCAAATCATATACCGCTTGGGAAATTTGATGCTGGTTTTTTGATTTTATGTTTTGGGCTTACACCACCCTTCGATCCGGCTGTATAGAAGTTCTGACCAGGCAACTGTGCAAAATCGGCCTTCCCGTATGTTTCATCGTCCAACACCACACAATCGAATTTGGTCAGGTAATTCTTGTATAGCTTTCGAGCCCGATTTTTCGCTTCTTTCTAGCTAATTTTGCATCCGTGATAAAGACTTAAACTTATCCCAAACAGGAGCAATGTAAGAAAAACTAAAGGTGAATTTTTTCCGATAGTTAGTTTATGATTTTGATCCACTTTTCAAATATGGGCATTTCATGTAAAAATGAAAACCCTGGAAGGTTTAGCTGTTAAGTTTATTACGTAATACAAGCATTGTGACAAATTAAGCGTCATAATTTATTAGTTGGACAATTTAGTTGTTCTTGGAAGAATGGTGGAATGAAGTAGTAATTGCTACTTTTGTGTGGTGGATAGTTGCCAATTTGATTCGTCATTTAATCATGACTTTCAAAATTACCGCTGTCTAATTGCACCATGTCCGCAAGATCCTACTCCATTGTCTTGAACAGATAAAGTCGGGCTTCCGAACGGAGCGGAGTGACTTTATGAAGAATCGCTTGCGCAATAGCTTTAATTGTATATTTTGTCTAAATTGTTGCTCCACGTAGGCATAATTGAATCCACTCGTCGCTAAATAACTTCTTTATTCAATTGTCCTCGCTGTGACAAGTTAAACGAAAATCACGTGGCTGCCAATGAAGCATCATCAATTCAATATTCTTAGATTTTCCGACTGCTCTGCCGACACTGAGAGCAAGTGTTGTGCAATAGAATGGAGGATTCAAACTTGGGTTGTCCTAGGAAATGGTGTTTTATGTTGATACGTATTCTCAAACCATACCGATCGCTAATGTGTACAATAATGCCAACATAATAAATGAAATAATTAAGGGGTCATCAGCTTTGGAAATGGGTGGAAGTTGGTCCGAACGTTCTTCCTTGATGGCTGGCCGTTAGCGGCGTCGGTGGTCTTTATTGAAATTACTTTAATTTATCTACTTGGCCGGGCCGGGCCGAACCGGACTGGTGTGTTTTCGGCGGAGTTGCGGTATTTGTTCAAGTAACATCAAAGAGCTTTTTTCACAATGGGTTTTGTTTCTTCATGCTGCTTCTATTGCTGCACAATTTGCTGAATATCTACATACATACTCATATGTGTCGGGCTTTTTGAAGTGACTACACAGTTCTATGAAAATGATGCATTACACTGAGATTTGAACGCGTTTCGTACCAGTAAATTATTGCAATTCTTGTCAGTTATCGGGTTTGTTTGGTTTTGCCATTGTTTCATTAGAAAAACTAAAACTAAGGTTTTAAAGGTTTCCATCAAAATAAATGACAGGTTTTTGGGTGGAAGTTGCATTTCTCTAATGAACAAAGAACAACATTTCCTGGTGTATAACCTACTGTACACAGTTAGATACTTCTTGAACTGTAATTTCAAAACACCAAAATATTATGGGGATGTGTCCTGGAAATAAAATCATTATTTTCAAGTTCTAGGTACACCAACGTAATTCTTACAAATGCGTTACAAACAATTGGTTGCACACATTGGTTTCTTAATGACTACTTACTTTCATCTATGGAATATTTTTTTAAATTTATTCTTCAAAACACGTCACCAGCTGACCTTTATGTGAACGCACTTCAAATTGAAAATTTATAAAACTTTAATGCTTTTTACCTTTCAAAAAAGCATCTCTTCCTAGATTTGACTCTTTCTTGTCATTTTCTTGGATGTACAAAAAATAAAACCGACAAAAATAATTTCAACGTTGAAAATAAGCGGGTGTATTAAATATTCGACTGCAATTTAAGACTTACCACCAGAATCAAATAACCATGTGATCAGTGCAGAGTAATTTTTCCCAATCAACCTCCATCCTGATGTAAATTACGTCCAGAGTTAAATTTTTAATACATTTGGCAATTATTGAAAATGTTCAAAAGAATACTCGACATTTTATTTGATAGTATTATAGGTGGGTAGTATTATTAGGCTATAAATATTTTATTTTTATATTGAAACCAAACTAACATCTGTTGATTTTTGGTATGACATGTTTGTGATATTAATATTTATGATAGATTAGTTAGTTAGCTTTGTTTATCAAATCTCTAGAGAGTTGGTTTCCTAGCTGCGAAGTTATTTTATTTCTTTGGTATCGAATTTGTTTCGATTTCCTTTCAATGCCGTACCAACTTGTCAATTTAAAGGAAACCTTTGTAACACTTTGCTACAAAATACATACTTACTTAAAGGGAAACACCAGTGTAGAGGTAAAAAAAGTCATTTTTTGGAAAAAAAATTCTCAAAAACCAAACAACATGTCGAAATTTGATAAAAGGTCTATATTGTACAAGTATTTGGCATCCTTTTTGAATTTTTTCAGAACTTTAAAAAACAAAATGGCGGCTCCCTAGCATTTCTACAGAAACGCCTTATATTTTCATGGCTTCGCGGCCGGACCGTTTTTTCCTGAATTGTTAAGGTTATGGTTAACAAACAAATAATTGTCCATAAAGTGTAATAACAGCCAGAGAAGTATGTAGGATTTTTTTAAATTGATTTTTGACAAAATCCTACGTACTTCGTAGCAGCAAAATTGTTTGAGAAAGGAGTTCGGCCAAAATGTTTTTCCGAGATAATTGCGTTTAAAGTTTAAGTTATTGAAAAATCGTGAATAAGTTTGATATACCTCTAGTCTGCAAAATACGCACTTCAGGGTTCACTGCTAACGTTCAACTAACAGAGCACGTGTACAGTTTTGAAAGATTTATATTTAAAATAATTCTATATTTCAATACCAATAGTGCTCGGGGATACGCGCGGATTGCGCTCCGAAAGAGCAGTGAGAGCCACCGCTAATTTAAAATTTCGAACACTTAGAGATTTTTCCACTATATGTAACTTTGCTACATGATTTCTATGATGATAAGTTTTACTTTAGAGCAACAAAAAAAATTTGATTTATTGAAAACCTTACAGTGGTTTTCCCCCTTAAGTAAGCTAATATTGTAGTAGACTTCATGAATTTTTTGATAGTTTTCACTAGAGACAATGATAACAGCAGTATTAGCAATGCTATGACCCTATTACAATATGATTCATGAAAAGCTATTTCATTTATATAAAACTTTGTTTTATGATTTCATTTCAACAAAATAATATACTGCAGATGCGCTTTTCCGAAACGGAGGAGAAAAAATTCTTCGAAAATCTTAAAATATTGACCAATAAATTTTTTAGAAAAAAAAACAGTTTAGTTCATTTTAAATAATTTTCAGAATTTTTTTTCATTGGAAAAATAATTTTGAAATATCGCAAAATAATGTTTATAAAAGGTATACAAGAAACACTTTATAGGAAATTTTTGCGGATGACAGCTAGAATACAATTTTGTGAATTTTCATTGAAATTCTTCTAGAACACTTTGATTTTTGTTAATATACATTCATGTTAGTATTGAATTTTCTCATTTTCACAGTTTAAGAAGGAAAATTAATTATGAAAGTTGAAATACATTTCAAGGAAATGAACATTCTTACAAAATTGGAAACAATTTCTGGAAAAATATGAAAACCATTCTTTCGAATATATCTGATAAAAAAAATTCATTGAATATTGATGAGAACTGTTTAGTAAGCTGAATTTCAATTGCAGATTGTTTGGAAAAAATTTACGACAATGTGATACAAACGAAATCACCAGGATGTACATTTGAACGAAAAAATGCGAAAAGCACGAACGAATTAAAATTTCATCCCAAGTTAAAAACATAAATCTTTATTGAAAAATAGACAAAAAATTGACATTTGATCGAGCGAAAGTAATCACAATAATAAATAAAAAAACTGTTTGAAGTCATCAATGGAATTTAGCTTTTATTTTGGGAAATCAGTTTTCGGAAGAATGTGTTGGATAAAATTTATCAACAAAAAGAAAATCTGATTAGATAAATAATTTTAATTAGGTTTCTATGAGAAATAAATTTGAAAAAAAAACAAAGTATAGCAATAACTTTATTCATAAACGTTTGTGTTATTTTTCCCATCTAAGGATATTATGTTGTTAGGATTTTTAAAAAATCCACATGATGAACCAAACGCTCTACCATTTAACAGGGCTGATAGCTTTTAGAGAAGTGCTTGATCCCACCATTTATAGTATAGGCCTCGAAAAGAAAACGAGGCAGAGTATTGAAATAATTGGGGGATGAAACTACTTTTTTTTCATTTTGCAATAATCAAGGAACTACATTAAAGATATTGATTCATGATTTGCATGCAAAGTGTGTACATAAACTTTGACTGGCTTGATAAATTTGAAATTCTCATCATTTCTCCCGAAAGCGAAATCTCTTTTCCATGTTGGGGATCCCTAAGGATTAAGAAGTGTAGTTTCAAATCTTCGTAATGAAACTTGCGTTTGTGTTTCAATGGGGGGGGGGGGCATCATACTATTACCGTTAGTAGCTGGTAACTTTTGATTAAACCTTTTTAAAGGATGCTCATATTCAATGGGTAGTCTACATCGTTGCGAAAAACGAAAATAAGTCTGAAAAAATAAAATCATTTTGAAGGCATAGTTTCATGGCGAATGTTTTTTATGTCTTTTCCAATTTCTTTTCACCAATTTCACTCTCAAGACTTTTAGCTTATAGCTCAGAATCGTACCAATAGGTTTCTCAATCACCAGACTTTTGATGCATTTAGTTGGACCACTGGCACTATGCTCCTGAATAAAGGTAGATCAATTTATATGTGGAAAATTCGAAATGAAAGTGATTTTATTTGATGTTTAAAGTTGCACAACATCTAGCACTTGGCTTATAATTTACAGTGTGTTCACTTATGAAGAAACCATGCTCTTTATTCAATAATGAATATATGTGATTGCAGTCACAATGCTGTGTTGAAACTTCAATATGTTGCGTGTATGTAGAAAAGGTTGATTTTCTAGAAGCTACTACTGCCCAAGGTGTTACCGCCGTTATAATTATATGGATTTGAAAACCTGTCGGAGCTATTTATTTAAGTTTGGCTAGCGTTCATTAACACTTTTCATAAGTGGCGTGCCGACAAACGAGTATGTGAACAAATGCTTCCATTCCTCATTGACGCCTAGCTGGATCGGCCGTTCGCCTTTTGCGACCTTTCGATATTAAATCGTCATTTGTTTCAATTTGACAGCTTTTAATTACTCCTTGGGCGTATGAGTTTGACGGGGAGCGATCGAACGGTTCCAGGAACCTTATTATTGGTTTTGCATGCAGGATTCCATGCTTGCCACACATTCCGTACTACTACATTGTACTACAAACTTGAAGTGAAAGCCATTCAACGCGAGCTTAGGAATGCGACTTTGGCCTAGACATATTCCCGCTATCGATACCAACGAATGAATTGAGCTTTCGGAAACCATTATTGATGGGAGCAGAAGCAGGATCCCATTGCATATAAGGACTCTGTAATACAGAGTCTGTATGCATAACGTTTTGCGTATGTATGCACGCACATACATAAAAATGTGGGAGGTGTGAGCCTGGCGGGAAACGCACAAAGTTATGCTGGCTTCGTTGGTGCGTTTGCTAGAGAAGTGCGTGACCGCTAAAATCAGATGGTTGTGCGTTAATTTGGAATCAATAGCGAGACACGATAAGGTCCATTAGTTTATTTGTTTAATGATAACATGAACAGACATTTGTTCGAAGGTATTTTCTCGTATATATGGTAATTGTTCATTTAACGATACTTTTTCAGCCAACTAATTACGACGATTAGATGTATCTTGGCTGTCATTAGATTGTCTTCCAAAATTTATGTATATGAATTGTTAATATGTATGTAGGTTTGGTGTTTTGAAATTTGCCCAAATTTTAGCATAATGCCAATTAAATTTTTTAAAAAATGTTTGTTTATGGAAAAATATTGCTTTGGTGGACATACATTTTCCAAAATCACATATGACGCTTGCAACGTCACCAAAACATGAATCTTAGTTTTTGGTGCGATTGTATCTTTATGCCCTTCTTCGAGATAAAAAAAAACATTGATAGAACCTAATGGACAAACTGTTTCACAGACACTCAACCATTGAATACAGATCAAAAAGCTCAATTTAAATGGAATATTTATCTGTATTTCGAAAAAACTGAAACTGGTAAAACAATTAGTAGTTTATCGTTGTGGTAAGCCGCTGAAAATTTTTCTCAGTTAGAAAGGAGTCATCATCATCACTAAGAGAGTTAGACCACTAGCTGTGATTTTTTACTCGTCTATCCCAAATTGGTATATATTAATAGAAGCTCTCCGCAGTATTCAAATTGATGTTTGCTCAGCAATGAGGACCTGAGAACCTGTAGTTCCAGATAATTTTTTGGAATAGATTTAAGAAATTTGATTTCAGCCTGTTTAATAATCGATTTCTTTAGATAAGAAAATAAACTCCAAAACCCACCTAAATCTTCGAAAATAAACTCCAAAACCCAACTAAACCTCAGAGTTCTTAAATCATTCTTAAGTTCTTAAGAGAGAGTTCTTAAGAATGATAAGTTCTTAAGAATGATATCATCAAATTAAGCGGTTTGAATACAAGTGACAAAATTCGTAGTCTAACGAAAAACCTAACAAATAGGTAATAGTCAGCTCAGTTATCCTGAAGAAAAAAATGGGTTGACCACTGCAGTCAAAAGCAAACACTTTTTTGAACTTGAATAATGCAATATTCCATATTAGCATCGAAACTGTTTAACAATAGTTAGAAAACGCGATAATATCTCAAATCAGCTGAAAAAAGTTTAATTTTCTAGGCAAATCATCCAAATGGGATGAATATGTAAAGTAAGGAAAAAGTTATTATTATGATGATGAATGCTTTATCCAGGGATAAAACAAAAGGTCATCCAATAGCTTGAAGATGTTTTCGGATTTATAAAATAGAATATATTGATAAAACCATGGTTAAGTGATTTAACGGCAACCAGCTTCCTCCCACTCAACGAAAAAGTGCTAGTCTATCCCAAGTCCAAACTTGGGAATCATACTTGGTGAAATTGGTTGGGTATAAGTTACTGCCGGTATCGGCTGGCTCAAAAGCGAACGAATGGCAAATTGATATTGAGATTTTTAATGATTTTAATTTAAAGTAAAACATAAATCTTCTATTGATCGATTTCACTCACAGATATGAACTTTAGATTTATTCGTTTTAAACAAAACTAGCTTTGAATAAAATTGAAATCTGAGAGCTACTACAAAAAGAAGAAGAAGGCCAAACTAGAAGATCTTTTTATTTTTGATAATCTCAAATTGTTATGATTTCAATACCCACAAGCCTAAATGATCTCACATAATCGAAGAGATATTCCATTGGGACTCCAAAATAATTGAACGATTCTCGAAAAATGATAGAGCTTCGGAACACAAAAACAATTAGAACGTGAGAAACTCATAAACCCTTTGAGTCCTGTTTTCTGTGCTTTGAAAAAGAAAAAATCTACGAAACTTAGCTAAAAAACGTTTGATGGAAAATAAAATACACCAAAATATCATCTGTGAACGCTCTATGAGGACAAATACCTGTAGATAGAATAAAGTGTAGGTATAAAAATGAAAACCAGGAATAGATAAAAGTAATTCAGCGACTATGTGAAATTATTTTCACTATTGTCATGGATATGATGAACTTTTTGGTGGAAGTAAAATAAATTTTCAGTTTGTTTATTTCAACCTTTTGAATAGCCTAACTTATCCGCTTTCTCGTAAGAATCCTTTGAAAATGTAAAAACGATTGGCTTTGCAAACTCAATATGAATACTTCTAAATAGGTAATGATACATGCATGTAATACTGAGTTTTTCATTTCCAGAAATACTCTTTAACCACAAAGGAACAGCAAACAACGTGGTCATCCTTAAGTCCGGCTACAAGTGCAACCGAATCAAATCTGGAGCCCTTACTAGTTGAAAATCGTCTTCTATATGCCCACTACACACCAATCCAGGACACGGCATCCGGGCGCACAGCTACCGAAATTCCACAGGACTATTACTACATCGATCCGCAATTTGCAGAAACGACAACATTATTCAGTGCGACAGCGTACCCCGCACCATCTATCGAATATGTGGCCGCTCCTTGTACGATAGCGGCGGTTAATCCTGTCGCCGGGAACGTTGTCGACGCGAATTTAGTGCCGCGTTCGGGCGAAAGTGACGCAACCGAAAACGCAAACGCCACTACGGTAGTGCGGAAAATCAAGCCAGCTAGTGGCGTTGGTGTAGTTACGCCCAGTGGTGGAAGTGTAGTTAATGCAACATTAACGGCCGTGGCACCCTCCGCAATTGTTAATCCTAGCCTAAATTCAGTTACCAGCTCCTTAGCAATGAGCCAATTGGGAACTGTGTATGCGACAAAAAGGCGACGACGCAATGGTAAAAGGTAGGAAAACATTGTTTAAATCCCGATATTTTCCCACATTATAAACTAAATTATCAAATACAAGGTCCTAACGGACGTTACCGGCAATAATTTTTCACAAAATAAGAACATATTTATTTTAAAAATATTCTACGTAAAACTTTTGAAAACTTTGTATTGATGTAGGGTTTTAAAATGTTTTATATTTTATTTTGAAAATACAAACAAAATCTAATCTTTAGACACTTGTGGATATTTATTTCCAATCTCTTAATCAAACACCTTATTTCATTTTTTCTGCACATCTGAATCCCACTTGCAAGTAGGAAATATCTTATCGATTGCTATCGTGTAAGCAAAGTTGTCATGCTTACCACTCTGGTCAAAGAAGTTGAAATTTTAATGATAACTAAGTAATTGCCCATTAGTCCAGCGACCGACTATCCAGTTTTTAACCTGCCTCACAAATCACCATCACTCGAAGGAAGTTCACACTCGTGGGCTGGCATCTAGATATCAAATGTTACTGTGATTACATATATGATCTACGAAAATTCGATACAGTCTATTACGCTTGATGCAACACATGTCCGTTGGAGATCTAGTGATAACTTGCTGTGCGTCTTTTCAATGGGCTTTCCCGCTAAATCAAAGAGATTTTCCGTAGTTACGCAATTTATTCGTAGCGGAGTAGATGACGTGAGCAACTTTCTTAATGGATAAGTCTATTTAATTAAAAAGATAGAATAGTTAATCCACATATGTAGCAGCATATCATTGATTCGGAAGTCAACTGAAGAGGCTGCCCATCTATTTTATATGACCAGTTATCTGACGAATGTGGTGTGCAATATTGAGTAACCATTTATGGTTCTCATTGTTGACCTTTGTCGAAATTGCTAAATTTATTGATTTTTTTGAAAATACAATCTTTATTGAAATAAACAATTATATTTAACATCGGTAAGTGATGATTTCGGAAGATAGTAAGTATCAATGCATGAAAATGACTCTTCAAGTGTTGGTAAATCTAGTTTAATAAATAATCACGCTACATTGCGTGCAAAAACACAATAAGTTGTTATTTCTTGAAAATAACAGAAAATCATTTAACATTTAATACACACAATATGTCATAGCATCTTTAATAAATTGGCATGAGCATTGGTCAGGCGCGTATTGAGGCGGTATTTTAAAACTTGCTCAAATTGCATTATTCTTCCTATGATCATATATTAAGGGGGGAAGTACCTTTAGATACTTCAAAAAATCGACTTTTTCACTGTTTTAATCGATAGATATATCGCCTAAGAATATCATGTCAAAGTTTCAAAAGCTAATTCTCAAAATTGTGGAAGAGCTGCATCCCGGAAGTGCCTGGCGCCGAGTTCTTTTTCTCTTGACCACAAACTTTAAACGGCCTTTTCTCGAAACCATGTTTTTTAACATTGCGTAAGTGATAATAAAAAAACTTGTGAATCGATTTTCATCATCTAGCATTCATTTTAAAGTGCATAAAAAACTGTTCTATATAGACTAAAGATTAAAAAAACAAGTTATTTTGGGACTATTTTTAACTGGAAGTACAACGAAATTTTTCGTCAAAATTGTTTTTTTTAGCCTGTTTTGAAGGGTTAATTTTCGAATTTCGCAAATATTTCAGTCTATCTACTAAAAAAAAACCTTTCGAGTAAGAAAATGTTTGGCTTGTTGATTTCAGATGAAAATTGCAGCCAGCATCGCTTACGCAATTTACGACGTCAGCGACGACATGGCTTTCAAGATCCTTGAAAAATTTGTTAATTTTCAACTTTCACTTTTGTAGAATATGTTTTTTTTTCAACCTCAAACATCGCCTAAAATAAATATTATACTGATTTAATAAGAACTGTCTTCATTTCCCCACAAATCAGTTGCAAAAAAGACCTTTTTTCGGCCTCTAAAGTTACTTCCCCCCTTAAGTTGTAGTCTCATTTTTGGGATGGATATTAATTAGCAGATTAACTAAATTTAGATAATGCTCAGGATATTCTGATTCCGAATCGGATGAATAAGGGAGATCCGTCCGAATTCCTGTCGAAAATTCAAATTATTCACATAGTAACTAGATACGTTTTAGCCTTTTATAATATCAAGGATGGACATGTCGATATGAAAAAACCAACTAAAGATTCTACAATCTCTTACAAACATCTAAAATTAGACAACTTGCACCATAAATCATGGTTTTGTATATTTTTGAATCCTTTCTTTTGTCGTCGTATCCATTGCATGTTAACAAACGATACTGAATTGGAACAGAAAATTAAATTACCTCAATAATAAAAAAGATAAACATCTAAATTTGCAAAGCTCTGCATAAGCATTATCTTACCGATTCTTCAAATATAAATATTTTGAATAAATAATTAGATTTTTTTTGGTTCAATAGTTTTTAGAACAAGACAATGTGGTTCAATATAATTTTAGTACGGCTGGATTTCAAGTAACTGCTTGTAATACAATTTAATACAAAAAGTTAAAAAATGTTTTCTCTATGGAGTCTACAACGTTTGCTTCTGTATATTTTCTACACAAAAGTCAATTTTATGACGGCATTTTCTTATACCAGCGAAAATTTTCATTTATTATTCTTGTAAACTCTTGGGTCATTAGTGTATCAAAAGTTAATAATATAGCGAAGCAAAGCTCTAATATCTGTGCCTCGTATTTAATTTGCATTCAGAAAAAACCTGAAATTTCAAGCAAAAAGCTAGATTAGATGTCTGGCAGGCTATCTGAGCTAGCTGAACATGTAATCAAAAGGTTTTGTTAGCCATCAATAACTCAACCTCAAGTCGCACCAGAATGGAGCTAAATCCAGGCAACATACACATACTGACCAAATTAAATGGATCCTCAACTTAATTCTATGTGATTTCGGGCAAAAAGAAACACACACACGCCGATTAGATTTGAGGAGCTGTCCTGCATCAGGAATTTCCTCAATTCCTGTGTATCGGAAAATAAATATCGATTTCGGCAATGAATTGAACCGCGAATTCGAAAGACGCCCCCTCACATCTAAAGTCGAGGTAAATTGTTGGAATTCCTCTGCAACACTTAATATCTATGTTTGCTGGAAAGCTCCTTCAAATCTGCACTTCGCAACGTATCTGATTAAATGCATGATTTTTTTCTTCTTCTGAAGTTCCTCGCCACTGAGACGGACCGTCATGGTAATTTGTATAATTTTCCTATTATTTCGCTTAAGCGTATTGAAGACAGCCATTTGAGATTTTCGGCTTAACAAGAGGAATTACCGCTCGGCAAATTATATGTCACACAGGCGGAGATGTAATAGCGTACGCGGCCCACTATAATCCGGGGTCATTTTCTCAGAAGTAAACTCTTCTAAAATGGCATTTTGTATAATGCCGGCGTAATAGATGGATATTATATTTTTATCTCAAATTGTTCAGCACCGAATTGGAATGTGGTATTCGTTTCAGTAACAACGTCGAACTGTTCTTTGTTTGTTTTGCGAATGATATGTGATTCGAAGACAATTTTGAGAGGGCACTTGATGTGTTTTCCGACTTAATGAGTTTTCTAAATGAGTGTAAGTTGCAAACGTGAAAAACCATGTTGAAAACAATATCTAGCTGTAAGCTGTGTTTCTCGTAATTGAAACAAATGCATGAGTTACACATTGTTTCAATTATTTGCACATACGCATTGCTCACATATTAAAGACTATCCATGTTTAAAGAACGACGTTCGTCTGTTTTATTTATAGTGAAGAAAACTCCCACACAATCCACCCTAGCGTCGAAAGAATCCAATATATTTTTCCTTTCCATCGGAAGAAAGGCGCTCAATATTACAAGGTGCACATAATGAACTCCAGCCCAGCTATAAACATCAAACAGTATCTACGGAGGAGGGCACGGATCAATAATTCCAAGGAGTCTCAGAGCTTTGGTATCCTCCTTACCTAAACAGAACAGCGTACAATACAATACACAAACGACTTTACTGAAGGATATAAGGCAGAGAATACAATATAAACACACGATTTTATATTCACGTTTATGTGCACACAAATATCTAGAACGTCTTTCCTTTGGTCTGAATACCACCGAATCTACGTGAAGGACCTTGTTAATTCTTCATGTATGATGGCAACTGTTTGATGTCGCGCGCAAAAATAGAAACTCGGCTAGTCCACAAATTGTGATAATTCCCAAGGCAGACATATGACGCACTTTGGAACAGAAACTGAAAAGAAACCCTAAATTTAAAATACCTTTATTGGACTCAATTCACGTTTACAATCCTTAATTAGACGTTCTGCTTCTATTGTTATGCATCCAGACCACAGGTCGGGTGGTGGATTGTAGCAAACGAAAAAGAATGACTTTACCGTGGCGTCTAAAAGATGATTGCAGCTCTAAAGCTTTATGATTTCGCAGGAATAAGTGAGTAATTCCCTTGTAAAATTCAATATAGCGTCCTGTGCAAATCGGGTTGTGATGTAGCGCGTTTGAACTTATCGCCTTGATGGCCTGTGTCCGAATAATACTGTTGTAAAACAATTATAATTTTCATGTAGCCAATATGGGTAGACAAAGATTTACATCATTAGAATTAAAGTTTGAATTCATACTTTTTAAAATAGATCCCCTACACCTAGTAGGGAGAACACTTCAAGTTCATCGTTTTAATTAATCATGTAAAGGTATGTGCGTTGTATAACATTCAAAATGCAGCTTCTCGTGATGCCATTATTTTCTAATGATAATAAATTATAATGCAAGCCTGTAAAGATTTTATGTGCTTTTGAGGGCTTCAAAATGTAATAATGTCCATCGATTGCCTTTTTTGGTCATTCTTCCAGCAAAAGTTTAACTCTAACAACTGAAGACGATAAATGGTGATGCTTTTTCTCTAAAAATTTCATATCATATTTCATATCTTCTCCTTGTTTTCCAAAAAATCTCTGGATAACAAGAATAGCGTATTTGACTTGGAAGGGTATCTCTTTATATTTTTTTTAACCATAGACGAATGCAAAGAAACACTTCAAGGAAACTAAAAATACACTCAGGAAAAATTTAAATTTTTTTTGTACATCTACAGCAAGAAATCCTAGTTTTTAGGTGCAAGATTCCAGCTGTGAAAAACAGGCTAGTTATGATGATGATGATGAGAAGGAAGAATATTGAAATCAGGTAAAAAATAGAGCACTCATTTCGTCGGGGTGGTCAATCGCTAATGATTTTGAAACTAAAAGATGCGGTCATATAATTCGGACAATTCTAATAGAGTGTATTTCATGTCAAGGCCCAATTTAAGCTCTCGCGATATTGTTGATGAAAATATCTTCTCTTATGTGTGATCTATTTTGAAGTATTTTTTCTGCACTATTCTTGTAATGCTGGTTACTCTATGACTTTAGCTGATTTTTGAAATGTTTTCACTGTGCCGAAACATCCATTCTTACATTGTATTTTTGAAATCAGTTAATCGCCCTAAAATGGCATCTGTTTTGAGAGTTATTTTTGGGAGCCAACTTTTCATCACTTTCTTAAATAGATACTTGGAATATTGGGGCTATTATCAGATGTCTACAACAAGTATGCATGTGTTTCAACTTTCTCAAACTTTCATTGATAATTATCATCTAGCTTGAATCTAGTCGAACAATTTTCAATCGTTTCTATCAGTTGACTATGGAAGCGTTGAATTTATTTTCCTCCCTAAAACTCATCTTATCTAAATCCATTTCTAAATGCCTCAGGAGACCAGAAAAGTGTGTTTGTTGTTTGGTTTTGACATGTGAGTATGTGACATCTTTTTGCTCAAAAAACATAGTCTTTCCAAAAAAAATAAAAAAATCATTTGATGAAAACTATCTTAGGCATTTTTCAAAGGTACGTTCTATGTAAATAATCCATTAAAAATAACTATAGTTACATATATTAATACCTATTGATAGTTTTTATATTTGGGAACAGTTAATAGGTAGGTACACTCATTTCTAATACTGCTTGAGAAACGAATGCTTTCATTTGTCTGTCACAGAAAATTGCCTTGGTAGACCGTTTGAAAGTTAATTACAACTCCATTAAAATAAATTTTATCTCTATAAAGCGACCTTAAGCATCCTTTTTTAATCTTCTTTGAATAGAAAATGCTTGCTAAGTAAATGAAATTGTACAGGCTTATAACAGTGCTGATTATTTGAAGAGAAATTTGTGTTTTCAATTATTGAGATTTGAACCTTTCACTCTCGAAAGCTTATTTAGTTAATTTCTTGTTAATTTTTTAACTTCTTTACTATTTAGAAAAGGTTCAAAAATTCCCGAATTAAAGTTTGAAAAATATTTAAAATGATATTTTCATTCAGTGAAATAGGTTTCGCATTTAATTGTTGAGAACGAGAGTATTATATCCAAACTTCATAAATGATTCCAAAAGTAAATAAAGACCAGAGTTTTTTTCAAATGATAGGAAAACTTGTTCAAAAGTTAAGACTGTGTTTGTAGTTCAGCTGAATCATTTATTCCAACTTTAATGGGGAATCGCGCAAACTCATTACAACCAACTAAAACAGCAAGTTAACGATGAGCTAGCTTCTACAAACACACACAATAAACTTTACCAGTATATATGTAACTCGGTAGGACAAAATACGTATGTAGACAACAGATACATTACACAGGTGGCTATTATATTTGTTGTTTACATGGCATAAATGGGAAAGATTCTTTTAGTGCGGCAGCCTCATATTAACTTAATTATCCGTTGATACTGAGCTACACACTCGCTTTTAGTTATAATTTATAGCATTAAATGAAAACAAAACAAAAAACCATCGTCGAAAAAATCACCAGCGTTGAGATTGGCGCTCAGCGATTTAGTCGTCATTCCATTGAACGCTTTACAAACAATGCATGAAGGACGAGGAGTGGTAGAGTTGCGCTGCGGTTGTGCACTAACTATTTGCCCGCGCCCCCATTGTCAACGTCGTCGTCAAATGCATTACCCTCAGCCTTATTTATAATCTCTGTCAGGTTTTCATATTTTGCAGTAGACTAACTACCAGCAATTTTGTTGTTTTTCACATTTTCCGGAGCCGCTATGCTTCAGTATCAGCAGTCACAATTGCCAGTGGTGATGACTGTGATAGGAATCTTTATAAAAGGTAAAAGAAAGCCGTTGTTCAAAAGATGTTGGTTGTATCCATTTTATGAAGCATGATTTGTTACTAGGCTTGCTGCATACTTTCAAACGGACTTCGACATGTGACCTCTTACCTATGAAGTGATTATATAAGTAAGTTATTCTTCAAAAAAAAAGTCAAAATATTCAGCAGTCTATTGGCGTACTTATCGGAATGGGTTTAGATCCTTATTTCACTTACCATTCAATTGGTGTTTATTTTGTTTCCGCGACACTTTGAATCAGTCCCTCTCTCCTCCCCATAATTCATTATTTTCTGTTAGGATACTTAGTTGAGAAGCAACTTAATAATTTCTGTGATCGTCGCTTCTTCCAAGCTATCGCGAAGAAGCTTCGATGAACTTAACTCTTCGCAAACTCTTAAATGTTTGACACCGACGATGGAAGGACGATAACGATCATTGTTTCGAGGCTGCACCAAAGTCGTTATGACTACCACTAATTTTATGCATACCAGCTAGCCGGAGAACAGGCCTAAGAGTGCAAAATTATTAAAGAAGGACATCGAGCGTGGCATTCTGCGGCTCCCTCATTAACTAGTAGAACCTAATGAAATACATTGCAGTGGTGTGGCGTCTCGCGGTTATAGCCCGGACCGCAATTCATGTGCAGGGAATGTGGTAATACATATTACGCTGAGTTTGGTTGCAGGTTTTGCAATCGGCTGCATTTGAATACACATGTGACAAGCCGTGGTCAAACATACACTTGTTACCGGTGGTGAATTATTTCAATTAAAATGTGCATTTGCGGTTGCCCGAACGTTGCGCAGCCCGCAAACTACTCACTTGGTTTTTGCGACCGGCAAAAAATTAATGCTCAACGGCAGAGGAATAATTGTGCAAACCGATTTGCATAATTCCGGCTCAGTGTTTTGGGTGACAATTTTAATTACAGGTGTGTATGGTCGACTGGGTGTGGCCAAGTGTTTTGCAGTCTGATAAGGGTCGACGAGACGAGACGAGACGGGACGAGCTCAACTAATTACACATTGTGCTAACAAACAATGGACACTTGACTTGGCTACAACGCGACGCCTCGAATGGCCTTCACTAGCCTAATTGGAAGTGAAATTGAAAATAATGCATTCATAATATTATATGGTGCTCCCTCGAGTGGATCACGAGCTTTGAAAAAGTGCAAAATTACACTAATGGCATTTATCTGGGTATAAGTTGGTTGCGATGATATATATTTTACTACAATCCGCTTCTACAGCCTTTCAAATCAAAATAATAACAAAGATAGTTCGAATTGACATGAGTGGTGTGACTGGAAAGTATAGCCTAAAAATGGTTAAGATTTTTGAGTTGTTTTGGTTCCATCGACTTAAGGCACCATCTCAGTGTAAGATTTTTTCAAAACCATTTGTTTATATCATGCATTATATATATAAATATGGACACTCATAAAAATGATGCTAAGTTTCGCTTACATAATACGAATCATTCCAGTTGCCATAGCTTTTCTGCGAGAATTGGATTGTACCAGAAAAACTTCTAAAAAGAGGGATATTGATTTCTTTAGTCCTTTTGTACATTCTAATATTTGGATGGTTTCTGATTAATTTTTAGAAAAAATTTAAGAGAGAATCTACAATTAAATATCTAATATAACCTAAGAAAGTTATCTTAAAGTAAGCTGTGAACGTGTTTCGCGGTAAAATGGAAGTTGTTGCGCTTAAAAGATGATCCTCCATTGTCGGGTGTCGTTAAAAAAATCATGGAGTCAAAAGTTGCTGTAAGTTCTATTTTACACACATTTTACACATTTTACGTATGGAAAATACGTAATTTTTTTGTGTGAGCCATGGTTTCGGAGATATGGGGGTGTCTTTTCTTCTTTTCAAAATTTCGCCAAAGCAATGCAATCACATGTCAACATCGAAACATATAAAATATAAATTACAACAAATATTTAACCCTAAAATACATGCTACGTTCAACATTCATTTATACTGTTGTATGCACGTCATAATTTAGGGATGGATAATGGAAGGGCTTTAGAAATGCTGGATTTAAAATTGAGCTTGGAGATGGTAGGGGAATAGTGTTTGCTCAATGTGTTAAAAATCTTACAGCACGTATTAACTGGTTCATTATCTGCATACCTAGTAAGATGGTGATATTCAGTTAGTAAACGTGTATTACGCGTACTTCTTACAGGCACATCAAGCTTTATTTTATTCGTCAAATACTCCACATTGGCCCCTAATCACGTCAAAGGCGAAACAAGAGGACAACACGGTTCTTCTGGTTTTAAGAGTAGACAAATTCAGAAGCTCCAATCTAACTTCATAAGAAGGCAAGATTTGATAGTCATCAGGGCTATAAAGATCTCTCAGAGAAAAAAAAACAAGGATTGTTTTTGGACTGATTCTATTCTCGTATCAAGAACTCCAAAACTTGGGTTCCATACAATACAGGCATATTCAAGTAATGGGCGAACCAGTGAGATAAATAATGATTTAGTTACCCACAAATTTTTAAACTCTTTAGCTCGTCTTTTAATAAAGCCAAGCTGTTTATAAGCTTTGGAGAGAATGGTATCGTAGTGCAAATTGAATTGGGGCTGCATCCCCAAAACCGTGAACTTAAACTCACAGTGAGTATCACTTCTTATTGCAAAAAAACCTGTCTGCCTAACAAAATCTTACGTGCGTTTTTACACGAGGAGCGGAGACCAGGGAGGTCAATCCTCTCTTCCGGCGCGGTGAGGCCCCCTATAGAGAGTGCGAACGTGGTGGCTGTGACTAAGACCCATATAGACTAGAGGGGATTTGTTTTCAGTTTACCGTTGAGGGGGGCACACTGATTTTTGCAGAAAAAGTTGTGGAATAACTCGTATAACAATAATTGGCTTATCCTCCCTCTCAAAAAAGTCGAAAACATTTAAAAAAAAATCGAAATGTAGAGTAGAGTAGATTGACTATACTAATTGTGCAATCTAAATTTATTTAAAAAATCAAAAAAATTGAAAGCTTGCAAGTCAAAAACATAAGCTTATAGAAATTTAAAACACTTCACCTATCAAATCCACTTTACAAAATTCAAATCGGCTTATTAGGGTGGGCTCAACAATTTTTGCTAAACTTGGTAATAAACACTAAAACAGTGCTGGGCGGCTGCACATTCAGTCGTAGGAGCCATGCTTCATCAACTGAATCTGCAGCCGAATCATAGTTTTTGAGATGTAGGGGTGTCTTACTTTTCTTCTGTTCAAGATAGCCTTCAGAGGATTGAAGCTGCAAAAACATGATTCCAAATGAATTTGCCTATCAGCGCAAAATGCACGGTTGATGTCATTTTATTTAACACTCTTATTGGAATGTGTGTTTTGTTGTGTAATTTTCTTTTTATGGAAGTGCATATTTGTCTTGGGATTTGATTGATTAACTTTTCATCGAATCATTGAGAAAACTAAAAAAAGCGATTCAGTCACCTGAGCAAACATAATCTACTCAAAAATGCAATTTTTTCCTCCCTTAATTCATTTCAAACAAAAACTAGCTTCACGTTCTTATTCGCTGGCTCCATTTGATGGAATTGTTGTCGTAAATAAATTCTAGAAATCGCTTTTCACCCAACTTTGTGACTTTTCAACTTTATTGTCTATCCATAAAACTTGCAAACGGAGTCACTATGTCTCTCCAAAGCAATTGTACTGTCAGCGAAGATGGAAACATAAAAGGACATTTACAACTAGGCCAGGCCGCCTGGCAGAAAGACGAGGTTCATGGTGCAACCCGAGCTCGGTCACATACAGTTCAAATTGGAACTTTCTGCGACTAAGGATAGCGATTGGAACGATGGTATCGATTAAACATCCCTGAATGATATTTTGATCGCTTGGGCATAAAACCGACATGACAACTGACAAGGGAACGATTCGGAATGGCTTTTGGTGCTCGCTGAACGACGTACGAGGCAACAACCGGCTCCTTGCAGCTGAGACCCTCGGAAGGATGAAGGCAATGCGAACAAGAACAGGAGCAGAAGTGGCACCTGCCAAACACATTAACTGAGGACAATTAACAATCACTTGATGTGCAATAATTCAGCCAATGCTCCCCAGTACAGTATTTGCAAAGTTGTTGTTGGCATGGCTACCAAAACACTACGCAGTCGATTGTGACGCGTGTGCGATGAGTCGTGTGTAGCACTGTAGCCTTTCACATCAGTTTCCTATCATTTTGTTGTGGAAGTGGAAAATGTTAAAGGTTCTTTCACTCATTTAACTATCAAATGAGTTCGAGAAAGTTCTGCACTTGAATGATGGCAACCCCAGAACGGCATCGGGGCAAGAATGTCCCCCAAGCACCCGGCAATCCAACAGGGAAACTGAATTAGCGCAGGAAATTAAAAATTCATGAACAAGTTAATTTTCTTAGCGCGCCAAAATTGCACTGGATCAGGTCTGGTATCAAATGTTGGACCACGACGGTTACTTTGTCGCAGCGAGAAGACGAGCCTGTGTCGCAAGGAGTTTGGATTGTCTTCCACGTCGAATTGTAATGCAGCACGTGAGACGCGAATCCAAGGAACAGAAAGACCAGCAAATCCCTTCTCACCGCGACGACATCTTAATAAAGTTGTCAGCGGATGCTCTGTCGCGGACGACGACAGCTTCCCAAAGGACGACAAATGCCTGACTTTAATGTTGCGCCCAACGTGACACTTATCGCCGAGCCGCAATGTGAACAGCAAACGAACACACACTCTGAGAAGTGCAACCGAGATGACCCACGTCTTAAAATCGTCTTGTAAGCATGGACCACTTCTTGTTGTGCAGATCTTAATAGCTACTGTGGATTTTCCTTCCAATTGATTAGCATAAAGCGATTTCATTCGAAAATGCTTAATGGACGCCACGAAACGGCATCGCAGTGAAAGGTACATTTGTAATTTATTGCCGCGATGGGTTAAGTATCTTTGTATCGACGCGGATAGAATTAATGAGGGAATAGATCACTTTCAGTGCGGACACATCAGTTAAGATGGTTTTCGGTATGTACATATGTATGTCCAGAGATTGTTGCAGCACTAAGTGTAAATGGTAAGATAATTTTTTATCGTGGTGATGAAGTTGACGCCAAAGTAATTAGGGTGCGTACGACTGAATTGATGTATCTACTTAAGAATAAAGATGTTGCAAGTATCTTTCGGGAAGCGCTACCATTCTTATGGTGGACGTTATTATTGTACAACAGTTTCACTTCTATTCCATTTTAGCTTGAAACCAAATAAATGTACTCCAATGCACTGCAGACACTTATCTACTTTACCTGCAAGCTCCCCCAGTCCCGAAAAACACGGAGATCCATCAAGCTGCGGTTGTATGAAGTTTAAAATAGTGAATTAGTTGGTCCTCAAATAAAGTACTCGCTGAACAAATGGGTTGCACTTGTTCGGATTCGTCATACTTTGCCTGGATTCATTGTAAAAGGATTTTGTTCGGCCGAACTAGCTTAGCATTACGTCGACGCATACCAGCCTGTGAAAATAGAGATTAGCCGGGTATTATGGAAACTAACCATTGGCACCGTTTCACCCTGTCACCTCACAACCCTGTGCAACAACATAACTGCTATAATAAGATTAGATTTAATAGAATCAACGGATTAAATGTGTAAACATTTGTAATGTCGGGATCAGTTTACACCTGAATAAATGGCGGTTCAAACAGTATCGATCACGGAGAAAATCAAGTCCTTTTTGCTTGAATTAGGATTGGGCTTAGCTACACAGTGATACAATGTAGACCTGAACGTATCTATAGGGATGTAATTCAATAAGCGTGTTCATGCTTATGACTGTACAGTACAATTTCGGCAGCGCCGATTATTTAGTGTTGTTCAGCAGGCAAACAGGTGGTTTCCGATGTAAATACTACTGGAAAATAAAGCCTAAATATTAAATAATGGTTAACTGAATCAATCATCCAAATACAATATTTACTCTGTCAAATACTTTCAGCATATTGTAACGATATTGTCTTCTTTCCCATCCTTTCGCATGCTTATCGCTATAACATCTCAAAATTCCCGCTGGCAGTCTGGTTGGGAACCCCCTCATTAGCTCTGAACTGAAGTCAAATTCCCCCGTAATTAGACATTGTCTGCTGCATATGAATGTGATATCATAATGCGGCGATCCAACACACTCGGACACTTCACACTTGGATTGTTGCAAACATTTGTGCTGTATGTTGTGTTGCTGGCATTGCAACATATGCTGCGGTCTGACATTAAAATGGTGCAATAGCAGAAATGACCAGTCCATATGGCTGATGGCCTAACACAGTCGAAGGACTCAAGAGAAAACCATCTGGTTCTTATGATTGATGGCAGATAGTTCGGGAAAGATGATTCTTTTTTTCATTTTTAATTAAGGATATCGCACGATTACAGTGTTTTCTATCCATTTAAATGATGTGAGATGGTAGCACATTAGGCTGTAAAAGAAAATTAATGTAAAGAAGCACAAACATTTTTCTTAAATTTATTTTGTAGAGTCACTTATATTTCCACACATTCACCATAAATAGTAAAGTTTTGATGTGAAATCATAACATTTCGGTTTTGAAAACTTACTGATTAGTGCCAGTTTTACCTTCATGGTAAAGCTTGCACTAATCAGCTCTATCATGAAACTAAGGAAAATATCACTTACCTTATCAATTTTGTAAATTAATTCAATCAATGTTTATGATTTTCCGGAAAAATTTATAAGCCGCTTCTTACTTAAATCGATGTGGCACTTGTGAGAAAATAGGAAAGCATTATATTAGTCTTCGTGCTGTAGTTCTTGATTATGAAACATGGAAACGAACGCCATTAATCTCGAATTGGTTATATAAGAAGAGATGTAGATAACGAAAGAGGTATTCCAATATTAACATTTCTTTTATTCATTCTCCTGAAAAATCAGACTAGAGTCACCACAGCTATTGCTTTTATTAGATACCTACGCTCATAAAAATAGAGGATATTGCTATTCAGGGATGGCCTCACATTCCAATCAAAAATACTGGTAATTGCTATCTGTTATTATTCAGAAGGAGCCCCATTCGAAAATTGAATGGATTTAAATGCTGATGTACTTTCCAGGCAGTTTTGGGAGATATAAAAAAGCGCTGATTCGATATAAATTCGAAGATGATTAAGCTTTTATTAGAAAACAAGAGAAAATCTTTTTTTGGGAAAAGTCATCAACAGTTTAAATATAGAAAATATCAAAAATTCAAATTCATTTTCTAATAAGCCGAATAGAAATGAATATGACCCGGAATTTTTCAATTTAAATTTTCCGGGGTTTTTGATAGGGGCACATCTTTTCATTTTTAAGTTGGGGGGGGGGACTGTTACTGACATTTGTTTCAAATTTCACGGCAATATCTTTATTAGTTGAGCAGTGACGCTTATTTTCGTAAACAGCCAAATGTGATTTTTTCGATTTTTACCATGTCCGAAAATATTCAACAAAGAAGTTCGATTAAATTTCGTTTTCGGAATGAAATTCCTGCTGCTGAAACGCTCAAAATGTCGCAAAAGGCCTTGTTTCAACAGGCCAAAGCACAGGTCTAAAACACAAGTGTATGAATGGTATAACATGTTCAAACATCAGAAACGACCAAGACCATCAACTGGTGAACATCACGTCACGCAAAACAAAGAATTGGTGCTGCAAAATCGTTGACTGACTACTAGAGAGCTAGCTGATGCTGTTCAAATTTCAAATGGATCAACACCATTTTAGAATATGTTTTATGCCTCAGAAAAGTCGAATCACGATTGGTGCCAAAAATGCTCAGTTTCATGGAAAAACAGTGTCGTGTTTAAGTGTGTGAAAGGATGCTTTCTGACTATCAGGATAAGCTGAAATGCATGATTACGAGAGATTAGACTTGTATCTATGCCTACGACCCGGAAATAACAGATCATTCAAGCGAATATCGTGCCAAAAGTGAGACAGGATCGGAAAGATCGCGCCAAAGTCGCTCAAAAATCAAAGTTATGTTGACAGTTTTCTTCGATTATCGTGGTGTAGTGTATTATGAATTCCTTCCAACCAGCCAAACTGTCAACAAGGAATACTATTTGAGTGTCACGCGTCGTGAAGGTGTGCGTCTCAAAATACCGGATTTATGGAGAGACAATTCTTGGTTTTTCCACCTCACACTGCGCTCGTTCTTCGTTACCATTTCGCGAAAAATTTCACCCATATCGTTCCGCAACCACCGTATTTGCCTGATTTAGCACCGTGGGATTTCTGGCTATTCGCTTAGCGAGACCGCTACGGGGACACCTTTTTGACACGATAGAAGAGATTGAAGCCGAATCGCATAAGTGCATTGGAGCCGAAAGTGATTATTTTGAAGGGGATGAAATTGATTTTGAAGAATAAATAAAAGTTTTAAAAATTAAAACAAAATTCCGGATCATATGCGTACACAGTAGTATGTGTGTACATATCCCTTCCAAGCTTTATTCCAAAATTATATGGTATAATTTTGATGGTGCAGCGGGTATTAGCCGGGACATGCGATTCTCTTTTAACGATCAAAAAATGATGAGGCATGTTTCTTAACTGTACTTGTCGTTCAATACAAGCGATAGTCAATAAAGAGTTTGCCCGGCTACCATCCACGCGTGACACGTAACTTATACAATCGAAAATATAAAAATACCTTGAAACAATTTTCGAAGTAGTCTTGAAAATAGTTGCGTCCTTTAGCAGCTCGTTGGACTGTCATTCCAGTCTGGTGTCATCAGGCTTTTAGAAATTCGAGGCCTCCCACTAAAAAGGTTCCCTCTAACATAAAAGGATACAATGTTTTTTTAGTGTATTTTGAATGTGTTTAGTGATTTTTCTGATCTAGTCTGTTTGGTCGTGTAGTTTTTCGTTGATTTTGAAAATAGTTCGTTATGAGTCCTACTTGGGAAAAGTTCATTTAGTAATTTATAGGACGCTTCTTCTTGTTTCTAAAAGTGGTCGAAAGTTAGAGAAATAGCGGTCAATCGGTCCTTCACCTGCATCAGTCAGTTGTCTTGGAGTTTTCTCACTTTCGCATGGCTTTTCTTATGCTCCCCATTAAAATCTACTTAGAAGCGATTTCGACATGTCTTAGATCATGAAAGTTGCAGTGCTCCAGAAATTACGATGGCAGTTACGACTCCACCACAATGGGCCGTAATCACGTTGTAATCTTCTCGAGGAGTTGCTGTTACTCGAAGAAGCCTCGGCTAAGCATGCATCGGCCTAATTCATTCATTCGCCGGCCTCCGGCGTGGCCCAAGTGCACCTTCGCCGACAGTCATAAAAGATGCATGATGACCGCCCATTAAGTGGTTCTTGTTTTGTCGTGGGCCCGTCCACGGTCGACCTGTTGTCCGTCCATCCGCCGTCAACGTCACCGTCATCGCCGTCATCCGCCTCGACGGTATCGTGCGATTTTTGTGAACAATCCTGTTGGGTCAGGTGCAACTCCGGCGTGCAATTGCTGCACCTCATTCATATCCTTACAGCCGCCATCGATCCGAGGAGGCATCCCAATCGGCTTTCCATTTCCATTCAATTTCCATTTGCGATTTCGTTTTCATGCTCCATTCATGGGCCGTGGAAAGCTGCGTTTTGGCGGGAACGGGAACGGGAACGAATTCAAGGTCCCAATTCGAAATTACAGTACAGGTAAGTATCTCACAGGTGAAGTGACGGCAGGCTCGGTTGTGCACGACAGCAGCAGCGCAGATACATTAGACGGCATGGAAGCATGTGTATCTGACGAAACGGGCGCCCGGCTTGGCCGTAGATAGCGTGCATTACGTCACGCATGAAACGGGAAGCGGTTGCGTTTTTAACGTACATTTTGGTAAATGAACGGATTTCATGCACAAGACACGCTGGGTCCTGGCTGCCCCGCCGGGGGTGTCGCAGGCTCGGCTGCCAAGGCCGCGAGCGAAAAAGGGCGGCAAGCGCCGAGCTGGCCCGGCCCCGGGGGCGAGTCGGAGCCGCCACCAACAGGTGAGTGGATTCTAGGTCAGCAGTCTAAGCAAGAACATGAGTATGTATGACATGCAATGGGCAACGCGGCCATTGAACTGAGATTAGACCCAGACTCGATGGATTTGTCGATGATTCTGCTAATTGCGTACGTGCCACAACAATCGAAAGCTGTCACGACATCCTTGGAGCGTTTTGTTGCGGCTGCCAGCCGGGAATGCGGAAGGATTCATGGCGATGAGCTGCCGTGATGTAGGTCAATCGCTTAAGGATTTAAGAGTTAAGCTTTCGATATACCAAGAGTTTATTTCGAAGGCCTTTTTTCTGACAAATATAACGTTCTCCTACCCCAACATCCTTGGCTTAAATCATGTCTCTCCACTTTTCATTTTAACTTTTTCATGTGTCCTGCCTTTGATTACTATTCAAATTTGAAAAGTGAGAAGCTGATGGGAACAAGATGACAAAGATATTGCACTACTAATATTGGCTATGTTACTTGGAGCACCAAAAGTTTAAAAGATTTTGTAGTTTTAACTGATACGGATGCCGAAACGCATATAAAATCCATGCGTCCATGGAATTCATACTTTTTTATTCCTCCCAATAAAACTAAGTGTACATAATGAAAAAAATAGCTGCAGATCTATAAAGGTGTACCCATTCGGTATTCGTGTAAGCTTGTGAAACGTGAACTCTCTACACACCCTGAAAAACAAACAATTGATTTTGAGTGACGCATTGTAAAGTTTGGTATGCACTTTACAATGCGTCACTCAAAATCAATCCGCGCAGGATGTCCTGGAGATGTTGTGTCGACTTCATTGGGCAGGTTATGCAGACCACATAAATGACTGCAGCAATGTCAGGTGCGCAGCAACGCAAATGTTGGGAGGACTCACTGAACTTACATAGCAAATCACTATTGAGATTCAAAGGACACAGTCATTGTAACATGGCAGCTTCAAGCAATGTCTTCTATGGGTCATAACTTCATTAATGTTGAGATGCATTGACAATTATGATACAAAACGCTAGAAAAAAACAATTTTCCTATTCAAGCTTCAAAAATATTCAAAAAAACACAAATAATTAGCAAAGATTAAATAAATTTGAATTCACTTCAAATCTTTTCGGAATTTTCTGATTTCTTTAATTTTTGGAGAAAAAATGGAGCCTTGTCGATCTTAAAATTATTTAATGTGTTTATTGAGGATCTGTGTTCCTTTCCGATATCGCATAACACAATATCATGGAGTAATGTTGCGAAATTTCATATAAATTATGTCTTGAAAACCGATAAGAACCACTAGATTGTTATTTTTATGCAAAAATTTCAATTCACTTTACTATTCTGCTTTGACGTACATTTTTTTAGGCAGGCAATTAAGGATTGAAAGAAAATTTTAATCGAGTTAAAATCATTCGGTCCATCTGAGCTGGGAATTTGCTGTACGAACTATCTTCATTTGAATTTTAACACAATATATATCACAGCAAATCATTTTGTTTGTCATTTTGAGTTTAAATAAATCTAATAATTAAATATGGCCATCACCTAAAGTTCTATGATGATTTTGTCATGTTTTACATCAGAGTCATTTATGCAATCTTCAGTTACATAGTTAACTAGTTAGCATAATTATTCTATAGTGGAATTTCAAATGATTAAATTGTACCAATTCTTGCAGCTTTTTTCTTCATTCCCAAAAAGGATGCTTCATTGCCAGCTAATAAACTGATAGTGATTGATTCGCTTGAAATTCTGTTTACTTATATACGGAATTTGTACATGCATATTTAAGTTGTCGCCTTAAGATGTTGTGGTGACAGCAACGGCAGTGATGATTTCATGCGATCTTGTTGAGATATCTCGATGGGCGGAGATGCTTTTATGGTATTACCATAATTTACAGACCGAATTTTGCAACAAAAATTGCTGCGGCTCACCTTGTTTGAATAGCTAAATATCTCGTTGAGAATCATGTACATACGTATATTGAATGTGGGCTATATTTGTACTTAAGTACAAATCTAATTAGAAGCGTTTTTTAGCACTAAAGTTGATACGAGCAGATCGAGCGAGCTGTGGCGCTATTCATTCGCGAGGTTTGACGTTGATCGAAATGACCGCGACCGTTATCGATATTGGTGGTTTGATGAGTGATATAAGAGTCCGAGATGGTTCTAATCTTCAATGAGATGTACATATTTCTTGTTTTAAATATACTCTGTTAGTTCTAAAGAAACATTATAAATAGAATTAAGTAGGTATATCTACATTGTGGGTCTATGTCTGCTGGCAGACATGGACTCACACTTAGTCTTAAGGTTGAATTAGGTGCATGCGGGGGCGTATCTGCTGGCAGATACAACCTCGCATAGGTTAAGTTAGGTTATGGTGTCACGATAAATTGTTTTTTTCTTCTGTTTTTCCAATTTAAATTTAATAATAATGCTGATTAGTTAGAAACTAAGCGACATGCGTTAAATGCATATTTATGAAGATTAATAAACTTTGAGCGCCCTAGTGGCCATTTAGTTTTTAAGTTAGATGATAGTTCATAGGCTTAAGAATTTGTTAATTGCGAAAATCAATGAAATCAATAAAGCCATTTTTGAAATTGAAATTGAAAAAAAATTGCAACGCAGTCGACTTTGAAGAAGAGACTTTTTGTTTTATTCTTGGAATGTTGAATTCTATTCTTATTTTTTAATAGAAGTTCAACTGATAGACGTCCCATCGCAACAGTGCGGCGGCAGTTTTATTGATTTTGTCCTTGGCGCCATCATTAAACATAAATAAAATAAATTTAGATGGATGATTCAGAATTTTATAAAACTGCATTTTGGCCATGTTTGCTGGACATAACATCTTCGTGCGAATCGTGCTTTTCGAGATATTGATAAAAATGACTTCTTCTGCAAATTGCATTCATATCCGCCACTAAACGGATGACTGGCACATTCCGTGTCTCGAATAAGCAACATAAACGACTATTTGCAATGCAAAAGTAACGTTACAACGCTCAGCGAACACTCAACGAGGGTGCCTTTTTCTAGCGCTCCCTAAATGCTGGCAAGTCGTCACATTACAACGCTCAGTGCTATTTCGTAGCGCTCCCCCATTGCTGGCATGATGCTACGTTACAATGCTCAACGAGTAGTGCTATTTCGTAGCGCTCCCCCATTGCTGGCAAGTTGCTACATTACAATACTCAGCCGACGCTCACCCGTCGCACAGTGACGGAGAGTCGCCGACGGCGGCCCGCTCACGCTCTCATCGATGCTCGGCTGACGGCTTGCTTTCCAATGTGTTCGAATGTGTGCACGTAAATTCTTAACTGTCTCTATGGCTTCAACGCTACAGCGCTTGCTTCGTGCGATGGACGTCGCGGGTTCAATTCTCAGTGGCAAAGGCGATACATCACTAACTCATCATTTGGAAGCCGGCGTCTTCTTCACATGCCGGGCGACGAATATCATGTGGGAATTGTATTTTCATACAAATTTTCGTGGCTCTTGCCGCCGCCGATTCATTTTGCCATTTGAGTGCTGGCGGAGTAACAAATTCGTTGCATGCCAGTACTGGGACAGTAGTGCGCCAGTACTGGGTCTGTACTGGGCCAATGCTGCTTGTGGATCTTGGCCCAGTACTGGCATACAACGTCCGCCCGTAGTTATCATCCAGCACTGATATGTTACTGGGCCAGCACTGGCGAACGAGACTCAGCGAGCGTAATGTAGTGCTCAGCCAGCAATGGCTTAGCACTGGGCCAGTTGTGCGACCGTGTTCGGGTTATGGCATTTATACAAGGTATATGGAAAAGACATGGCATGCCACTGTTCCTTTATCCCTTGCACAAAACCTCCATATTAACGTGAATATTGATGTTTTTCGGGCAGAAGTTGTAATTCAGTATTCATCAAAGTGGTGTCACTGTTGAAAAGATGCACGAAACTAACTAATTTGGTCACTTGAAAGATCATACCAAGTCTTGCCTATATATCTTGACATTGTTAGTTATATGGCACTTAGTTTCCTTTTTTAAGCATTGTACACCAGTTTAGCTTAAGAATAAAACTAACCTAATAATTTTTAAAATCTTTTTGATCTCCAGGAATTTTCCGAATTGAAACGTAAGAATTTATCAGAAAATTTAACTAGACAAACGTCCAAAGAATACTTTTTTCTCAAAAATTCGGTATCGTAAGGAAAACTTACACAAAATCACATTGTTTAGCGTAAAGTTTGCATGGCGTTTTGTTTTCTTAAATATTTAGATTGTTTGTTAAAACTCGATCATCAGAAACCATATTCTAGAATTTAGTTTTGAAATAAGTTTTTGAATTTTTATAATTTTTATAATTTATTTTCTAGAAACTGTTTGTACTTTCTGATGAATACTGCTCATTCATTCCAAAAAATTTCAAGATACAAAGTGTTGAAAGAGTTTTGCTAATGCTTAGTTGATACACGAGCAACAAATGTATCAACTTTTTTGATTAAAATATTGACAAAGCACTTCAACACCAGCTCTACATGGACACGACTTTTAATTTTTTTTTATTCTGATAATGGGTTACCTGCAAGCTCATTTTCTTTGCTAGGGAAATGAAATATTAGAAATATTAATTTTTCGATAAAGAAGAAGTATTCATGATCAAAACAAGCCGTTATGTCTTTAGTCAATATACCGGAAATTAATTGATAAATGTTTCAAACGAATGTAGTTATTTATGTCAAAACCAATATCCATATGATGTTTAGGTTTGAAAGGAGAAAGTCTAAGGCACTCGCTTTCTTCAGAAAATTAATAAAAATCTTAAATGCATAGCATATTACTATTAGAAAAATCAATAAAATTAACGCCCACATCAAATAGTTACTCTTGGTGCTAGGTCCTGTGATGATATATTGTTTCGAAACATTTGATGTAAACATTTTAACTAAATATGTCTGATAAATACTATTCATCCACCACGAGAGGTGACAGAAAATCTTCTATAACCAAAGGAAAGCGAGAATAGTATGTTGGTGTTGTATTAATTTTTGTCTCTTAAAATCATCAAAAATTTTATTGCACCAATTTTCAAGAAAATTTAGTCACACAATACTCAATTAAAACCCTGATACGTATTTCTCCCTGTTCATATACTAATTAATAACGTTAACCTCTGATCCTATTTGAATGTTTTTTTTTGTAAATTTCCACCATGGCAAAGCGAAAACATTTGTCAGAATACAATTTTAAATCGGTTTATCAATTCGAAAACGTTGCCTGTCTAATCAGAGTCAAGAGATCGAATGTCGTTAAACAAAGAAACACCAAGAAGCCAATTAATTCGTTTTATTCGCGCTGCGTAATCTCTGGACATCTTTTCAGACTGGCATTCTACATTTTGTATAGTAACTCCTCACATACGGATTATTAGCTAAGGTCAGGGTTGAGTGGATCTAGAAAATATCGATTGATTTTTATTTGGTGCCCGACTGGATAAGTTTTTACAGGCTGCATTCAAATTATGATTAGAATTGGATTGAAAAACTGATCATGTTTCTCCATTTCTAAATAAAATAATAAAGATTATTCAAAATCATACACTGGAAAAATCAGTTTTTTCGCATCGTTTTCCAACCTTGATTCCAGTGGCTGATCTCAGTTTACGTGAAGCGCAGTTTCATTGAAAGATTGGGTTCGAGTTAGCTATTCAAGTTGTGTGTCCTGTTCTTGTCAAACCAATTTACCCTTCGGAGGATCGATACCTACTAATTATTATGCTTTCAAACACAAGCAACCCTGCCAGTGACCATTAGTTTTATTTCACACCTGTGACTGTTGCAAACGACGGGATCTGCGCCAAAACCGAAACTCCACTCCCTACATAAATCTTCGTCTGCAAACAAGACCTTATTTCGGTCAAAATCCCTCACAAAAGCCACTTAAGTGACTAAAAACTCAACTACTGTAAGATTTTTGTAATTGATATCAAGATGAGACCTTCTTTAATTAGGTAGGTGCTGCTAATGCTCTCCGTCAGACCCGTACTACTCTTTTGCAGAGTCCTTGCCGAGTGGTACGCAGCCTGCATATTGTTGTGCAGCTTAGCTGTGATAGGAGGTGTGGGCAACACTTCTTCCACATTCCATCCGAAGCAGGATAGCATGGAGGATGCGAAGAATAACTGAAGCCAGTCAGAAAGTCAAGTTTTATTTGATTTTCTTGATTTTGGTTGGCTACCGTTTTGCTTGGAAGCCAAAGATCGACGACAGACAGATTCACGGTAGACGTACGTGCCTTAAGTACCAGCCCATATCGGTGAGTGTCTGCCTTCGGAATCCTTAGAGCGTAAATGGCGCAGCTTTACTTTTACACCTTGTAATGCCATGACGTGATGATATGGAATTGAAATAAGTCGCGATTAGGGGCGACCAGTTAATGGCACTGGAACCTTTGGCTTTCCGCTTGCCACAAAGGCTAATGGTTACGTGCATTTTTTGCGATGAAAGGCAATTAAGAGTCGAGATTGACTTGAGCTTCGGTTGAGAAATGCAAAGGATAATAATTGCATTTTAATTCGCGTATTATCTCGGGCGACGGTCGACAACTACCACCATTTTAGAGGGAGACGTTCCAAAATATGGTTACGAGGAACCAGAAGACATTCACGATATTGGTCGCCATCTATCAAAGCCATTTTCGTGGTCTACTGTAGTTTGCTCCTATCAAAAATTAATTATCAATTTATTCTGCCGCCGCAAGGCCTCTCAGACCATTTTCGATCTTCTTTCCAAGGCTTGGTAAAAGTTTTATTTAGTGGCTGTCAAGCAACAAAGAAAATAATTACTCACACTCAATCCCACTCCCATGGATCAATAAAGAAACCGACACCGGGCTCTTGTGTTCCTCCCCCAGTCGACGTAAGACCGAAAGTCTTTTGAGTACGAATTGAAATTAAAGGACGCCGTACCCACCCTCCTGACACGGCGACGGCCAAAAATTATGAGATCAAGTGGGCATGGCTAATCGATTACAGGCTTCACCCCCTAGTCGGCTATCCAAAATGCGCCCGGAACGAAGAACATCCCCGAATAATTCTTCGCTATCAGAGTCGAATTGGCTCCCTCCCCCAGCTAGTTCTATGACTCGTACTCCCTTGAATCGATTTTGCTACAAAATTGATGATCCTTTGATGACTCCTCGAAAATTCACCAGTCGCCGTTTATTTGCTTCATTTACGAAGCAATTTCAAGTCTGGAATTGAACGAATTATTCACATCAGAATTTGATAAACGATTAATTCGTCCTGTTTGTTGTTTGTCTACTTAATTGAATAGTTAAATGATACAAATCGAGTTGATGGCCTTAATTGTTGTTTTGTTGCAGCTTGAAACCACCACCGAAGGATGGCGTAACGAAAAGCAACCCTTCGAAACGGCATCGCGAGCGTCTCAATGCCGAATTGGATTTATTGGCGTCATTGCTGCCATTCGAGCAAAACATTCTTAGCAAATTGGATCGACTGAGTATTCTTAGGCTATCTGTAAGTTATTTAAGGACAAAAAGTTACTTTCAAGGTAAGTGCAAGTTTTTGATGTTTTATTTGGAGTGGACGTCATAATAGTTCTACTTTAAATTGAGGTGTTGAACCTTTTTTTACCTGCACCCTTATTTTCGCCATTAACGTCATTAATAAATTCAATGAAAATTAAGTTCATAAAAAATCAGACTTAACTTCGAAAGACCAAATGAATGGATGCAAGGTCTCCTAGACATCACGAATATTTTGATTGCATAAAATATTACCCATTGATTTATTAACACTCTTAATGAGAATCAAGTATGGTTGATAGAAATCACATTACACAGCATATTACTCGGGGCACATTTTTATTATGCCTTCTAATCAAGTCTTCACAGAAAAAAAAGAGTTCAAGATTAAAATATTTTTAACTATTTTAAAAACCATTAGAGACTATAAAAATCTACTGTATTAAAATATTCATCCAAAGATTGATTTGATATTTATTAATCATATTTTATTTTTAAACTTGCAAGCCCATGCAAATTAAAATGTAGAAAATTTGTAAAAGATTTTCAATCTAATTTATGCTAAAAATGTGGTTTTCATCAAATGGTTTGGCTTTGATGCTGATGGATCATGTAGTATCAATGATAGATACTGTTATACAAATCGCCGACAGAATAACATTCTGTAAATATATAAATGAACATGAAATATTTAGGATAGCAATTTAAACAAGCCGCGAAGTGCGACCCTTGAAATCCACACGGTCAACTTCCCAGTAATATCTAGATAAACATTAAAAATATTAAACAAAATAATAGTTTTAAAAATATAACTACTTTAAATAATAATAATGAGAGGTATTCATAGCAGCAACAGGAATGAGTTGATATTAATCATATCATCTACGGAAGGGTTTTTTTGGACTTAAATCATTAAAGCAGTTTTTTTATTAACACTAAAACACTGTAAAAACTATTAAAAATCTGCTCAAATTATGCAAATATTATAAAACTTCGATTGAATTTACAACAATTTCCTTAGAATAAATAATATAAATTAATGTCATTCGTATGAACCCTCTATACATAATAACTTTGAATGATTTTTTATTTTTTATTTAGTTTTTTTTTATAATCATGAGTTATGGTTTTGCTGCTTTCTCTTCAAAAACTGATAAGAATGTATAAATTTTATAAACATTTATTACTGCGCTGTGCAAATCAAGTTAAAAATTATTTTTTATGACAAAACCTTAAAAGCCTAAAAGCCTAATTTTGTGCATTTTCTTTTATTAAAGTAAAAAGCGGCTGAAACAATTTTTATGTAATGTTAAAAAAATTGCAGCAATGTTAATACACGTCTATTGACGCCATAATGTTGCAAATATTATATCTGGTTCGTGAGACATAGTGAATGATAAAAATGACCTTGAAAATCATGATGACTTTTAATTATTTTTTATTTGTAATTTAATTTTTTACGTAATCATGAGAAAAAGTTTTGGAATTGTTTTTTCAAACATTGTTTGGAGTATATAAATTTTATAAACACTGATTACTATATTTCGCAAATCAGGTTATAAATTTATTGTTTATGAAAAAAAATCTAATTTTTTGCACTTTATTCTCTTAAATTAAAAAACGGCTTCAACAGTTTTTATTTGAAAGATTCACGCAAATGTTAATACGCGTCGATTGACACCTTAACAATGCAAATCGTATGTTTGGTTCGCCAGATATAAAGCATGACAGAAATGGCCTTGAAGAACATGATGACTGTTAATGATTTTTTATTTTTTATTTGATTTTTTTTTGTGGTCATGAGTAAGGAACTTTGATGCCATTTTCAATAAAACTGTTTGGAGTATATAAATTATATAAACATTGATTACTTGCACTTGTAAATAAAGTTAAAAATTTATTGTTTTTGAAAAAAACCGTTATTTTTTGCACTTTTTTTAAAAAATTAAAAAAACGGCTCGAAGAAATTTTTTAAAAATTTGACAGAATTACATAAATCTTAATACGCGTCGATTGACACCTTATTCAAGAAAATCGTACGTTAGGTTCGCGAGATATAACGCATGACAGAAATGACTTTCAAACGGGCAAAACAGCAAACCCCCCGACCGAAGTTTCCCAAAAACTAATCAGCTCTTAAGATTGCAAAGACGCTTCGATTGACATCTCAACGAGGTTGATACGACTTTGTTTACGTGAGTTATCGTCGTAGAAAAAGTGTCCACGAACGTACATACGTACGTACGTACATACGTACGTACGTACGTACGTACATACATACACACACACATTCATCTCCCTTTCTAAAATCACTTTATAGACCTCACTCTATAGACCTCAAAACGTAAAGAAATGTTGAAAATTTCAATTTCGATTTTCGAGGTGATTACAAGAACTTCCCATATACTGGGAAGTTAAAAATTTAAACTTTCTCCACGAATAATAGTTCGACAACAGTTCATAAAAACAAGGCTTAGACTTGATAAATTGATTCCGAGCTGGTTTTTTCATATGAAAAATAAGAATTGTTCTAAAGTGGGCTGTGAACACTGAACACTTCCACAAAGAGTAGGAAACGGTGAAGGAATTTTCTTTCATTTCTTTTTTTTATGTAACCAATCTATTTTTTGTAGTCATTACCGGGGGTTTGCTTTTGTAACTCAAACAGAGCACAATTTTTTTAAGATCGTAAACATACATTGATTGACTAAATTCAATAAATATACTGCGCAAATTTTTCAAATTATCTGTTAAAAGTTTTCAAACAGCATTTTCGGAGAATCTTTCGGAATGACAAACATTGAAATTGACGATTCCGTTGAAATAGTTTCATAATCGGTTCATTTGTCATCTTCCCACAAGAAAATTATTATAATTGTTTTAAAAATTTTGGTTTCAAAAGGTTCATTTGGAGAAATAAAAAAATGTATTCTTTTGAAAAAGTTGAGATCTTTCGCAATTGTTTTTGCACTAATCTCTTTCGCAGATAATATTCCATTCGCTCGTTTGTGATACAAGTACCAAATAAATTTCGTTGATTTTATTCTCTATTTTGAAATATTTTAGTAAAGTTACAAGTTATTTTTAAAGTCGATAAATTCTTTGTAGAAACAATTTTTTTCTGTAGACATTTGCAAATTCAAGTATAATTACAGCCTTGCTGTTTCGTTCAAATTTCGCTTTATTCTGACATGACTGTTATATTCGAACATCATTTCAGGTCAGTTATAGAAAGTTGCGTGTTCTCTTGATGAGCCATAATAGAATAAAATCTTTCTAAAATGAAACACTTGGTTTTTTTTGACTCACAAATTTTATTATTAGAACGACGCGTTTCGATCCTTAGATCATCTTCAGGTGAGATGATCTAAGGATCGAAACGCGTCGTGCTAATAATAAAATTTGTGAGTCAAAAAAACCAAGTGTTTCATTTTATAAAGATTTTAATCATTTCAGGTAGCCAATTTTCAAATGATATATCTTCCAAGATAACATAATTCACGTGTTTATATTCTTATTTGTGATGAAATCAAGTACACATAACCATCGCGAAATTATTGGTTATCCTTATGAAAAAAATAATACAAAGTTTTCCCATTGGAAATATCTTTAATTTAGTTTAAATATTGTTAACTTAGTTGTTAATTTTTATATACCATCAAAGTACTAAGGAAAGTTACTACCTTCGCATCGCAAATATTGCACTTATTAACGACTAAATAAAATTCTCCCAATGAAGTATTCTCAAATGTATATTTCGATCTATTTTTGCCTAATTCACGATATATTTTCTAACTTACAATATGTTACTCCAAAGCTTCTCTGTAGATTTAATCAACATTTCAAAGCGATTTTTCATTGGTATTTCTTTGACCTTCCCAGGTCCGTTGCTATCCGCGTGCTTTACAACAAAACTTGATTTGATCAAATGGAGTTGTAATTGCTAGTCCATGAATATCATTCTGAGCGATTAGATTACGAATAAATGCATTTACCATTTGAAAGGCTGCTTATAAATTGCAGATTTTAAAAGGAATTTTTCTAATTTTGTGTTGGGTTTTCATGTTTTCTTGTAAACTAAAAATGAGTACCACCACAGACTTATACCTGATATAATTATTTATTATGTCTAGGATTCAGGTTTCTCTAAAAAAAATTACCAGCTTTCGCTGAAGAAGCATATTCTTGTGTTTTTTTCATTCTCTTGAGCAAAAGAAAAAAATAAAATAGTTCATTCGCTTACCTTCCGTCTATCATTCCGCTATGATTTTCTTTTGTTTTTCCAATCAAGTTGCTACCAATTTCAGATTTGGTTGATAGGTGTTGTCCGGTCAAGAGATTAGGATTTGTATTTTCTGTAATAATAACTCTCATTTTCATCATTTGACTGCTTTTCTTGATATTTGGTTTGAAATGTATAAAAGATAATTCTTTAATTATTTGTTTTTGTTTTCTCAAAAAAAGTCATGAGTTATTGATGGTGTTAATGTAATTTTGCTTTTTAAAATATAGTTTTTATGTCGCCAAGAATATTTTAACCAAGCGAAATGCATTTTACACACGGAATCAAGTATCGTCCATTGCATCTAAATGATAACGATGCTTTTAAAAAAACTCAGAAAGTGTTTGAATTTTTCTAAAGAGTGATTTTTAATGAATTTTATTTCGCCCAAAATCATAGAGCAAAGTGTTTTACAAAACATCTGAAAAATTCAAATTTAATTGGCTTCGGAAAATATCTACAACTTTGTCATTGAATTTTTAATGTAAAATATGATTTCATAGCATTTGAGTTGCTTTCCAACGATGGCTTATGCGACCTATAGTCACTAGATTGTAAATATAATAAAAGTCACCGATTTTTGCTGCGAAAGCAAGCATATCATAAACAATACAGTTAATTACGAAATTAACATATTTAGTGTAAAAATTCTGCACTGTTTCCTGTGCAAACAATATCATCTTGCGTTGCAATTATTTCATTGTAAACAGTTTTGATCGACTAATGTATCATTGTCGTGTTTACTTTTACACCTTCCTGCGTGCCCAGCTCTAGATCTTGAGCTAATTTTTAATCATGTATCTTGAAATGAAATGAGTAGCGGAACAGGCGCATCATTTAACTGTTCTACTTCGAATAAGCCAGGCAACCATGAAGCGATAAGATACTCCGATTTTATAGGTAAGCTGCTCAACCATATCTGAATATTTCTTTTATTTGTTTTCACGAGTCCTCTTTTCAAATTTTATATACGTAGAAACAATATTGTAGCCAACAAGTTGCTGAATTTTCTTTTAATTGGCACTAGTGATTTTTAAAATATGATTTACATGAAAACCGATCAAAAAAATTTCATAGAAATTTCGTTGGTAATAAATAACTTTAAAAAAAATTCTTACTTTTGCTCACCTGACCTGGGAAGGCTCACGGTAGGCTTTTCAAGTGTAATCACCCAGAAGCGCGTTCTAACCCTTGATTGCTTCTAATCATGCAAGGCAACTTCACCAGGTAACGTACGCAAAGTTCCTATATATCATTTGTGCATATAAGAGCAAGTTGAACATAACAGGCACAGTGCAAGCTGTTGCACTTTCAAGTGGACATGTTTATACACCACGAGAAGTTCAAACTAATTGAAGTGCATGCATTTAAATATTTATATTATGGGTTGACTGAAACGCATTTATTATGAGCCGAAAAGGAGCTTTGCATTTCTAGCGGAATAAGAAGAATTGTTTTTCTGGTTGAGCTATGTATTTTGCTTCGACGAAAGAAATATCTTGTGAGGAAAATCTCAGAATTAGAGTCAAATTATAATTCTGTGTCTAACGTAAATTATTAAATCAAAAACAATAACTCTTTTTCTTCGATATATTTTGACAAAAATTTCCCGTTCTTTTCAAAAATACTATAACAATTGTAATCATGACTGTCTAGGCTAGACCTGGCTGGATATCCACTAACAAGGTGAATGATAAATGACGTGTACCTTTAAGATATTTTATGAAAATTATATGGGCTAAGTATCTGTTCTGTACCTTGAAGTTTTTCTACTCATTTAACATTTTTATGTAGTTTTTCATGATTGTCTCACTGGTTTTTTATTGTTAGCTGAAACGACTCCCGGTTATTTGTTTTTACCCTTTTTATGTTTCTATCAAAAGCATGTAACATTGTGTGTGGTGGTGGTGATATCAAAATATTTTCCCTTATTTTGAACAATGTTAACCTTTATTATCTTCTGCCTAATTAGATAAATTATCAATAAGTAGTTGATCAAATTTTCCACCCGTAAAAATAAGTACATTTTTCCAACTTTATCTTCAATTTCAATTCCTGGAACTTTCAGTAAGCATAGTAAAACATTTGTGTTGACGTAGGATATTTAAGAGACTGTTGAAAACAGTTTATGTTTGAACAAACACTCCTGATGAATTTTTAATCATATAACATGCGTAGTTTGTTTCTTGGTATCGCATGTTAGTGTTTACGCGTTCATTCTGTTATAAAATAAAGAATAAATTTACGTAGCTTTCTGTTTATATCTTGATATTTAACTTTTCAATGATGAAAGCAGATTGTATTGCTTTATGTTCAACAGTTTGATACTTCTTATTTTTTATTCTGGAAACCTTTGTCACCTTCAGTTTAATTTTTGCTGCAGAAAAAGACACTTATGTGTACCATACCCTTATATTTAAGGCGTTCTGCGTCTTAAAAAAACAAGACAAATGTGTTTTCAGATACAATTTGTTGAACTGATTGATATTTTCATTCTCTTTTTTCAATGCTTATGAGAATTGTAATTTTATTCGCATTATTGTCTGGCTGTTCGCGTTGGAACTTCAGGAGAAAAAACTTGTCAAATACAATAGAACTAATAACAAAAAAATATTGAAGGGTCTGTGATTTGCTTTCGATGTGATATTCTTAATGTTCATCGCAGGACTCAAAATCTTCCGTTTTAAAAACGAAGACAATTTTTTTTCCCGTTTTAAAAACCAAAACCAATTTTTTTTGAAAAGCAATTTGATTATTTTATTTTAAAGTAACATTTATTTTCACCAAAAACATTCGTTAAAACTATGAGATCTTACTTATTGTGATAGTTGATAATTTTAATAAGAAATTGAGTTGAACGATTGATCAGTTTGTGCTCATTTGAGCTAAGGTAAAAATGTCTGGTCAACATTTCCTCTGAATGTGATTTCAAATAGAATCTAATTGTGTTTCTTATTTAAGATTCAGAAAGTTTTCTACTGATTTTGAAAAAAAAAAAACATTTCATCAACCGTATTTTCAAACTAGCGTATGATTGTGCTATTTAAAAAAATCAATCTTAAATCGTGTTTCGTCTCACGGTGGTTTGAATATTCATTCTACTATCGTTGAAGCAGCTCAGAAAGTCATTTTAAATGAGGAATCGCAAAGATTTGACAAGCAAGACAAAATCTTTGAAGAAAATACTACTAGAATTTCTCAAATATTTTGACCACAACATACCACGCAACTATAGAGGGCGCACTTCTATATTCACATTTTCTTTTTATTTTCATCGTGAAAAAATGGTTTCTACAAAAGAATAAAAAGGTTTCCCGCATTGTGTTTGACTATTTGCAGCCAAACACAGCTAAGAGAATGCAATAATTATAACAGTATTTAAACTGCAGCAACAAATCGATTTCAATAAGCTATTTTAAGAATATTTTAAAAATTGAAAGTTAAAAGTTTCTTTTCTGATGGTAGGTCTAACAAACATCATACTGAAATAGCATTCTCTTTCAAAATTTTGCTTAGACGTTGGCAACAGAAGAAGAGAGTTTCTGTATTAATTGCAACCATCGGCTGCTAATATTGTATAGCATACATGCAAGTATAGTTTATTATTCATGATATGAAGAAAAATTAAATTAGAGTGAATCTATTCCATCTTGTTAGCAGCAATAAAAAACAAAACACTCCTATTTTGCATAAAAATATTGATTAACTTACATGAAAATCATGCTACATGTTGAAAGCGCGGACATAGTCAATCATAAATGTTATTAAAATGGATACCTATTACCATTTTTAACTACCCTTAACAAATGAAAGTAACTAGCTTAACAACTATTCATTACAGTCAAGTAAATAATTGCAGCTAAGCAGTCGTAAATCATAATTAATTGAAAATAAAATAACATGCAATCAAAAAAACACCAGATTATCCAAATCAATTGCAAATATTCACACTTTTCTTGGTGTTTTTTTTTGACACCACCCCGCGGAATAAATGAACTGAAGGTCACTTGGTTACTAGAGTTTATGGTCACGCCATTGCGTGACACAATCTTGATGTCTTTGAATGTTAGCGATGGCGTACGAACACATGTTGTAAGCAAGAGAACATTATACGAGTATATATGCCAAATTCAGACATGAATCCGAATGGAAAATACAGAGTCAGTTGTTAAATCCTTGCCAGGGACTGTTTTGTTATCTAAGTGTACATTTGAACGCGGATATGAGTGAAAATAAAAACGCCACTATAAAATGTCCTCCTCTGACTGGCGTCAGTTTGATTTATTGGTAATGTAATGGATTACGATGACGGACGAAATCATATTTGTGGCTTCGCAGCACTTTAAAGCAAGTCCTGTGCAATTAGCCCCTTCCATTTCGCAGAGGGATGCGATTATAGCGAAAACTTTGCCACACCCTTTCCTTACGCCATCTTTTCGCCATACGATGACATCATAGCGGATTCGATGCCCATTGAACTGCTGCCGCCTGAATTCAAAGAGGATTCTTTAAAAACCACTCGGGCCCATATGTTACCAAAGCCATTATGCATTCCCTGCCTTAAACTTGATTGCGATGGGTAAATTATTCCAGTGCCGAGCTAAAAACCCTACTATGGTAGTGGCCCTTACCCATTGTCGGCGGCAGCCATTTCGCCTAATGAAAGACATTGTGTACAAACATTTTCCCGATAATGGGGAAACGCCGAGAATGGGAAAACGGGACAAGCACTTTGGAGCTCTCCAAGTTGCCGGAGTTATCTACTCGAAGAAGCAGTTGCCATTGGCTGCTTTAGCTCAAGTTTGCTTTGATGATGTCTGCGTCTATGAAGATGTTGATGTCTGTACGGAATTTCCCTTCTCCAGCAGGACGATAGGAAGGGCAGAAGGACGATAGGGTGGCATGCCAATGGGGTGGGAAATGACAGAATGCTGGCAGAGGACATGCGCAATTTTGTCTTTAAGAAAAAAGAAGTCGAAGAAATGGCCATAATCGCATTTTCATCAATCGAAGATGGAACCTTGCCGAAAAATGGAATGGAGCTGCGCCCTGGTTTGCTTCAGAACGAGAATTATATTAAGCGGGAATGGTGCAAGGGAGCTCGATAGTGAATGTTGGATATAGGTATGTTAGTAGTTCAGGGTTGTATCTATTTGCTGACGAATTAAGGTAGAATCTGCAAAAAAATTTGCTGGAGCAAAAAGTGATTGTAGTATATTTATGCGCCCTAAGTTTCAGTCATGAAAATTCATACACTTTTCGTAAATTTTTCTTTCTTCTCCTTTCATTTTATTTGTTAGAAGAAAAAAAGTTGTTTCAAAGTAACTGAACACGTTAAAATGATTATAATTCGTTGAAATAATTTGAATTTTCACATCTTGATAGTAGAAATGAACTTTTTATACGTTGAAGAGGGTGTGATCCAAACAATGGGCAAAAATTGTTAAGCTCATACCTATATCTTTTTACTATAACGTCTCAGATATGTTTTAGCTTCAGATTATTGACTTGATAAGATATCAGAACAAATTTGCAGAATTGCCTTATTTTCAAGTTCAAGTTAATATCGTAAATGCCACAAATACTAAAAGAAACTGCTGAATCACATCTTGAAAAGCTGCAGAAATTCTAAACTTAAACACGTATACGCAAACCAAACATAAAACATATTTTCTGATCATTTACTTAGAAACAAGATGCAAACATGAATAAATAACCCTAACAATAATTCAAGTTCAAGTTTTCGACGTAACTGAAATTGTTTATTGTGATACTGTTTATATAGCTTTTTCAACATTTGCAAATTGTTCAAGAGAAGAACAGTTAGTATTAGTTAAAATTGTATTTGTTCGTTTTCAATATTGATATTATAACACTGTCGCTATGAAAAGTGTTAAGTCATGAAATGCGTTTTAAATATTAGAATTCAAAGAAGGTAGCTGAATTCTATTGAAAAATGGACACGTGTTAAGACAAAATTTGGGTTTATTGCATTTATTTTTGAATTTTGACAACCAAGAGACGATTCTTGAGAACCATATTTGAGTTATGTTCATTTTTTTTTGTTTTTTTCAAAAGAAACACGTCATCCCCCTCAATTTATATATATTATATGCATGTGATGAAAATCAATCACTGAAGCACGAAAATTTTAGGACATGAAGGAAGAAGCATAGCAGCAAATGTCATCTGTTGTTAATAGCAGTAACATTCATCTTAAAAAATAATAAAAGTGATGTGGTAAGTGTCTCACTATAATTAATTATGGATGGATTTTTTTCTTCAAAAATATTCAATAAATGAAGCAAAAAATACTAGTATAGTATCCATAAGTTTTCGGCTTGCAAAAATATTAAAATGAAGATTATTTATATTATATAGAGTAAAAAGAAGCTCGCGTAAGTTTCCTTCTGGTTTCTCCTTATTTCAAAAGGTGGGTGTTTTGACTAGGCAAGTATATGAAAGGTCTAGCTGCGTACACAATGCGGTTTCGCACGCGATTAGCTGTAGAAGGATATACCCAGGCAGCAGCACCAGCATCAGTCAACCAGTGAAAGATTACAGCCGAATTTGAGAAATTAGTTTGTTTTTGGTAGTCGTTTTAAATACCCGACAGTGTTTTTTATTAAAAGCAATTGAAATTAAGCCATTTCAAGGGCGTATTATTCTTTAGCTCCTCTTCAATCGCCAATTATTTAGATGAATTGCGTAAGGCTATATTGCATAAAATTGTATTTGTGCAGTAGGAATACGATTTGTAGATGAATTTTTCAGAAAATTGGGGTCGTTTTGTATCTCAGTTGTTGATGAATATCACACCGGAAATTATATCAAAGTAAATGTTCATTACAAAAGAATTTTGACTAATTGTTAATAAAGTTAAACTCTACTTAAAACCTATATAATTTGCTTTTTAACTGTGAAATTCACTTTTACTCTGAATTTTTCAACCAAATATAATTAATTTTCATTCAATCAACAATTCGTAGGTGAATCAGTGAAATTTTTAGAAGGTATTTTCACTTTCCTTGTAAAGCATAAGAATAAGATGATGCTCTAAAATTCAAAAAAAATGATGGAAAATGATCGGCTTCTTGTTGAAAAACATGGTAGAACAAAGTCCACCCGCCTCTTTCACTACAAATACATATTGATTATTTTGTAACTTAAGCTTAGTTACAGATTTAAATCATCAGAAAATAATCCTACCAACTTCTTGATTTTAAGCCTTCCTCAGAGAGAAGCTTTTAAGTTTTGAAATGTGAAGTTTAATTTATATAGAAAAAGTCTCGGCGAAACTACTAATGTCTAAACAAAATATTACTTTTGAAAATCTCCTTTCAATTTTGGCAAAAATTTAATTCAAACCTTGTAATTTGCCAAGATCTCTTTTAGGTACTGATTATTGTATTTTTAGAAGAAGAAAAATCGCAGTCGCAAACCATCTCAGGAAACTCTATTGGGATATACAAAGTTTCAATGAAAATTGATAAACCCGTTAATGTCGCACTGTTTTATTATTCTCGAATTTCATTTCAGCTCATGGTTTTCGAGGATTTATTTTGACTGCGGCAAAGGACAATTAAACCTTGCGTATCAAGTCATATCACATAAAAATCGCAAAAACTTAACTAGCTTTTATGGCCCACCAATCTTATTTTCACTTGACTTTTAAGAGCTTCAAGTGGAATGAGTTACCTCATATGAAGACTCATTGTATTTTCGTTTAGAGTTGCCATTTTACAGTTCATGACTGACTGTTTTTACGGTTCTAGCTTTCTTGTATTGTGGGTTGAACACCTCAACACAAATAATTTTTAATTCTAAATCCCTTACGAGTCTGTGTACACACATTCCAGCTCTATCATTACAGAACCAAGTAGGATGTTTGCACTTTGGTTGTAGCATTTTACCTGGATAAACTTAAAAACGTAGTGGCAACACCAACGCAGTCCTGTTACTTACTTCAAGCACTATCCTTTCCGCAGTGCCCAGTAACTGGCTGACATAAAAGTAATTAACTTTTATATGACAGGCAAATAGCGTCTGCAAGCAGATATGAAAATGCCACCCACTGTCACTAATTAACGGAAGAACCGTTGGACTGGCAATTCTATAACGAAATCCACCCTTAGCGCAACGATACTAGATGGTGAAAAGGAAACCGAAAAAATATTTTTCGTGGATTATGATTTTTATCGCAAATAATAAATTCTCGTTGAAATTTATTAGTGCACACATCCCTTTTGTACGAGCTGTAGCGATATGACCAAAAACTAGGGAAACTTTGTTGGAAGCTATGCAGACTAGTATGAACAGTATCGCGGTAGGGTAGCTTGAAACAAGACCATTCTTCCTAACCGAGGTAGGAAATTCAGGAGACATTTTTTGGCTGGTATCGTAGAACATTTTTAACAGACGAGTGGTTTATTTCTGTGCCACCTGTGTTGGAGGGATCCAGAGTATATGAACTATATCTATACATATCGATGATAGTTGAATTTTCGTTGGTATCGATGGCTTCTTATTGCTGGAGTCTGCTCTTTGTGGATGAAGTTTATTCTCTTGGCTCCTTACCGATTTTCAGAGATAGCCATGTGCAGCAAATCATTTCTCTTGCCTTGAACTGATGAATAGTTAAACACCACAAAAAGCTCTTAAAATATTTCTCCACAAAGTTATTTAGGTAACTGAATGCTTCCATTTTTCTTAGGAAACCTCAGTATCTTTTACTTGATACAACGATAGGTTCTTGTGAATTGAATCATCTAAATAGAATTGTGCAGAGAATCTGGAGCATTTATTAGAACGGTTGACTTTTCACTTTGGGTTAAGATTACAATGTATCCAAATCAATTATTGTATGCAGAGAAATTTGCATCCTGCTTGTCTAATGGATATTTCGAGGAGAAAAAAACTTGGAATGTTTGAATATTAAGAAACTATTCAATATTATGCAAAGCAAGCCACTGTTTGACTTCTCCGAAATTCTTGAACACTATATGCATATAAATATATGGCAATTTGAATGAATGTCAACAGAATTTTCTAATTTTTTGTTGAATGTATTAACCAGAAAAGCTAAGCATTTGATATTTCGTTCGATATTTCTATTGGTAGTATTGGAGGTCACTAAAGCCATGTAACTTTTCATCATGCTTTATGTGTGTATGAAATTAGTCAGCAGAGCTTACAAAACCATTTTTGTTGGTTTTGGTGGTTCCAAAAAATGACCGTTTGAAAATCTCGCTTGATTTCTTTTGAGTCCAAAACAGTAACCTTCTTGGTCGATTCTGAAGTAAATCTCTGATATCTAAGAATTTTTTCACAGCAGAAACAGTTCTAAATGCTCTCCGAAAATGATTCTTCTACCAACATTTTTCTACCCTCATTCATATCTACCTAACGATGGACCACTTTTGTTGTAGTTTTTGGGAGAAGCCAAATTGAAGGCTGAGAATTGAATTTCTCAAGTGAATTTCAGATGGTCATATTTTAAGTATCCTTTTCTCAAAGAGTTTCATATCCGTAGTATTTTTAATGTCTAGTAGAATGCTTCTTTGTGAAATAGACTACCCCGTTTTATATCATTCTAACGTTAGTCACTTTTGCTAATAAAAGAGTATTGGGTAAACTAATCTCATTATTATTTTTATGGAAGACAAGAATATCTTGTTAGTTTTAGAACTTTTTATGGTTTAATATTTTCATTTCTTTTCATGTCTTTTAGTGTTGAAATAACAAATATTGGCATTTTAAGTTTTCAGTTGCCTGGCAGTGAGCATAGTTCCTGTAAACTGGTAAGCGAAACTAGAGCTATCAAATCTTTGGTGTGTAATATCGTCCGTAAAACGACTACTTAGCATCAAAAAAATCCTTCGTTTCAGTACCTGAATGTATATTATAAATAAATATCAACTTAAGTAAAAACAATTTAAAGATTCAAGTTATTCAATTCTAATTCAAGCCTGGATATGGTTTCAAATGATTACACTGTCCTACAACGAATTTCCTTTTTGAAGGTTAAGTAGTGTTTCTACTAGCTTTTTGTATGCTTATTACGTAACTAATAGTCAAAAGTTTCCATCACATCAGAATTTTGTGGAATTTTTAATTTTTTTATTTTTTGCATAATTTTTCTATAGGAATTTAGCTTGAGGGCGATGGAAAGGAAATTTACCTGCCAATCGTCATAAAAGTAAAATTATCTAGGGTCTTCATTTTTAAAAGGATAGTTATTAAGTCAATATTTAAGCATTGATCTTATGTGGTATATATAGAATCATCTATGGATGTAATAAATCAGTCGTTAAATGTACTGTAAAATTATATTATATATTATATATAAATATAAAGTTTTTTTATGTGCTAACTCCCGTCAACGTTTTTGTTACATTTGTGGTGAGTATTTGGTGTTAAAACAACAAAACACCATTACGCGCTTTGTGAAAAACATATGTATACGAACGTTACTTCGGTATTGCTATTCGTAACTTAGACAAAACTTGGACACCGAATAAAGTTTGTAGGAGCTGCGTATCAGAACTTCGCAAGTGGTCACTGGGCAAGGAGAACTGTTTTAACATAGGTAAACCCATGGAATGGAGGAAACCTCAAAACCACTACCAAGATTGTTACTTCTGTTGCTGCAATGTGAAAGGGTACAACGCAAAAACAAAAAAAGGGATCAATTTCCTGCAAATTCAATCAGTGACTTATCCAGTACTAAAAGAACCGAATGAAGATCAGCCGTTGCTTCCATCTTCTTCCAATACTATGCATACTAACGAATCATCTGAAAGTTGTAGCCCAGAAGAAAAGGAAGAAAAGTCGCCTACTCTGTACATTTGAAGGAGTGTTAGGAAAATTTGGTATCAATTTTGGTTAAAGTTGATTACGAGCAGCATGGATGGATTGTGTGTGGAGATTTAAAAATACTTTCTATGTTATTAGGACAGCAAAGTGGTTATACAAAATATTCATGTTTTTCATGCGAATGGGATAGCAGAAATAGAGCAGAACATTATACTTGGAAAGAATGGCCGGCAAGAATTAATTTAGACCCAGAAAATAAAAATATAGGTCGACAGAATTTAGTCCCACCAGAAAAAATCTTACTACCACCTTTGGATATAAAGCTTGGTCTTATGAAGCAATTTGTGAAGGCTTTAGATAAATAAGGGGATGGGTTCAAGTATTTACTTACAGTATTTCCATCTTTGATCTTCAGTATTTCCATCAACTGAAGGAGGGTACGAAAACTGATGAAGGATGCAAATTTCGATGGAAAATGGACTCCTATAGAATTGGCAGCGTGGGTATCGTTAAAAGAAGTTAATAGAAACTTCTTAGGAAATCACAAAAGCCCCGATTATGAAAATATTATCGAAAACATGCTTCAAAATTTTCAAAGATTAGGTTGCCTCACGAGTCTCAAAGTCCATTTTCTTCATTCACATTTGGGCTACTTTCCTGAGGACTTAGGAGCAGCTAGTGAAGAATAAGGCGAAAGATTTCACCAAGATAGTAAGGAAATGGAGCAAAGGTACCAAGGAAAGTGTAATATTAGCATGATGGCCGATTACTGCTGGATGATGAAGCGTGATGATCCAAACCGTGCACACAAGAGAAAATCGCTCAACAGAAGCTTTTCAGAAAAAAGAAAAGGTTTCACAAACCTCTGTAATATTTTTTAATGTTCATTATAACACTAAATATTCGTTTAATAAAAACAATTCTCATTATTCAGCTGCTTGTTTACTTCTGATTGTTTTTTTTCTTGAATACCTCAATTTTCACATGATTTTTATAAATGTGTTTTTTGAAAAATACTGATGTGATAGAAAGAAACTGACTTCAGATTCGTCATTAGGAGGTCCCGAAACCTAATAAATGAGCACTCACATCAAAAAAGGAAAAAAAAATTTCAAATTTTTAGGACTGTGTTATTTATTACAGTATATTCACTATTAGAAATAACCTTTCGATATATTTTTTTTCGGTAGGAAATATCCTAGCGTTTGTTTGTATTGTCATCAATTAACAAAATATTGATTCTGAATTGGAAACAATATCAATAATTTGGTGAAAATACGCTTAGATATTGATAGTCCGATCCACGAAATCACTTCAAATCATTTTATAGGTTGCTTTAAATCACAAATTTCTATTCCAAAATTTATCAAGTGGGACAGATGGCAAGAGTTGTTTATTTTTCTTGCGGTTTCAACTGAGTAAAATTTTAGAATAGACTTTTTGCAGATGGAAATGCAAATGCAAAGTGGAATCAATCTGCTGATGGTTGAAAACTATATAAGATTTCAAATGCAAAAGTGAAAATCCGCCATGGGCTGAAGTTTTTAGCCTAATCATTGATATTTTGACTTACGGATTCAGATATTTTGCAAAATTTGGCGACAACAAATACCTATTAAGATTCTTTTCGCAGTTGAGCTGAGTACTTGATATCGTCGCCTGAATGTAAGAACTGATTAACACAATTTTTCGGTATTTTCAAAGCACATGTATCTAATTGTAGAAAAGGCAGTTATCATTGCAACGCAAAAACTTGGTACATACCGTTTCAAAATAAGCAAACTATCAGCAATCCTGCGTTCTCGTTACATATTTGGTGCTTTCTGATGGCAATATGGAAAAATGTGCAAATTTTCGCTGAACCATCAAAATATCGCAGCTAAAGTTCAACCCTAACTAGACTCTATGTGGACACATCGGCTCGCAAGCCACCCACAGAAAACTTTCGCTTCCATACTTTTGGACTTCCTCCTTCCATAAATTATGATTTTATCAGAGAATATTGTGTACCCTTCCAGGGGAACTTTCACTTATTGCGTTCGTCCCATTGAAGGGACTCAGCCACAACTTTCACTTGTTTACTATCTTAAATTTATTCAAGCAATTTCAATGCTGAGATTTTTCTTCTTTGACCTAATATCAACCCGAAATGAAAAAAAACTTCCTGCGGACATTTTTATTTCTCGAGGAGGTTGCGTGAGTTTTTATAAGAAGTAATTTTTACTCTTATAAATCATATTTATGATGACGTTCAGTGATTTACATAAACAGTCGTCGCGACAGTTGAACCATTGAACCTATTCACGGTGCCGAAATAATCCTTGAAGGATTCCTTTCTACGTTCTGGAGTTCGTTAAGGAAAATATAGTTTATCAAGCGCTTTAACAGAATTATATGGTACTTTTTATTTTCCGTTATAAATTATACCAAATGACTGATTAAGTGAGATAAATGATAAGAACAATTCGTTAATGTACGAACGTGATATTTGACTGTTGAAACTACCAAAGCTGATTGTTTGCTAGATTAAATGCTATTTTCGACGATTTCATATTAAAATCAAGCTTTTTAGCGAAATTCTTAGGTGCCCTAATTGTGCCAAATGGCGTTCAATTCAAATTAGATGTAGATACGAAATTACCCAAAAATGTTTCATGCTTGACACTTTGTGCGGTGAATATTCATGTACTCCGTGGATTCAACGTAGAAAAGGCTCTCCAGAATTATTGATAACTGATAAAAATGCTCTGCATATTGCGGAGAAATATCGAAATGACCTTTTCAATCGCGAGTTGGTTGAACATCTTATCAGTTCATAAGCTCACCGGTCCCATAAACTAGAATAAAACTTACAAATTTTCCTGAATTTCTCCACAATTCCATCGGCTGGTACTGTACACCTTTCAATATTTATTCGAAAAAAGTTTATTTTCGTAGAATTTTTGAAAAGGCGCTCAGACAGGTTTGCTTCGACTCACCACTCACCCAAGAAAAACCCATTTCCAGGATAAAATATTCAAACAGAGCAATAAATAACCCCCAAAAACTGCTGGTGCCTTCCCAAATGCAGCAAAAGCATAATAAATAACATATCAAGGCGAATACATTTGCCAGTATGGCACTCCTAACTTTACATTCCCAAAGGGCTTTTTGTATCCGTCGTTGCCCACACACAGATGTAAAATCGTACTATATATGCTCGTAAGTGTCTTCCAAAAACAGTATTCAACCTTTCCAATTCTGTAGTTCGCGGCACCGAAAACGTTATTCATCCATTCTATGAGGAAGGGAGCAGTAACATATATTATCTCCAATGCGCCGCCGTTTCCAAAATTTTCTGTGTTCCACGTCGAACCAAGAACTGTTCGGTGTTCCTTTTTTCTGGGTTTTTTCTCTTACTTGTGTATCACCGTTGCTGCGGTTATCCTTTTTGCAGACGATCCTTGTATATCGACTTTCGAGCATATGTACGTGCACATCTGGATATATACACTTGCAGAATAGGATATTCTTTAGCAGAAACTCATCCGACGTAGTGTGACCCACAGGCTGCTGACACCAACAGTTCTATTCTCTTGTACAAGGCAAGGTAGCGGAGCACAAGTCGCGCTTCCTTCTGCAGACGATTAAGAATAGACAACGAGGAAAGAATCCACTGAAATATATATGAGATTTTAAACACCTGGTTTTCAACGAAGGTAGTCATAATTCACTGAAACGGCAATAAAGTGGAGAATGGAAGGATATCATTATTTTTGAGAATTAAAGTGAGTCAAACTCCTGAAAACGATTGCTACTGTCCAGAATGTTGTCATTCGTAAGTAAATTTTATGGAATTAAGATTACAGTGGCATTTCTTTCTGCAGGCCGACAATAAAGGTAGGCATGTGACCTTTGTTGTTTGGTAGCAAAATAGTAGTGGTTCTCAATTTGAATTTTACAAAACTATTTTGGAGGCATGGTTGAAAGCCTGAAAACTCTTGCAAGCATTTTCAACTTACCTTGACTACTGTTTCATCGAGAAGTGTAGACCCAACGTCAACGCTACGATTCCAGGTGAGCTATGCACCAATTTAATTACCAACTCAAAATTCCCTCCTGCTTTTTCCCATTTCTTGGTATTTTCACTTTCAATTCACCCCGTTTCCTATGAGTTTCCAGTTCGTCTACTCCATATTGACTCGTAAGGATCCCGAAGGACGGACTGTGACGACGATGTTTATAGTAGTGGTTGTTGGTTACATTTCAGTTTAATTAGGGTCAGCCCAGCTTTGTACCGCAGAGGGTCAATACATTATCTACCCTTAGACAGTAATTAATATCGTTTTATTCCCATTTTGTATTCCGCAACTTTGTTGTTGTGCTTCAAAGTGTCGGTCGATTTGACTGACAACGGCCAACTGTTTTAGAACTCTGTTGTTTCTGTGTTCCGAATGATATTGACCAGGTTGTTAGGGTCGATTGTTCTTCGATAAAAGGGGTTGCAAGAATGCAGTATTGCACACTATGATTCTCCAAGTAAAAACCTGAGTTCCTGGAAATTTGAATGAATAGCCAAGGAAACTACTGAATAGTTACGTGGCCCAAAAATAGTAATCTGGGCTTTTTATTATTTATCAAGAGACTCTCCAGTGTAAGAGGTGAAGGAACTCAATTTAATGCTATAAAATTGATTTTTAATTCAATCAAGGAAAAATATTAACATATTATTCAAAGTTGAGGTTTCACTCAGTTCTCTATATGACAACCAAGAATACATTCACACAGCTGCCAACCATTTTTCTGAATATCAATATTGGACAATTTACATCACCATCATCATCAACGTATTTTTTTAACAATTATTTAATGCATAATATTGCGAAAACATATTCATTGAATAGTTTTTCTTGGAAAAATACATTGATTGCTGATCATAAGTTTATACAAACACAACGTTAGTTTAGAAATAACACATCCAAAATTCAATGTGAAAGTATTCTTTTGTCAAACAAAATATTTTTGTATGTGTTTCAAAAAATTCGGGCCATAATTCATGAAATTAATTGGTCCGGATAATTCGAAGAGGTAAAATAAATAAAAAGACTATAAAATTTCACTCATTTTATGCTCAAAATTTTTATATTAATATTTGTTTTGACGAATATTGGGCCACCAATGTATTCCCTCGAAATGATTTTTCAACAGTCGCAAACTTAACAGTGTTTTTGTGATTGGTCATGATACGATTTACACGCTCTTTCCTTTAATAGATTTATGGTGTTCACCACGTTTGAGAAAGAAATGAACAGTCATCCAAATATATGCGGTATCTTTGTTTTCAGGATCCTACAACTACCCTGAAATAATAAAAAAAAGTATGACACTGTCTTTGAGCAAAATTTACGTTTCAAAATAAGGGGCCATAGCTGCGCCATAAGTTTCCAATCGTTAGTATGTTTAAGTTCAATTAACTATACCATTTTAGGACTTTCCACGCAGCCAACGAAGAAACCGTTTGACTTCGTAATTTTTGCCTGACTACGTATGAAATTTGTATTCTTGGCAATTTCAGAAGAAAGAAAGGACAATATCAAGTAAATTAAATATAATCTTAGCGATTCACATATTTTCTTTGGTGTAAATAATGCCAAATTTAAACATTCATGTTAATTCAACATCAATTGCTTTGTTGTTTCAAAGACCTTTTAATTTATGTTCAGTTGTTTTTCGCAGTGCACAGCCATTGTATAACTATGTATTTCCACAATAGTGAATTGTGTTTTCATATATTTAAAATTGTTATTTTTCAACGAGTATGCAAGCTACCTTTTTTTACAGAGAATCAAATCAAATAAACTAGTTAAAAATATAACATGTTTTGAGTATAATTTGGTAGCTTATTAAAAAAATAAAACTCCATTGTTGAATTTTAAGTTACATGTGCTGAAAATATTTCTACAAATTTATTACACGAATTCTAGCCTCGACTAGTTTGAGCTATCATTTTTTCGAACTTAAATTGGCCATCAAATCTTCGAATCCGTTTTTCTGTGCTGAGTAACTGACTTGTTAACGAAATTACTGCTGTTGAATTTTTCATCAAGGAAATTCACACTTCATGCATTGAACTTCAACATAAAATCAAGCAAGCCAAATATTTATTTTCATAAAAAAAAGAGGGCTCAAAGTTGTAATAATATTTCTCAAAATTATTTGACAAAAGTGAAGACTTCAAGGGAACATATTACGTGATCTACAAAATTTTACAACGCTAAATGATCTTATGTATTTTAAAACGGTGATTATAGCCTTATTATTTTCTTTATTCTTTCCAGACTTCGCTAATTACACTCACACAAACTGCTTTTAATAGAAACACTCAAAAAATAAACGATATACTCACGAACTATGGATTCCCAATCGAAGATTTGCTGCGAGTCCTTAATATCAAACTACTATCAAATCGATTCATTGAAATCTACCGAAAATCTTGAATCTTGAAAGTATTCACTAAACAAGTAGATTCAATTTTATTGATCACACTTCCTTTACATTTTTTCAATAGTCTTTCGATATCTATACCAGCAGTTAATGAAAAATTTCACGCTCCCATAACTATACAAAAAAAATTAATCCTAGTATCAAGTCAATTCGGTCAATAATTTAGAGTTTGACAAGGAAAATCTAATCATGATGATGAGCTGAGCGAAGCAACCCCTCACCACCTAACAATAGCAACGAAAATACCTCATCCACTATATTAAAAAGTCATTTATCTTGGACTCTTGAACTAGGGATCTCACGTCCCTTTTCCTATCCCTTCCCACATTGGCTGGCATTTTTTCCACAATTCCGTTGATACCCTGTGACATATGTTTCAATGTAAGACCCCCGATGAGAAGGTTAATAGGCCTATAGGGATCATCACTCCTTCATGTGATATTGTACCTGGCAGACCACGGCGACTCGTGGCGAATCCGAACAGGATGAGTTCCAGTCTCCTTGTGGCGTATGCCAATCGTCATTAGCTCTGGGTTACTGAAAAGTCGTTTGGTAGAGACGATGTCGTTTCCGGTTAATTTTAGAATAGACATTACCAAGACTTGACGAAATACCAGTGTAGTTGATTTGAGTGATTAGATACGATGAAAGGGTCCACAGCGATCACATAGTGGCGCTTCACTAATCCTCTAAGGAAATTTTCCGGAATTAATTACATTTATGTACTTACTCTTCTATTTGATTGGTAGTAAATCAATTGCTAGGGGAAATAGTTGTGAACAGAATTGTATCACGATTTCAGGAAAACTTCGCTCAAAAACTAAGCACATTATATTTACAGCATCAGTTGTACAATGTTGTCTTATCATCGCACTACATATACGAGTACATTTTTCCTAGTTTTGAAGTTAGTCATGAATGAAACGATTTGAAAATCATATTAAAACTGTCCTGCCTTGTCCGCTTGGTGACTTATCTCCCCTATCTGAAGTCACGTCAGGATAACTACGATATCGTTCTGGTTCATTAACTCTTTACTGTTGTCCTTTTGTTGGACCTGAACGTATCATAAATATTTGGACTGCTGAGAGCCTAGCAAAGCGGAAATCAATTAATGTCCTGTAGGTCTTTTGGGAATAAGCGCTGAATGAACAATCCGGATGTTTAATACTTTCCCACGGCACGTGTCCGGTATTTTACTGATTTTGTTTGGATTGATTTGGTCAGTCAATTGTCCGGCGTGGACACCACACGCTCGTCGGCCAACGCTCAATGATTAATTGATGTCGATTTGATTTACTTCCCACTGTTGGGTGGAGATTGTGATTGAAAAGGATCTTCATGCGATCAGTCGTTGCTGTGTGTGTGTGTGATGGAGTCAACAAATCAACGGGATGCGTTGAAAGGAAGAAATCTTACAGGTGCGGCACTAACCTCAAGTCCTGTTTAAAATTTGAGTGGAATAATTGCTCCCACTCTTGACTTAATGATTGCTTAAATATGCAAATAGCAGCTTGTCCTGCGCAAATTTGGCTGGCGAACTTGTAATCGACATAAAACAAGCTACTAATGTTCTCCCTCGCTGTGACATAATTACAGTGAAATATTTTTATGTTCCTCGTACACTGCTTTTGTGATTCCTAAATGAAAATCACATGCATCATATGTTATCTGGTTCAGTGGAGAACGTGTAATTGAAAAGAATAATAGCGACAAAGACAAGGACAAATTATCCATATGACTGCCATTTACTTTCGCCAAGATTGTACGTGGCGATAAACATTTAATTAAATCAAAATCTTTTACAATGTGCAAAGACAGTGCTGTAATTTGTGGACACGATAATAATTTGGATGGCCACAACAGTGACTATGAGCCCATTCGGCGTGGCGGCGGCGTTAATTATGGCAAAGACGCCAGTGGGCGAGGCAAATTTATTAGATGTAATAGCGAAAATGATTATTTCCAACACCCAAGAGCGCCAAAAATGCAACGGTCATAAATTCAAAATCACTAGATGAGAGCTGTTGGACATGCGTTGAACTGCTCAACCGTGGGGGACCCGTTTGTTTGGTATGTACTTCGAGACGTCGTTTTAGCGGAAAAGCGTATTATATTGTTCATACTAAGTAATAAAAGTGTCGTTTCGTTTTCGTGCTATCACTCGGCATGGATAATTCATAGATAGCACGTTTGCAGAGCAGTTAAGCGGCTTTACTCGCATCGGACACGTCTTATTCGCCTAAGTACCATCCAATGAATGTAAGTCGCGCTGGAATTAGTTGCAACTGCTTGCAATTTCACTATTGAGACACCGTTGAAGCCAAGTTGTGTATCAAATGCAATTCTCTTGGCAGTGGATTCAATGCAAATCGAAGTGATAAATCATGTACTTGGGTGTAAGTATTAGCACCGTATCATAAATGGACCACACAATCGGCAAAGTGAAGCCGAGCTGATGCTTCAACAAGAAGCCAATTTTATTGCCTTGAGAACAACACATCACATAGAGTCTCATTTCATTTGTACTCGATCGTAATTCAAAAGGTCTCTATCATTTTACACTAAATGAATAGTAGGTACTAACAGTATAGTCATGTATTCCCACAAGATGATGGACTCTTGGACGATTTTGGGCTTGCTTGAATAAGCGATTAATAACAGCACTCAGTGACTAGCAAACCAATTTCTCGGAAAGCAGTTGCTAATATACATGCAAAACTGTTGAATAATGTATCTCTAGCTTTTGGATGTCTGTAAAAATTGTATGAATATTTTTCAGAATGTTTTTTTTTTAGTTTTTTCCAGTGTGCCAAAAATAAATTTCAGGGTTATAAAACTTTCCAAAAAAGATCTTCCAATAAAAGTTGATTGAAGTATAACTCCTGGAATTCAATAGTAACTAGAATACAATACAATATATTTTAGTCGTTAGGACCAAAATTTTAAAAAGCATTCTTTTGTTATATTAGTAAGGATTTGAACCTCTTAGTCTAGCCGACAACTTTCGCCTACTAGTGTGCTTTTTGGTTAGCAACTTACTAACACTATGCTTGCACATTCATTAAAGGCTGGTTCCATAATTTAATGAAGTGGGGAAGTGTGTTTTCGGCGTGACGGACCAAAAAGCACACTAGTAGGCGAAAGTTGTCGGCTAGACTAGGAGGTTCAAATCCTTACTAATATATACAATAGCGACGTAGGCACATACGAACTGAAAATTGACAGTCATTATACTTCGCGGATACAAATAATTATAAAAATTAGTTGAAGTATGGTGAGCTTAATCCATCAATAAGCCTAATCGTGGTCGTGCTGTCTGGTGGCGGATGGTAAATGACAGCACCTGAAGAGGATGCCGTCCGTCACGCCGGAACTACACTGCCCCACTTCATTCTTTTGTTATTGCATTTGCTTTTTCTTCAATATATTTAGCATATAACAATGCAAACCGCACCTTTCTAAGTACCCTTAATATGACTAGGAGATGGGAGGGTTGGCGGAATGCATGTTTTACCTATTGCATTCAGAAAAATTCACTTCCACAGATTTTACAAGCAAAATATTTGCTGAGTGCTGAACTCAGAAACCGTAAATCTTACGAGAAGGTTATAGTTTTGCAAACCAGCACTTTTATTAATATGATCACAAAACACACAACAAATTAACTATTTTAGTTGTTTTTTTCTGATGAAAAGTTGCAAGTTTTTAGTCAAAAATTCGTTTTCTCAAAAATGGTGCGAGATATCGCATTGATTATTTTTCTGGACTGAAACGAATAGCATTTTTCCCGCTTTTTAAAATTCAAGCGATTGTAAACATGAATCATACTTATACAGCTCTGAAGACTTCAAATCTGTTCCATTTAGTTTATTATGAATTTAAACAGTGAGTGAAAAAGTGATTTAAATTTCGTGAGGATTGGGCAAATGGTTTTCGAAAAAAGTCTTTAACTATAAAGAAAGTTGCTGCCAACCATTGACCTCTATATCGGTTGTCTATTGCAAATAAGTTAAATCTTATAAGTGATATGAAAAATTCTGACAAATGCTACAAATTGTAATTTATCATTATTTTTAGTTATTTATTTTTATGAGAATATGTCAACAAGTGCAAATATTCCCTAATATTCTCGGGAAATTCTAGATGAATCCTCTAGATATCATAATTTTGATCTGTATTTAGCCTTCATATTTTCAAAAATCTGAACTATCGTATAAGTTCATGAGTGTGAGCTACAATTTGGTGGTAACCAGAAATATACAAGGTGAAATAAAATGAAATTTAACTCGACAAATAAGGCGATTTTGTAGCTTTTCACAAGTGGTTTTAATTGCAAAATGCCGGCTCGATTTGCAGTTCCTAAAAACAAAATATGATAAACCTTCATGTAATAGATACGATTTGATCCTAGCAATGCATGCTAACTAACTATATGATAGCTGGCTTTATTTTGACTAAACAATGTTTCTCCAGTATATATGTTTATTCGGCTCTGCTTTAGAACAATGTTTTTGCGTGTCATAGAATTAGTAGTTACACAGTAATAAAATTGGTATAATCATGGTGTATTTATATTGATAAATTTGTCATTTTTTTTTTTGAATCAAAAGTTTTTGGAAGTTTCACAAGATTGGGTTGGTAGTTCGTTTGTGTCTAGGAAAATAGTGTTACTCAATCTTTATTATCATTATTGTTATAGCAATTATTATTATTGTCACTCAATTATTTGTAGTCTGCGGAATCTACTGCAAAGTAAAATCGGATGTAGTAATGGAGCATGTTTTCTAATTTGAACAGTAATGAAATGGGAAAATCTATATATGTGAGCCTAGAGAAATCTTACGATTTCACCTTATACGCTTCAGAATTCCATCCAACCAAAGATGATTTCGGCAACGAACATGATTTGACTGCTGGAGATCTAATGGAGATTTTCTGGAGTTTCACATTATTTTCCTGCTTTCGTCTTCATCTGAATAGCTCAGCTTGAACTGCGAGGTGACTATATAATGCACACCATTTTTCTTCTCCTGTAGAATTGATTGACCCAAATGTACCTTATTGGTCTTCAATTCTTTTTAAAATAATGTTGAAAATGTTTAAAGCATTTTAAATATGGTAGAGTTTGAGTTTAAATTTCCTGCCTTTTTGTCTTTTGGCTACATCATGACGGCTTATAAAACCTATTTTCTTGAAATTCCCCCCAATCCTTTTTTGGCCCTACCATGCTACCAAACTATCTACACCTTTTTCTTGGTGAAGATTTAAAACTTTCGATGCTTCGTACTCCCTGATTTCATCAATCGATGGCTTTATATGTAATAAAGGATACCAATTATGTCAAATTTTATCGTGAGTTTGAGAAAACATGGACAATCAAAGAGTTAACATCTTTATTTTTTGTGTACATGATTTTGTAACTTGAAACCTCCACTGTTAAAGCAATAGTAAAAGAACAAGGCATGAAGATTTGCGTGTAAAAGAAATTTAAACTGAATTTTTTTCACCAAATCTTTGAGTTCTGTTGGACGAACAATAAAACAATATTCATTCTTATGTTAGCAAAGCGTGCTAATAAGTAAGCACTGTTTGAATCGGACAGCATATGAATAAATTAAATTAATATTTGCTAAGTTGGAAATTTCACTATTGTTCGAACAGATATTCAAAACGCTTACTAAATATTTATTTAAAAAATTTCAATTTCCATAAAGAAAAGTATTGACAATGTACAAAATATTCCATTGCAAAGAAAACAAAATTTTGATTATTCAGGTGAACATTTCGACGCAATGTCAATTTGTTCTAATGAAAAATGATTATTGAATTTAATGCACTTAGCAGTTTTTAAACAAAATATAAATGCTTCACAGAATGATATCTGCAACGAAATTGAAATATACTTCTTGAATCCTCCCAGTTATGAAAATTTGTGTTTTCCTAGTAGATATAACCACTTTTGTGAACTCGTTTTATAGGTGAATTGGCTGAAAGTGGATTGATGTTTCTAATTTTCATGATTTTGATAATTGTGTTCGAACAAAACAAATATTTAAATAGATTCCAATCTTATTTTTTTTATTTTATCCACAGTTCGATCAATTGAAATACTTTCAAATTTTTCTGAAAAACTATTAGTCTTGTACTCTTCTAGTTATTAAGGTTTCCAACGTACAATAATAACTTTGAATCTTAAAATCGCATTTTAGGATTGAGTATATGGTGGCCTTACAAATAGGTGAACCACCTTGATTACTCTCAAATATTTTGGAGGAAACATCAAAAAGTATTTACTTTTGAAATCACCTCTCAGCATTTTATTCTAAGTTGAACTGACATAAACTCTCCCCTCTCCAAAAAGCGAGAACAACACAAGTTTCGTATCTTTTGTGTCTGCACTCCACCTAAAACACTTTTCTAGAACTCACGGGAAAACTATTTTCCTGGGAGGAGAAACATCCTAAATGATAGAATGGACGGACAGGAAAAATGCGCCATTTCCATCGCTATTATTAAACCACAGTAAGGGAGTCGACAATCCTTAGTTGGTTGCACCCTACCCACAATCACTACCATTGTATTCTTACTTTGGGCAACATTCAACCTTCGAAATTTTCTGAAAGCTACCACCAAACTCCGTATCTTAGAGAATCGCTCCTGTACTGAAGGAGTCAGGACGACGGAAAGGGTGGGACGATGGCAACCGGCAGAAGGAAGCGATTTTTGTTTCGACTGTAGATAACAAGGAGAATGCCAGTACTTAAGGGTTTTCTATGTTTTTTATGGAACCTATTAAAAATGGAGATCGTTTTTATCTACACTGCTGAACGAGAAAGGAAACTCGCTTGGTATTTTCCGGCTGTTTCGAGCCATAACGAGTTTTATTTCAGGAATATGAATCATACCGTGATATACGTTCTGCCAGTTTAATTTTCTTAAATACAAAATGCTTCAGTTGAGCTATGTTATAAAAAATAGAAACCAAGGCTTGTCAAGAGTCTCACAATGATATGAATCCATTTTTAACGGTCTTATGTATCCGATTGTGGCGTTCTTTGAACGAGCTATTTCAGGTGATAAAAGTAGGATTTTACTTTCCTCCGACGATAAAATTTCCCACTAAGTACAGGATAGTGTTCAAGGAACTCGTAGACGAGTTTGCTTCATCACTCATCGTTTCCTTTTTATGATGGCTTCTAATGATAGTAATAATCTAGTGATGGATACTAGCCCCCAAAAAATTCTTACACTATAATTTATAATATGACGTCCGCTCTTCCATTTTAGTCTTTCTTGATTAATTAGTAGTTGCAAAACATTTGACCCGGATTCCTTTTTATGATAATTTTCTTATGTATTTTCGTTTACTGTTCATACCCGGATTCGATGTATTGCTTACGTGCGAACAGTGGTTATGCATAAGGAAAAAGAGGAAAATGGACTTCTTCCACATATTCATTCGCATGATGGATATCGAACGAGGGAGCTAGGAGCGTTCGAACATGGACTTCTGGATGGTGATATGTTTCTACAGGTAAGTGATAATTACCAAGTGAAATTGTATATTTTAATGAGAACCAAAGAAAATTATCCGTAAATTGCTGGGAAGAAGTAATGGATTGCTGCTATGTTTGGCAGATTCGATGGATTGTTGGTTCTTTTAGTATTCGCATGAACTTTTGCATTGGATCCTATGTGAATTGATCCCGAAGCAAAATTGAAGCCTTATTTTGAATACTTTAACCAAATTCTATGCTCAACTACAAATTAGATTTCTTTTTAATATTTACAAGTGAATATTTAATTCTTTCTTCCCTTTTACGCAAAGTAAATAATATGCAAAGTCAAATAGTAGGCAATATTTAGAATGTAGAAACATACAAAAAATAACACAACCAAGTAGTTATCTTAACCGACAAATGTTGAACATTGTATTCAAAAATTTAATTAATATATGGACAGAAACTACATTAGGTTAAAACTTAAAACAGACTTACTACTAATATTAATTAATAATATTTAAATTTCAATTACTAAATATTGATATAATTCTGAAAACAATTTGAATTTATTTGAGAAAAATCGTTTAATCTTTTAATATGTTCAATAATGATTAAAAACAAGAAATTGAATAACGATTGATGAAGTGGGTGGATGTGGTAAAAATTGTTGAGCTATGAATAATAAGTTTCTCACAAAAGTTTGATGTGTCCCTAAAATTTTATTGAAAAATCGGAAGATATATCGATGCTTTAATTTCTATTTATTGTAAATAAAAATAATCGAAACTTATTCCCAAAATAGTTTCCTGAAAACTCATTGTTGCAAACGAAAGCATTGCGACTAATTGTATTGATTCTAAGTGGAAGATACCAAACGTGCTTGAGTGTAGAATAGCAACTTAGCCGTGTGATCTTCATCTTTCACTCTATTGAGAAACAAGTGCATGAAAACAGATCTAAAAATGTAGTATGTGATTCGCCGTTAAGGATTTTTGATTGTAAATCAATCGGGGACGAGTGGGTTATAAAAGGCATAGTGGGAAAAGTACCATTCGAAGCCAACAATCATTACCATAAGCAGCAAACAGTCATATGCAGATATCTATCAACAAAATTGCCAACCATATGCACTTCAAATGATATTAAATTTGAAATAAATCTTTGAATGAAATATTCTTATAGATTAGGAAAACTGCATTTGAGAGAAAAAAATTTAATTCCAAAAAATTGTTTTCAGTTTTATTTAATTGTAGAAATTTCTCCTTAGAAATTTTATGCATAAACGATTTTGGTAAGCATTTTCTGACAAATACTCTGCAAAGTTTTCAAATTTTCCATCCAAATTTACAGTTTTGTGCGATATGTAGAAATTCTCATTTAACTATGATTGTTTCAAAATTTTCTTTAATCTGTCCGAATAATTTTGTTGAACTTGTTTGCGGAATGAGTTTTAAAGTATTTTATTCATTCCTAGATTTAGCTGTTTCATATCAATTGGGCTGATGTCCTGAAAATTTAGTAGGCTGGCTACTTGAAACATATTTGAGTATCATTTCATTTGCCAACAAAATATTTTGCGAATTCAAGTGCATAAATCTATATTACCTGCTTTCATTAAATATAGACTTCATTTTGACGGTTCAATTTACTTACGCATGAATATTAGAACACAAATACTTAGTATGTGAATTAAATGACCACGAGAATACTTGATTTTGCTTAATCAGTTTTATTCATGCTTTTGTCAAAACAGCCTTCCAGATTTTCCTTTTTGAAATGTGCGCAAAAAATACGTGTTTTTGTACTCACGATTGCACAAATCAGAATATATGCTTGTGCGATAATTGAATTTACGAAATTAAATCAGGAAGTCTAATTCATCAATCTGTAACTACGGTAAACATTATAGTAAATATAAAAGAAAAAAATTATTTTAGTCTTCAATATTATTTTATGGATGCAAAGACTAGCACTATATGAAAAAAAGGTTTCCATTTAAGTTGAAAAACGAAGTTAACACTTTGCCGCGCTTATTGTGATTTCGGTTAATATTATCAACCATTTATTGTCATTATAATGCCAATGCATTCTAAATCTATCGTTTTCTGTAATCGATTTTTTGGTTAATGTAATAATCTGGAAAAGGAAACTCGAAAAAAACAATTCTTTAAAAGAAAAATGCCCACAATTTTTTTTTGGTTTCACAATCAATGGTTTGGAAAGGTTAGTTTTTGTCTCTGTTTTGATACGTTAGAGGAAACCCTTCAGTTTTGGTAGTAATTTTTATAAAATCATCAAAATTGTTTTATTTGAATTCGGTTTAGTCGTCCATTGCATCGACCGGTTCCATCAATCTAACATTTTTTAATCAGGATCGTGTGTAAAGATTTTTGGTCACATTGCTTAACAGAAATCTTACATCAGCTTTTTATTTAAATTTTTCCCGAAAAAATGGACAGAAACGTGAATTAAAACGTAAATAAGAACCAGGAAAATATTTTAGTATCGTACGAAAATTTCCCAAAAATTAGCCAATATAAAGCAGCTGCTGAGCTTGGAATCTGCAAACCATTTATGCATGAAAAACAATTGGAAATCGCATGTGCTGGTGCAAAAAAAGGCATGTGTAGAAAAATAAGTCGCTCCGGAAAAATAAAGCACACTGAGAAAACATTAAAAAGTAATTTCAGGAAGGAATGGAGAAAGACGTACCATATGTTCGGCACAATGTTGAAGAACCACCCAAATTGGTTGGTATTATGAGCAAATTTTTGTTTTTGGAAACAATGGATAAATTTTGTTAATCAAAAACCTTATGGTAAACAACCAGATGGTGATAAAGCCACGAGAAAGAATTTCGACTTTTCCTACTGAAGAAGAAGTTTGCGCAGGTTTCACTTACATGATTTAAAGTTTGAAGACATTCAACATTGTTTATTTGTTTAATGTACGCTTAAAAATGAACTACTTTAATGAAGCAGTATTTTCAATACAATAGATTTATTAGCATTTATAATTTTTTCCATCATATTCTTGCAATTTTTTGCATCTTGTCTTGTTTGGGTGTTTTGAGCATCTTTTGGTGGTGTTTTAAGATTATTGAAAAAGTCGTGTTGTTGCTTTTTACCAAAATATTTCGTGTATAAAACATTGAAGAAGGTTGAAAGTAGCAACCGAAATACGTATTTGACGAAATACAAAATGTTTTGGTAAAAAGCAACAACACGACTTTTTCAATAATCTTATCTTGCCCAGAGAGCCGCAATAACTTTATTTAGCAAGCCTCTACAATAGTTAAGTTCATTAGTACCGATGTTTATTAGACCTTTCTGGATTTTGAAACGTTACATTTCTAGTAGGTCAGCTACGAAATTTAGTAAAAAAAAATAGGAATGACTATGAGTTTCGAAACATCCCATTTTTCAAGAAGTTTATATGCCACTGCTTATACCAGTTCATTGATAATTTTACTGGATATTTTTGGTAACAACAATACCTGTAATAGTTTACTTAAAAATTACCCAAATAGATTTCAATTAAAGTTTTACTTCTCTGTCATCCATTCCACCAATAAAATCAATATGAACACATTTTATTGAAACAAATATCAAACCAATTAGATTTACTCTTATCTCGTTTCCGTGAAAATCTCAATTCGTTTCTGATGACCGCAACATTAATTATGATTATTGTAATTACTGCTTCGTAGTGGAGTGTGTGAATTTCCCATTTATCATAACTAAACTTCATTTATTTGTCAGTGCGTGCGCTCGTCAGGATGTTTTAAATGAAGATATAACATACGGTGTCAGTTACTTTTGCTGATAATGATAAGTGAGAAGAGCTCGAAGCCTGAGGGTCATTAATCAAAGCCCTAATTGGCATCGCATTTTCAATATTCGGCTGGTCAGTCAGTGTTCACCTTTCGCGTAGAACAACACGAAACGCAATCCAAAACAATACGGGGACGTGGAGTGCGAGTGATTGAATTATAGTCGATTAGTATGTAATGGTGGATTGAATGGTTAAGGAGCAGCCTATATGGCGCGGGATTCATTTCACTTTGGCGGATTATTGATTTGCGGGTCGTCGATAAATCAAAATAAATGCTCACATACATATGGATCAGATTGAACGTGTTGTAATGTTGGAAAATCATGTTTTGAACGATGATCGGAAGCTTTTTATCGCCAACAATTCACCACTCCCAACATGCAACATGTAAATATATTTAAATACTCGTAGGAATGCAGCCATAAAACACACTCATTATGGCCACGCTCGAGATTTCCTTCACACCTTGTTGCTACCGGAGGGAGTCTCTCATGTCGGGTGCCAATGCTTGATAACGTACGATTTGCTCATGATCAGGCCCATCTTCACCTAACAGGATCAAGTAATTGCTGATTACCACCTTACAAGTGCTCATCGATTAAATTAATTAGAGCTGAATCTTTAATTCGTTCGGTGGAAGCGATTCATAAAAAAAGTAATATGGATACAGTTGAGGAGCTCTCATGATTGTAGTCTGAATGTCTAACGATGAAATCATCTAAACACCGTTAAAGCAATACATATTTAATTGAGAAAAATACTTTTCATCCACATATTATGATAAGCTTATACGTAGCGTAGATATTGTGATAAATATCCATTTGCGATGCTCTAATTCTTGCTATCTTGTTGGGAAGTAGAATATATGAAAACCATTCATCGGCAAATTAATCAGAAAAGTATAGGTGTTGGATGCATCCTAGTCGAACGAAATAAATAAAAATAACAATTTGTAGTAGGAAAAATTTATGAATTAGTGAGTATTACTATCATCGTGTGCCAATAGTTAGCAATCTGAGAAGCTAAACACTATAGTTCCTGCATATTCTTAACTATAAAATTATTGGTTTATCCGGCATAAAAGTAGCTCCGGTGCTCTCGATTAAATATTTACCCCATTTGAAAGGTAAATTGGGTCATTTTGGATATCGCAAGACACAAAGTCACAAACCAAACGGTTTTGCCGTCTAATCGCTGCCTCCATTTTGATTTTGAACTGGATATGAACATGAGAAAATGTTCTAAATCTGAAAACCCAAGGAGATATATCAGATTTAATCCTCATTTTTTTCATACCAGAAGCAATGCTTATGGGCTAGAATGGTTAGAAAGTACAAGCTAAAGCATGCTGAACACAAACGTAATGAAAATTTTTATTTTCGAACTACAAAACAGGTATCATCTCTTCTTTAACATGTCTACAATTTGATTAAATAATTTTCTATGGGACAATCAATACTGTCTGAAAAGAAAATCGTCTTAATACGAAGTAAATTGTTAGTGGAAACAGTTTATATTTGTCAATTTCTTTGTAACGTATGCGTTTAAACTCTCTGAACAGTCTGCCTCCTTTCGGATGATAAAATTACAATCAAAGACGGAGAACATATTGAGCGCATATCAATTTTTCATTTCACCCCACAAACATCGCGTTTCAATGAAAAATAAATTCAAATAGCTGTATACAAAGAAGGTGCTAGCTTGGATGGACTCTTTCCCAGAGTCCAGTCGTTCCGTTCGTAACCTTGCAAATCACAACTTTCTTAGGCTTCATATTCGCACGTTATGTGCACATCAAAGCCCAAGCTAGTCCTTTAGCTTGACCCCATCCTAGCACGAACGATAGTTGTCGGCATTTTTCAGCTCTTGGATGAGGAAGATTGACTCAAGCCTACTGGCACTTACCCCCGAACTACGTGCATTATGCACTCAAGCGGCTGTTGCATCGGCTCCCCTCTCTCTTTACTCGCTTGCAATTGCAACTGCATTCACTCTTGTCACGACAATTATCCGTTAAAACGATAATGGAGGCGTAAGAAAAATACACAAGACCATGCAAATAATCCACATATGTATGTCTATCAAACATGCCCTGGTGAGGACACGCCACCAAGAATGCGCAATCGTCCTTTGAAAATGGCTTTGGATGTTCGTGAGTGCAAACTTGTTGATTCTGAAATTTTCGCAAATTAGAATCAATTTTCCGGAGCCATAGATTTATTCATTCTCTGCGGGAATGATGAGAAAAGAATGAGTTTTAAGTGTAGAAGGATTAAATATTCGATATTGTGCGATTTCAAGGTACGCAATGCGAACTCAACTCCTAACGCTTGGCGCGAAAGGATTGATGCATGGAGGACGAGCTGCCATAAATTACTCTACAGAGGCGAGCGATCTCTTCAGAATCCCAGCAACCGCAAGAGTGTATCGATTTCGTAGAGGTGTTTCGGAACAGTATGATTAACTTTTGTAATGGATTGCACTGAACTCTACTACGATACGTATCCAGAATTGCTGTGAACGTATCGCTGTGGCGCCACCCCCAATTCATCATGTTTCTTGTTATCTTGGCCGCGAAGAGAGCTGGTAAGTTGCCCGGAACCATATGCTTCAGGTGCAGACCCCAACCAAGCGCCAACAATGGCCTCGTTGAAAACCACAAACTCTAACTGCAAAAATACTCTCCGAATCAAAACATTCATCAAAATCCACGGCGTCGCCGCGCCGATCCGGCAATGGTGCTGTTGATATTATATATTCTTCGGCACCAGCAATTAATTACAAAGCTGCCAAGCCGGCCTGGAAAGTCGTTCTAATTGCCTCTAATTGTGAGCTCGATATCAACGAGCGTGTAAAGCATCCGAATCAAACAATCAACTGTCTATTTATTGTGGAATTACACCTCCGTTGCCGGAGCACTGCCGGCCCGATCCCTAGGTGTATCTGTCTCCCGGGTCAGCCGAGCCTGGCTCCTCATCCTTACCCCTTTTACATGATCCGCTCAAGACATGACACATATAATTAAATTGGTAGTTTTTCGGACTGTTGAATTGTTTGTTACAAGCGCGCCCGGTCGATGGCACATTCTAATGCGATTTTAATAACAAGTCAAGCGCAGCGCCATAGCCATCACCATCGACATGGACATGGACATCATCTTGCAAAAGTACCTGCCTGACGACACCATCGGCACCGGGCGGATTGAGTCCGCCAAGTCGGCAGTAATACTTACAAGTGCCGCCGATTTGCCGCTGTTAATTTGATATTAGACATTTCTAGTAGTTGGCTCCGTTTTGAATATTGTACTGCTGGAAAATATTCATCCACTCAACCACCGAAAGGACACGTGAGGAGAAGCTTCCGTAAAGCTATAATCCAAGCACTTTTCTTGGATTTTGATCATGTCCTCCAAAATACCCTTCAAGATTGCGATGGTGAGCTACAGGAAGTGGCTGTGGCTCATTCTCGTATATTTTAACTTGTTCTGGCATTCGCTACACTTTTGTTCTATGTGTATCATCCACACCTATTCCTCGAGCTGATTCCACAGAAGGATCAGTGCGGACTACGAACTCTACAAATGCAACTCCCTAAAAGATATTCTAGCCCCGAACTTTGAAATAGCACTGTTGCCAACCGAGCCGCGATCGCGCTCAGAACATCTCCGTAAACTTCATTCAATGTCTTCTTGATTACCTTAGACCGATCTCACCTGGAAACCCCGGGTCTGCGCGCTGGATCACTGCTACACATTTTAACGAAATTGCCACGATAATCGCTGATCATTTCCTGGTTAGTTTAGTTTTTCAGAAAAATCCATCGACCTGCGGCAAAACGCGACTTGAAGCTGCTCCGCGGTGCTGACCCAACTTCTTAATGGTAATCTGGGCCTGCAGATCGTTGTTCTTGGACCCCGGCTCCAACAACTTACTTCTTTTCTATTGTCATTGCACCATTCTTGGGCCTGTTGGTAATTTGTGTGCTGGCTGAGGTACTAGCGTTGAACAAACCATTTTCCTTCCAGATTTAATTTTCTCGACAGACGAAAGACTTTTTGTTTTGTTTTAATGCTGCTCAGAAAATGTTGTCTGTATATATTTTTATCTAATTTTGATTTCGTATACCGTTCCAGGCTCTAAATGGATTTCTAATGATCCTCACCTGCGAGGGAGAAGTGTTCTTTGCAACACACAGCATAGAAAGCTATCTGGGATTTCACCAGGTAAGTTCCAACTAAAATGTAACATATTAATGAGGATTTGGGTGAGCAATTTTAGGTTTTGAATCAGTCTGAATCATAAATAAAATAAAACAAGTTTATCAACATTCAATGAGTTCTGAATCAACTGAAAGTTTTGAAAATGCAAAATTTGGTGTTCTCATATCTATGTATATTTTTGTTCATTGTATAAATACGTTAGATTTTCCGTGTGCCAAAAAATATTATTCCCTAAGATTTGTCAAGTTGTAAATAATAAAAATTTAAAGATGAGAAAAAATACACCAATAGAATATACTCAGGCAATGTTGATATTTATATTGAAAATGGAAATTTTTTTTTTTTCATTTTGTATTATTGTTACATAGATTGCTGATCATCAATATTAGTTTTCTTGACCTGTCATAACCTTCTTCATCTAGAAGGCATCAATATTAGTCTGAAAATTATCAAATCAAAAGCCTGAACTCAAAAATCTGCGAATCCAAGAAATGTTGTTTTCACAGCTCGTTCACTCTTTCAATTGTTTTTCATCGATTCGAGCATATGTTCGATTTCCAAAAAAATTGCAGATTTCGCAATACTTTCCGTCCGCTAAGCTTTTACCGGCTAATCTAAAAAAAACTTCAAACAGTAGATGAAGTTTTGCTCGGAAAACTCAATTTCGAAAGTACAGAATTTCAATTCATGTTGTTGGAAGAACCCTTTCATTTTTCGGGTTAAAAAGTATCTAAAACAAAGACTTAAAATATAAACTATTAAAATATCAAGTTTCATCAAAATCTATCTTGTAGTGTCTGTCTGTCGAAAATATAAGAAGAGAAGAGACACTTGTTTCCTTTATTATACAATTTCGATTTTATTATTACCAAATGCACATTTCAGACATTAGATGTGTCCTTTTTCAGTGTGTTATTGTGTCTGAAGAGAAGACATGGCAGAATCTTACTTAAATATACTTAGCTTACATACTAATTAATAATATCCTCCTATAATTGAATTCCGGTATAAGTTTATGACCCCTACAGGATCGATTTAATAAGATCCGAGAAACCGTTATCTATATCGCGGTTCAGACGTTTCGACTCCGGGGTTCTCGCAATCAAAAGGATTCTCATAGGCCACCCAGCCTTGAATGTTTTTGGACCATTTTTATGCATTAAAAGTTTGCCCTAGTGATGATGTTGTCTTCATCGACGATGTGTTTTACCACCGATGACCTAATATCGGTCCTTCCATGTTTGATGGCTAGTTCAGAATCGTTTTTGTTTTGAGGTTGTTGCTCGTTAATGTCACTGCGATGTTTAATTTGGCTAACATACTCTAGCGTTCAATTGCTACCCGTTTTTTGGTAACTTGGCCATTCTTGCTACTTTCTAGGGACGTTAGTTCTCATGTTCTCCTCTGATGCTCTATCTTCTTGATACGGTTCACGATGATTATCCTGGTAAACCCATTCATTTGTGCCGTTTTTAGGATGTATTCTTTTTCCTTCATGCTGTGCTCAGTATTAAGAGGGATCGTAACCATTCGGAGAATCATTGAGCTGTATGCGGCCATTTTGTGTGTGAATTGATTGGATGTATATGGTATCGTCCTTTGAGTCTGTGTGTTGCACAGATAGACAGGCAGAAGTTCCACGAATAGATTTTTTATTGTTTCTTTTAGATGCAAATGGTCCCTGAAATATATTTCTTGTGAATTAAATTCAATGTGTGATCGTTCTTCAGTTTCATTTAAAGTATAGATGACCAAGATCTAAGATATTATAAGCTTTCCTTATTTTCTACACATCGTGATTTTCATTCTAAAACCAATAGGTCAGGGCGGATCTGTAAAAAAACGACTACATTTGGCTGTTGAGAGGGGCCACACTGATTTTTGCATTAAAAGTTGTGGAATAACTCGTATAACAATAATTGATTCATCCTCCCTTTCAGAAAAGTCGGGAACGTTAATAAAAAATCGATATGTTTAAAAATTATACAAAAATCAATTTTTCCTACTTTTCTCACTCCTAACTTTAAAACGGTTCATTTTAAAGAAACGTTTAGCGCAAATAAAAGTTGCGTAATTAAATTTTCTATGAGATATGATTGTTTGAAAATTTCAAATTTTTTTACCCTTGCCCCAAAATAGCAATAAATATAAAAATAAGAGAAAATAGTTTTTTTTTGTTTTTACCCCTTAAATTGCATTTAGGATGTTCATAGTTCGCCTAGAAAATCTTTATAATATAGTAAAATAGCACCCAAATTTTCAACAAAATCGATTTAGTAGATTTCGCATAATAATTTTTCAATCTAAATTTATTTTAAAAAATTCAAAATTTTTGGGATCTTGCAAGTTTAGAAACTAAAGCATATAGAAGTTTTTCATATATAAAAGAACACTTACCTTATCAAATGCACTTTACAAAATTAAAATCGGATCATTAGGGCGGTTTCAAGGATTTTCGCTAAACTTAGTAATAAACTCTAAAACAGTGCTGGGCGGCTACGGACTCAGTAGATGGAAGCATGGCTCCAACGAAGGTCTTTAGTGCATTCTAAGTGGTAAAAAATATATAAAAAAAAGTGTTATTTTCCTTTTTTATATTTATTGTTATTTTGAGGCAACGGAAATTTTTTAAAAATTTCAATCATATCTCATAGAAAAATTAATCACGCAACTTTTATTTTCACACAATTTTTAAAGTTAGTAGTGAGAAAAGTAGGAAAAAAGGAGTGAAAAAAGTAGGAAAAAATCTATTTTTTATAAATTTTAAACATTTCAATTTTTTTATTCATGTTCCCGATTTTTTTTGAGAAGAAGGATCAATCAATTATTGTTGTACGATATATTCCACAACTTTTTCTGCAAAAATTAGTGTGCCCTCTCTCAACAGCCAAGTGAAAACAGATTCACCCTGGTCTACAAGGTTAGTTTATTTTTCCCCTCAGATGAACCCAATTACAACTGGAAGTTTGTTAACAGGTTACATATTTTTCGATGCTTTTACGTATTAATTTTTGCCAAGTTGACTAAGAAAAATGAGCCACATATTCAAAAAATTCATCAAAACTGTTTATATTCCTACTTCGTCTGGTATTTAAATTATTTTTGCCCGGCTTAAAAGCTTTTAAGACATTCGGAAGTATCTTTGCCCACAAAGCATAACAGTAACTGATATTTTTTTCTTCAAAAATATATCATTTAATTTTTCCGTGCAGGTTTCGAAATTCGACTAAAATGTTGTGATTGAAATCTGACATCATTTTTTATAACATTTAGTCGAATTTTGGCAATTACATTGCTGAAAGTTAGCTGTTTGCTTCGTTGCATCAAAAAACGTTCACGATGTTTTAGGTGACATCAGGTCTATGGTTCTGTAGGAAAAAAATTGAATTCCATATTGAAATCATTAAAATTTTATTTACAAGCGTTATTTTGAAAACTTCGATTGCAAGGTTCATTGTGATGTGTGAGTAAGAACAACTAACTGATCAAGTCGGCAATTTATTTTCTAGGTAAAGTTAGACCATTGCCCATTCAGGTACGCACTTCAAATATGAAATGAGTTCACATTCACATCCATTCAAATTGGTGTAACCTTTGCACCCACACCTGATCAAACATTTCTCTAACAATCATAAACAATCTCGAAGTGCATGAATTAATAAAAGAACCAAATCGTTGAACACTGCTATTATCCGATTGGCAAAGATACCGCTGCAGAATTGCAGAGGTGCAATCTGATGCCTAAACGAGGAAGAACGGAAGGATGGTAGGAAGGACTGCACGAACATCGGCTGATGGGGGTTTTGCTGGCGAATGAACGATGACGGCCACGTCGACGTCGATAGTCCGGCAATAATCAATATTTTAATCGTGCCATGATTTATTTGAAATATTAATGTAGCTGATTGCATTTCGATACTAAAAGCTGTTATTACTACACACAACCCATGCTCAGTGATTTGATGTTTTAATTTTCTGAAAATAACTTTCATCTTTCAGTGAATGTGAGGACGAAACACACATGGTTGTTCGATTTGATGCAGCATGGTTTGACGTTGATGAAGACATTTTTTTAATTTTTGGAAAATGTTCCAATGAAAAGTCGTGAATGTTCAAAAAAAATTGACTTCTTACCATCAGTATATTTCCGAAAATTTTGGCCCCAGTTCGTCTAAAAAGTGTTCCAATGAGACTAGTTTGTAAGTATCTGTAAATGTGTTGCTTGATACCAAATTATCACGGCCAAGTGTAATAAGAAACAATTCACATTCTTTTCTCATTGTTATGGTTGTTCTTGCAATACACCAACAACATCGTCCACTGAGAAACGAATAAACTGAAAACTGGCATACAAACAGGGCGAACCAAATCTTGAGCTCCGTGCTTCATATGTGCTCACGTATGAAGAACGTAGCGAATATGGAGGATTGGCCGATGCTGATGAAGATATAGAATTGGAAAATAAACAAATATTTGTCTTTGATTAAAATGATAATTGAAAAATATGGAGCGCCATCGAGATAGGAGTCTCTGCAACCAAAGAAGTACTTTTGGCACAGTGCAAAGCTGGTGGGATATTTTGTTCGTCATGAGAATAAATTGTGGAATATTTGTCTTCTCGTTTACTGAAATATGCTCATGAGAAAGGAAAAAGGTTTTGAAAATAACGGGACTGAAAAAAAATACACGAATAAGATGGAATCAAATTAAATCATGAAATTATAAAATTAGAAATATCAGTTAAGTGGAAATTCGATGAGTCATTGATAATTAATTTCGAAACCATTTAAGAATAAATGTAGATATCAATTTAAAAACATACGCTAGGATTCCAACCATAAAACCATGCTCACATATGGCAATTGCACCGGATGAAATTAGTTTATGGAGCTTTTTTTAGGCAAAGTCTCGAAAATAAATAAAAACGTTCCTGGGAGCTGGCATTTAGCTCGAAGAACAATTTATAATAAATATATCCATCGTAAATTTTATTGTATTTTACGGAATAAATCCAATCATTCCCAGCTTTATTACTATGTGAATATCAATGTTTGATTTTATCATAGACTTGCTCAATGTGTTTTAAATAATTTGCTTTAGGAAAAAATAGAGCATGCCCATTTTCAAAAATCATAGCATTTTGTAGCATAGGAAATCATTTGAAAATAATAGATACTCTTGTAAATAACATAAATATTCTCGAAGAGTGCTGTGTAATTTTGCTGAACGATAGGACTAATCAACAAAATACTCGATTTTGTTTAAATGATGTCTACCTTCTTTGTGATTTTAATGTTTCTGCTCAATGTCGTGTGGTTAATAAGCCTAACGTAACAATTTGTGATAATAAAGTGCATTATTTTTCTCTATAACAACTTTGATGATTATCCAGGATATTTTTGGCACCATACATGCTCTCTGATTTTGTTGATTTCTAGTTGACGACCGTTTCTGACTTATATCTTCATTATGATTGAAAGGACATACAATTGTATTTAATCCAACCAACAATAAATCGTCAATATCAACAAAAAATTCTACTTGGAAAATGGGCAGAAAAGTTAAGTTAAAAAATCGAACTGAAATTACTTTGACTTATCCAAGGGAACAGAATTGGGATGAATTTTTCTTGAGAGTATCCTTAAATATGATTTGTTTTGTTGTCGACAAAGATTTCTAGAATTATTGCGATAAGCCTCGTTTTTAGATTTATCTGGATATGTTTGTTCATTTTTGCGAACTAAATAAATGTTTTCGATAGCTCTCTGCTTGAATGTAAAGTCAAATCTTCATTACTGAAGCAATTTCTTGCTGGTTTGATGAAACAAAAGCTATCTGGGATTTGAATAAATTGAACTGGCTCTTACATAAGAAGACTATTTTCTTCCAATTGGCTTTCATCTATGTTATTTGTATTTAATTATCAGTAAATCATTTGAAGCATTTATTAAATGGATAATGTTTTGCAGGTACTCCAAATAAATCTAATTTATCAATTTTCAAGATAATATCTAACAATTCAGCTGTTTAAAATCATGTTAGAATGTACTTTAATGTTTTATTCACACTTTGAATGTTGATTTGATGATCTACTAACTATGATATCACATAAAGCATTTCCTCTGCTATTCAGATGTTTTTCGAATGAATTTGGTTATTTTTTTGAACCAAATTAGCACTTTTCCATGCCCGACAAGACTTTTACCACCCAGATTATATTGAAAAAGTACTAATTTGATTTGGAAAATCATCATTTTGATTCAAAAGACTTCTTAATTGAGGGGGAAGGATACAATTGTACCACAATCACAATATTTTCTTACTTTTTGATGAATTTTTCATCGAATCTATACATTATAGTCCAGATAAATTTGACATAGATACTTACATTTTCACATCTTTTTGGGAAAAGCAACATTTCTTCGTAGATCTTTTTTGACATGTAATAAATACAATAAGTCGCAATGGATCCAAGGGCCTCTAAAAAATTCATCATTAAAGCGATAATAACTCGTGACCGGTAGGTTAATATTTGGAGAAAATTATTTCTCGTCAACTGTAAAACATAGAAAATTTACTACAAAAATGACATAAAAAACTTTTGTTCATGAAATTAACCATTTCGGAGTTTATGAGATGTCCAAGTATTTATATTTCGGACGCAATAAGGCTTCAATCACAAAATTTTGTTAAAAAATATTCCAGCATAACGAAACCATTATGAGTTTTTTCGGTAAATTTAATTAATATCTTAATCTTAATAATTAAATCAGTAAATTCCTGCAGATTATTTATAATTATGCATGATTTCCAATCCAATTTAATTGAATTTGAATGGAGACTTAAGCATTTCGTTTAATACTAGATTATCTACGTCCATAAATTACCTTTTCGGAATATACTCGAAAAGTGCTGCGTAAATTTTGCTGAACGATAGGGCTAATCAACAAAATACTCAATTTTGTTTTAATGATACAATTAGATACTACCTTCTTTGTGATTTTAATGTTTATGCTCAATGTCGTGTCGTTGTGATTTGTTAGCTCAACAATGAAACCAAAAATATTATAAGACATGTACTGTTTCAGATTTTGAAATTCATTTGACAATCCAAAATAATCTTTTGACATTTTTTCCTAATTATCCCTAATCACATTATCAAAAAATGTAAACTGTTTTAATTAAATAAGTTGTTGATAATATAAGCTTCCAATTTTTAGCTAAGGAAGTTGAGAATTCAGTAGGATCATAAACCAAGACTGCAATGAGAAATTATTGAAATTACTATAATGATTCTTATCCAAAAAAAATTATGAAAATCCAAAGTGAAGCATTGAAGCATTAAGCCGCAAATATATAATAATAATATATATACATAGTTGGATTTTTATTTTTTACATCAGAGTGATCATTACAAAACATATGACTTACCTCAAGAAAATTTAAATGTTTGAACCTTGTAATCGTTGACAAATAGAAAAGCAAACCGAAGTTATTTCAAAAAAACCGTTGACCAATTTACGAAAATCAAATGCCTTGCTTTTCGCCTCTCCTGCAATTTTTTTTAAAGTGCATTAAATTGGTTTTCTTCAGCGTCTCAGGTGTTTGTTCTATACTTGGCACAGAAATTAATTTTTTAAAGACGTTCTTGAAATAAGCACTCTGAAATAAGTTTAACAGAATGCTTTAAACGTCCAATAATGTGGAAAATAAATTAAGACTTATTTGGATAGGAAAGAAAAAAGAGGGCCGTTACTCTATGCTTCTAGCAGCTTAGTTGCCGTACAAAAAAACCATCTTGTTATTTGGAGCTTTAAGAAAATCAGACAGGTTTCGAATTATTATCGAAAATGGACGTTGGACCTTTGGATGGTATCCGGATGATGATGATTGAATTATGAAAATTTGAAAAGATTTTCGTAGCTATATACCAAATAGCGAATTCTTTTGATTTGTGCTCCGTTTGCAAAAATTAATTTGAGCTCTTAAATCTAAGCTTTTTTATCATTAATACTAGGCGACCTCTTTTTCAATATACTTTTTCCTATGGTGAATTTGTGTGTAAGCTAAAGTCAATTTTTTTTTGAACAGTACTATTTGTATTTCAATTAAGTTTGTCACAAAGGCAGGACAACCCATTCATATTTAAAAGTAATTTGCTACATTTAGTTGTCTTTCCTGTGTCTTCAACATAGTCTCACCCACAATATAACAATAAATTGACTAACAGGATACTAATAACCAACAATTACCATCGATCGGTAATTAACTAGTTAAAAATATTGGCTCGGGTAGCAATCAATAAAAATCCATAAAAGGCCGAACCGAAGCTGGTAGCTGGCGAGCAATAATTAACGTTTAAAACACACTATTACTCAGTACATTGTGTTGAAATGTAAACTCCGAAAACCAACCAACAGTCATCCAGGCTAATTCTAAGTCTACCACATTCAGTACATCGAAATGTTTCGTATAAGCTCATAGTTTCGATCCTATGGGATTCATATGCAGCCATGTAACAGTGCAGACTACCTCCTCCTTCATGACAAGAAGGAGGTCTTCTCTTCAGCTCGAGCTTCCCTCCGGACAATGGCTTGGAACCACCAGCTGGATTTATGTCTCAATTTGCAAACTTACCCAAATGATTAATTGCCATGCAGATATTTATTGTGAAGACAGATATTCGAGATTTATGGCCATTGGTGAGGTCGGTTTGAATCTGGAACCCTTTCAGGCATTGCGGTGGGATACTGATTAGGCATCGTTACATTGGTCGTTGTGTATTAGTTCAACATAAGGACGTGAATGCTTTCAAATTTCACTTTGATTATTATGGCATGTAACAACATAAAGCATAAAAACCAACAGTATTCTAGTATACTAGTTATCAGTAAGAAAAAATTAATTTGAAATTAAAACATTGGAAACTTTGAAGATTCGAAAAATAGTACACCACAAAAGTCGCGTCAGATAATATTTAAAATGCTAATATTTTGAATTATTTTTGTAGCGATCGTTTAAATCAATTTTGAATAAAATTTATTATCTCGCATTTGCCCAACGAGAGTTTCATTCATTCATGTGCTCGTTGTCACTATTGAAAATGAATCGGAAAATACCCCTGACTGTGCCACCTTTCGAGCGATCCATTAAATTCGTGTTGACTTTATTTCCCAAAAGACATAGGCGATAAATGTTTGTGGACCACATAACATCATCGCAGATACTCGAATAAAAGCACGAAATTTGAAGCTGCCTACTGATTTTTTTTGGTCTTGTGTCGATGATAAATTAGATGTAGTTCCACGCCAGAATTATGAACAGATCCTAAGCAAACAAGCCGTCCTCGAGTCGTTTCGATTAAATGCTAATTAAAGGATTATGCACCTTGCTGATTTGATGATTTATTATTGAAAGTGGTTTTGATTTTATTTTCTGATATTTCAGAAAGAAGTGCCTAATAAAAGGTGGATTTGGTATGAATGGTTACTTTTGTTTATTTCCTGGGTTCATTTTGTTGGGCGTATAGAATTTCAATTTTCTTAAACGATATCTGATGTAGTCAAACAAAATGTAAATATCCTGTAAACGCAAAAGTCAAACAATAATCATTTTGAATAAGTGTTATTTATTAACAAAGACAAGGTTCATCTACGTGTAAAATTGACTAACTTTATAAAAAGGCTTTCACGCGAGTTTTTCAATAGGTCCCTTTATGTATGGGAAATCATGTGATACCTAAGAGTTTTTGGTGTGAGGCGGCAGTAAATAATATATTTTTAGATTAGTGATCTCTTAAAATTGCTAAAAATCAAAATTTTAAAAAGTTTGCCTATACTTCAACCAATCATACATTCTGAAACAATACCAAAGTTTAACTTTAATCATATTATCTTCCAGTCCGACATTGTGCATCAATCGGTTTACGAGCTAGTCCATTCCGAGGATCGAGAAGAACTACAACGACAACTTCTTTGGAATTCATTTCTACCCGCCGACCTATCAGGGATGCCCCTAGGTGAAGCCTTGGCACCAGACAAAACAATCTATTTGGAAAGAAGTTTCACTGTACGCTTCCGATGTCTTTTGGATAACACTTCCGGCTTCTTAAGACTGGACATTCGAGGACGCGTGAAAATCCTTCATGGACAGAATCGAAAAACAGAAGAACCACCAATGGCACTATTTGCATATTGTACACCGTTCGGACCACCAAGTCTTCTTGAGATACCACAAAAAGAAAATATGTTTAAATCGAAGCACAAATTGGATTTGTCTTTGGTGTCAATGGATCAGAGGTAAGATACTATTTGGAGAATATTCGGATTGATATTTTGAATATTTTTAGAGGGAAAATGGTGCTAGGATATTCAGACTCTGAATTAGTCAATATGGGAGGCTACGATTTGGTGCATTTTGATGATCTTGGTTACGTGGCAAGTGCTCATCAAGAATGTAAGTATTATTTCGCGCAGTTAGTTTGCTCCAATTGAAAACCATACTTGTGTGCTGATTTTTTTTAACAGGACGAACTTTCAAAAAATTTGCAAATATTTGAAATGATTAAGCATATTTTAATACGAATTCCAATAAAATCCAATAGTTTATATGACTTCCTTTAACTAGGATGAATTCATGATTAAATAAAACCTAGCAACAAAAGATTTTCAAAATAAGCCAAAGCTTAAACATTCGCAAAATTCAATTCCGAAAATAACAATCAATTGTCTAGATGTTGTATGACCGGTGGACACCAAAAATATTGTAGAAAATTTTTTGTGTTGAGTTTCTGCGTAAAATGTGCGTCGATTGACAACAATCCAACTCAATTTTTGCTTTTGCTCAATCCATTGATTTCTTATTATATCCAATGGCCTATGTAAAATTATTTTCGAAAAAGCATTGCTGTTCATACATAGTATATAAATCAAATTGAGTTTCTTTTAAATAATTGTTTTAAAAAAAGCCAACCAAGTAATTGTAATTCGCTATTGGAATATCAATTTGAAGATATCATTTCTTAAGCTATTTAATTTATAAAATATGTCTAACAGTCAACAATAGAACTAAACTAATAACTATAATTTATGCTTTAAGTTCTGGCCAAAAATTTGATCGTTTTTCTCGACGAAATAGAACCATTTTATTTTTACGGATTTCTGCCCAAATTTTCAAATCAAACTGATCCTCTTAGCCAACGCACACAATATTCTAGTACTCATATAGCCTATTTGCAAAGAAAAAAATAGACAAGTCACTTTTCCTGCGACTTGCTATATAGCATGAACAAATATTATTCTTAAGATCATGTTTGGCCCAGTATTGCATTATACCACAAAAACAACGAAGGAATATAAAAGAATAGTGCATTTATCTGATGATGAACTCGATTTGTGACAGCTGCCATGAAAAATTTTCTTATTAATCAAATTTGACCGCCAATTTGCGACATAGAACAATCTGCGAAAAAATAATACACAGGTTAAAATCCATGATTCAAAAACATCTAAAAGTTATCTTATGAACAAACAACTGTTAAGGCTAGGCATTTAAATTTTTAAATGATTCTTTGTTGTCTCAATTATTCACCAAAAAGCTTTTCAAATTATTTTATAGCTAAACAATGGCAAAATCAATGAATATTAGTTCAATTTTCATTCTGTTACAGTACTCAAAACTGGTGCTTCAGGAATGATTGCTTATCGTTTACAGAAAAAGGATGGTGAATGGCAATGGTTGCAAACAAGGTGCATATTTTTGTTTGTAAGACAATCTCATCTTAGTTATTAAAGGCAATTTCTAATTCGCAGCTCTCGTTTGGTTTACAAAAATTCAAAACCAGACTTTGTCATCTGCACGCATCGTCAACTGATGGAAGAGGAAGGTCGTGACCTGTTGGGCAAACGCACAATGGACTTCAAAGTCAGTTATTTGGATACTGGACTAGCGTCCACTTACTTCAGCGAAGCCGATCAGTTGGTTGTAGCGCCAACAGACTCACCAACGTCCTTACCACCTCCCGTTACGCCCCAACGAACCAGCCGAAGATACAAAACTCAATTGCGCGATTTTCTGTCGACGTGTCGATCAAAGCGTAAATTGCAACAGACCACTCCGTTGGGACAAGTAAGAGTTTTAACGGTGTTCATTCAAATTCACCTTTGTTCTATTTAATTCTTCGATTCATAGGTCACACCTCCAGCGTCTGTGGTCGAGTATATTCCCGATCCTGCAGCCGCCGTTGCAGCTGCATATTCCAATTTAAATCCCATGTACACCGCGTCTCCATATGCCTCGGCTGCTGATAATCTATACATGACCCCTTCCGTGCATTCAACGAATTTCTATCCAGTCACTGAAAACCTCTTTCATCAGTACCGTCTTCAAGGTGTGAGCGGCTATTATCCCGAGTATCATCACACCTCTACGCCAACGTCCTACGTAACAAATGGATTTCTCTCCTACGATAGTTATGGGATATCGGCCAAGGAAGACAAATGGCAGGACTCAAGCAAATACTACAGCGGAGGCGATGTAACGAGTAGAGGTGTCTACAGTGGCTATGGGAGTCCTACGTCTACGGTGCCGGTAAGTTAATTTAAACATGTAAAAAAGCAATCCATAATTCATCAATTAGGACCAAGCGTAAATAGGGACTACTTTCACCATAAATATATTCGTTAGGGCTGAATAGTAGTACCAAATATGTTATTTGAAATTGAGTGATTAAACTAGGTTGACTGATATTCATCATAATATTTTAGGTAGTCCACGTACCACTCAAAACTCCAAAGTCCTCGCCCCACCAAATCATGGAAGTAGTTTCATGCTCATCGGGTGGCCCCTCGCCAGCGAACAGTTCTTCGTCGGTGGCGTTAAATGCATCATCAAACCACGTCGGAAACATAACCAATGTCGGCAAAATCAGTAATACGTCATCCAATCCTGCCAATGTCAATACAAGCGTGACGAATGGAACCAGTGCAATAGATGGAATCACGCCGAAGGTGGAGCAGTCCCCGCCGGAGCACTATGAGCGGCAAACCGTGCTCATGTGGGGAGCAGCGACTGCAGCATCGACAAATCCCACCCACACTACAACCCCTACCCCAGCCACGAATCCTACCAGCCGCTCACCAAACCGTACGCCAACCTCCAACGGTCTGTACAGCGACTCCACCGGACAACAATTGAAGATGGATGATCACCACCACCAGCAACAATTGCATCACTCTAGTCACCTGAAATGGAATGGTTCGCACAAGGACCCGTTGGTGTCGGACGTCCAAGTCTACCAGATTCACCAGCAACACGCTTCGACGGCGGAAGGAGTAGAGGCGATTTATGGTGGTCACCTCAGTGCATCACATCACCATTCCGGTGGACATGTGATCGGTGCAGAGCACCAATCACCCCACCACGGCCACTCGAGCGACGCGATAATGCAAAATTCTTCAGGATCTGCTCACCAATCTCACCAGCAACAGCACCAACATCACCATCCCCAACAACACCATCTGCAGCAGCAACAAGCTCATCAGCCGGTAGGGGCGAATAGTAGCTGCGAGGTATGGAGTCCTGCGTCCTACTCGCAATACCAGTATTTCACTTATCACCACGCTCCTCAGCACGCAAGCACTCAGTGAGTGTCGAACTTTTAGTTGAAATGCTTTTATTTAGATATACATATATCTGTTCTTTAGATGTTTCTGTTTGCATCGAGTTTGTAGATATTCCTTAGCGTATAGATGTTTGTTTGCTCGAAAATTAGGGCTTAGGGTTTTTGTCTTACGAGTTTTTTCGACATTAATCCTTGATCTGATTATGATTTATGCATTATGAGGGTAGACAAATATAAATGGAACTTTTTTTTAAGTTCTGGCTTAATTTTGAGAAGAACACAGAAACATTTCTAACGTATTCTCTTGGCCTAGAAACAAAGTTTTCCCAAAAGATCGGGAGCTTTTTAATCCGTTCATCGTTGAACCTGTCGGGTCGTTTACGTAGCTATTGAGGCACATATTTCTTTACAGTGGAGTCATCTTTGAATCACTGGCCATTCGCCGCTTCTTTGAGGGGCTTAAAAACGCGAAAACCCTTTTTGATGACAATCCGGGATTATAGGGTGCATGTTAAAACGTTTCCTAGCTGGTTTCATCCAATGTTTGCTTCGTAAGGGAGTCTAGCGTTTGCATGATGACACTGATGAAGAATTGCGCTTTACTTTTTCCTCAGAAGGACAATTTTACGGCACCTCAATGATATTGCGCAATAGTTGTGCATCGATCAAGAAAAAATGAATGTGAAAAGCAGCTGAACAGAACAGCTTAAATTGTCACCATCATTTTGGCGTCGATAGCTTTCGTCCTTGGACAACGATCATGGCTCTGACTTTCGCTCTTTTCGCACTCTATACAACATGATGTCTTCGGACTGGGCCTTCAACTTTCGAAAAAAATTGGTTGAATTACGTAATCCTTAGCTCAAAATTTGCTATTCAGTTTCCTTACTACCAAAAAAAAAAAGTTTAGCAAATTGAAGTCTTACCTTTTCTTTCAATAACGTTTCAAACTATCTGTTAAAACCAGTCTCATCTGGTTCGACGACTCTCTTGGAACTTCAAAAAAATAATCATCCTTGTAATTTAATGGTAGTTCTACGATACAGATGTATGATTACTATTGCAACTGTTAAAAGTATCGAGGAATTTTGTAAAAATTAGTTATTATTTGCTAATCTATTTTTTTGTATATTTCTTTCATGTATGTTTCTATCAGTGTGCCTATTTAATTTTTGTTTCATGATAGATTTTAGTATTTTCCATACCTAATATGTTATGTTCTGTTCTTTGTGACACTCCGCAATTTTTTCAGACTGTGGTTTTTGACCTTCGTTTATCTAGAAACGTAACAGCTTGTGCAATACTTTTTCAAATACATTATCCTTCATTTCAAAGTTGAGTAGATCTAATTTAAATTGAACATGGAATAAATGCTCTAACATTTAAAGAAATTTATTGAATTGGAAAGTGTTTTAAAATGTTTCGCGTTATGAACGCATTTGCTAAAACTTTTTTCAAAACTAGATGGATTGTTAAAAATTCATAAATCACAGCAAAACTCGATGTTGATACAGTAGTTTGAAATGCTCATTTGATTTACTTTTGTGTTGGTAAATTGAAAACGTCTTTTGTATTCAAATAGCTACACAACTCAAACGATTGATTCAAGCATCAGAAAAAAGTTATGGTGAAACTGTTTTCATCAAAACGATGATTTCAGCTTGATTTGATGTGCGTGAATGAATGGATGATATTATTTTTTAAACCTTCATAGCATTATCTAAGTTATTTAGATCTTTAAATTACAAATTTTTTTGACAGGAATTTTATTTTGTAGATAGTAATATAATTTTGGCTTTTGAAGCTATAATCGCACGCAATATATGAATGCAAAACTTAAAGACCATCAAGCTAATCTTTGATACTTTCATGAATTTCAGATCATCATTGGCGGTCGACAGCAATCAATCGCACTATCTTTCGCGCAGCAACGGCTACATGGATGCACATCATCACCCGGCCCACCATCATCCACTTCACCATCATCCGCATCATCAATCCCCATCACACCATCCCCATCCTCATCATCCGGGCGGCACCATCTCCCCAATATCACCGCTCACACAGCTCTCGCATACGCATCCAACGCGTACACCGATCACCCGGACGGGAGTCCTTTGTTGTCCTTCTCTGAGGTGACCAACACACTACTAAATCAATGAGACGATCTTTTCGATTTCAACTAATTAAACAATTTTGGCCGAGAGTCGTGGAAAGATGCGAAATACATATCGATTTTCCACTCCATGTTTTTTCAAAATTTGAATTTTTAAATCATTTAAATACCCCGATTAGCTCCGCTTTTTGGCATGAACAAATGAAATTCCCATTTATTCCAACAAACCTTAAAATAAATCAAATTCGTTCATACTGTCAAGCATATCATTTCTAGCAACATTTCTATTTAATACTATCTTGAATCATATCAAATTTGATGCAATTGAAACAGCATCTCCGAAAATATTAAATTTTATTCCTTGATCATAACAGGATCGATAACCTACGTTGTGCAATGTGATCACTCAATTCTTCACGAAAAGAGCAAGCAATCAAAATTAAAGCTCACACTCCAAGATCATTTTCAATACTAACCGTATCTTATTGTATCATACATCCATCAATCACCAATTACAATTAAGTATTTAATTAGCACTATTTTAATGTAAATATTAAATCATTACCCATATGTATTAGCAGCAATTAACGCAATGTAATATTTTCCGATAAAAAGAAATTAGGTTTAATCGATCAAAATCGAATGAATCTTCTAGAGAATAATAATATCTATCTAATTAATGCAATTTTATATTTTTCTGTGATAAGCATTTAAGTAACAACAAACAAAAACCATCTCAATGTGTATTTCAATACTAAATAAATTATATAATGAATCAAAAATGCTCTCGAACCAAATTCTGTGCATCAAATTTATTGCACAAATTCAAAGCGAACATTTTCTAAGCTTTTTTTCACGAAAATGCAATCTTAGATACATGAAGCATTGACGTAATTGTATGGAATATCGATGAGACAATTATTTTCGACAGCAATAAAATGACTATTAAGAAAACACATCAATCCAAAGATTACAACTAACTAGAATGGTAAGCAAGCAATTAATTGTTAATAGATGGAAAATTCAGTTGTGTAAGAAAATGGTTGTAAATGTCACGCAGTTTTTGATTAATAAATTTTTCACCCAGTACGACTTATGCGATGCTGGTTTTCTCGAGAATTGTTCAAACATTGTGAAAATAATTTATCATGATCAATTGAATTTTTATTGAAATTTTCTCGCAAACAAAACATTGAACATTACTACAAACACTCGTGGCTCACTTGTGAATTGACACGATTTTTCTAGTCCTCTTTATATCAGACAGATTATTTGATTTATAAAAAATTTAATAATAATAAATAAGTATACCAATGATGAAAAATGAATTCTGTAATTATTTAACTCTGTATACAAACATTGAAAAATACTTTATAAATCCATATTTCATGGATATGAAATTTTCTCAAGCAATTTAAACGTTTAAGATTCAAATCTTATCCAAATTAGGTAATTTTTCGATAGTTGAAAAATAATTATAAAGTAATTTTTAAAGAACATATCGATCGTATAAAATGAATGTAATTTATTAGATTGAATAAAATACATTGTGTTTAAATTGGTTCTGTACTTATTCTTAATATTTATTTGAATTTCCGAAAACTTAGCTATTGCCAGCAATGGTGTGACAATTGTATCCGGATTTTTTCACCAATCTAATACGACCGAAAAGATGCAAAAAAAATATTCGCTTCACCGGGATTGACAATATAATTCCCTCTAATTTAATAAAGATAGATTACAAGTTCGTTTGCATTGTCCACGAGTGAGGTGCTAACTTTTCACTATGCTCGACTCGATAATTATCTTCACAAACATTTACTGTTCTAATGAAGCACATCGAAAATCTGGTCCAAAAAGATTCCGACGAAACAGAAACCAGTTGCAAAATACTTCTCAAACTGATCAGAATATCGCGGAATACCGTTTTTCGGTTGAAACGGAAAATTTATTTGTAGTAATAATGTCGGAAGTAGTGAAAAAGGACGTGATTGGTCAAGTGAATGGTAATTTCGGTCGTTGGCAGCTTCGCACGATTATCTTTATATTTCTATGCAAAATCCCGTCGTCTTGGTTCATGGCATGTGTTATCTATACTGCGCCGTCACCGAAAAGAGGTGACTACTATTGCAATCCTTTCAATACTACGAATCGAAACAAGGATTGGATCAAAGTCAACAAACCGACGTCGAGACTTCGCGCCACTGACCGCGAGTTCGAAGTGGAGTTTTGCATGTTGTATGAAAGTGTTTTGGATCGCAGTTTTGCCGAAAAGTATCTGAACTATAGAAATCCTTTCGAGGAGCCAAACCAATTGGAAGGGAACATTATCCCGTGCAGCACCCTACAACACAATGTGGAATATAGTTCGTTGGTAACGGACTTCGATTTGGTATGTTCGCGGGATCTTTTGGTGTCGGTGACGCAAGCATTTCATGCTGTGGGCACTTTGGCGGGAGGACTGATTGCCACTAAGCTACTTCAAAAGTTTGGATTGTTTATTAACATGTTTAGAACAGTTTGAATTGAGAGAATCTTTTTAGTAGCATCAGCCCGAGACGTCTCATGCTGGTGGGAATGTTGTCGCAAATTCTGTTTGGCAATCTGACCGGTCTGGTAAAAACATTTTGGCTTCACGTTTTTTATCGATGTGTTACGGCAGCATGTTGTGCTTTCATGTATACAGCAGGACAGATGATACGTAAGAAAAAAAATTATCTACTCATTGCATTTTGTTTTTAAAATAGTTTTTAAAAAAAAGTTGGTAACATCACAGTTTATTGAATTTTTAACTTACCCGAATAGCGCTTTTCACAATGGTTTAGTACGGAATAAATGTTAAAATTTTGTTCTATTCCAAAAAATATTTTATTGAGTATCAAAAGATGTAAATCCAAGTTGTCTTACTTATCAATCAATTTCAAATGAGTTTTCCAGGTCGTTTTCAAATTGGAAGCTCAACCCATTATGCATTGTTCCTTCTTTTACTTCCCAGTATATGGGAAGTTCTGGTAATCACCCCAATCATTCAAATTAGAATTTTCGACCTATATTTCGTCATTAAATTCAAAGTGCTTTGGAAAAGCAGTTATTATTTTTATCAATTTTTTATCTAATCTTAAAAGCTTTGGTAGAGGAAGACGTCTCCACCACCTGGTCATCCTCTACCAAAGCCTAGGCAACCTCGTCCTCCTCGTCGTCTTCATCCTTCTTGTCCTCCCCTTCGTTCTCAACCTCGTTCTCCATCTCGGCCTCGAAATCCACAACTATTATTGAGGGTATTTAATTATTATTTACAATAATCATTCGTTATTAAGAATGTTTGACCGTTACTGAATAATTATAATTGACTTTATATATACAATATCAAATTAAAACTAATATTATTTGATTGTTATTAACAATATTGAATTATTTATAACAATATCCAATTATTAACTGCATTAGCGTCTCTATTCCCATTCACCCAAACCTGATAATATAAGTTTGGAATTTTATAAATTAATCTTTATTTTTTTGAAATAACATTTTTTACAACATTGATCGAAATTTTGCTAAAACACACAATAATAATAATATTACTATGAAGGTATTTGAAATTTGCTCGAATTAAAAGTGCGTATCAACAATTTCAAAATAAGCAATTTCTATTTGTTTTTCAGTTTTTTCATCCTAACTAAAAAACGGCTTAACCGATTTTACTGAAAAGTCATTCAATTACGTAATTACGCGTCGAATGAAACCGAATCCACGTCAATGCAATTTTTGGTTCTAGAGATAATCGAGACGAAAAATAATTCCGAACGCACATACGTTCATACGCACATCCGCACATACGTACATACACACTCACGGACATCTCTCTAAAAACGATGGGTTTGGATTCTAGAGACCTTAAAACGTGGAGATATGTCAAAATTTGGGATTCGCAAAATCGACCCCATTACAATAACTTCCCATAGGGAACTGGGAAGTTATTAAAATAACCCTTTTTCACCTGATTTGCACTTTGAAAAATTATTGCTTTTAAAAATCAGATGGTTTAAACAGTTTTTATCAAAAACCTTTTGGGAGTTTTTTCCATAATCTAAAAAAACTTAATATCAAAATAAAAACCATTGATAGTTACAATGAATAAGAGTTGATACAAAGAATATCACGTAATTTCTTTATTCTTAAGATGATTTTCTCCTTTCAATTAAAATGTTTTCATACTTTTATGATTTGTACAGATTTTTCATAAATTTAGGTCAGCCGTTTGTTGTTATAAGAAAATATGCTTAAAATTTCGAAATAATTTAAATTCTTCTGCCAATTAATTCTTTACAAAATGAGAGGCTTTAAAGACTTTGCATCAAACGAAAAATTTAGCTTGTTTATGAACTTCCAAAAAGTATTCGTATAAAAATAACAAGTAGTCAAATTTTTGAATTCATTCATAGTAAGAGTTCGTTAGATTTCAGCTACTGTGTCCTCTATCTTACGTAAGACTTGTCACTTTAAGATCCACTGTATAATAAGAAATGTTTATTAGTCTTACTTATATAAAATGTCAACACAATATATATGCAACACTTACGGAAAATTTGGCCGTAATTATTGGCGAAATTTAGTTCAGTCGGCGTAGAAGGAAAAATTGAACTTTTCAATATTGATTTTGCCAAAATTTTCATTTCCTCTTTTAAAGTCACTCACGTAAAAAGGCTCCTCTCAAGATTGCTCCGCGTAAATATTCAATCTGACCCTTCAAAACCCCCACCCCCACACACCAGAAGTATTCAGTAATCAATGGACGCTTCCTAAGATGTAATGAGTGTAATGAGTTCCTTTCACTATTATTATTTAGAGCATTATTATATTTCTGGGAGGTTGGCCGAGTGAACCTCAAGAAGTATACTTTGCGGTTTTTTTAAAAATTCTTCTTGCAACAGTTTCTTATTATCATATCCCCATTTTCGAATGTATTCTTCGAAAATTGTTGATCGCACATTTTTGTTTTTGTCCTCATACGAACCTTTAGCAATCAGAACCCTTAATGTTAAATTTAAGATCATCGGGAAGATCAGTTTTATGCAATTGTGAGTTTACAACCACACTATCGACATTCAATCCAAAAAGCTAATACATAATTTTTATAGCTCAGTGTGAACATAGACCGGCTTGAGCAGCTTATTGCTGAAAGGTCCTTGGTAATGGTATGAAATTTTTGGTGTAGTACAGAGAACTAATGATTCGTGGACTCGTGGCGCAGTTTAATAAATATAAAGCCTCTTATAAAAACGAAGAATCAACATTCTATGTAAGTTTACTTAGGAGAAGGAAGTCGATGATGAGATGGCACGAAATAAAATTATTCTTGATTGACTCACTGTATACAACACAATATTACGAGTATTTTTGACCCACATACTGAGAGCATGGACCGCCATTTTCTCGCAAGCAAATAGTTGTGCGACAAATTTTATTTATCTGGATTCAAAACGCTTCCTTGCCAAATAGAATAAATAACTCCATTATTGTCAACGAGACGCGTTAGCAGGCACTCATTAAATTTTTACATGCGAAAAGTTCTGAACAGAAATGAAGAATTTAGCGTTGCATTTTGATAAGTTCAGAAGAATAATGATTCAGATAACAATATAATCACAGAAGAAAAAGCTGGTAAATGAATTTGCGAAATTTCCTTTCAAAAGCAACGAAAAAAGTTTGCTCACGAGTAAAGTGCATCATTTGCTGTTTCATAAATTTGTATAGATTCAACCCATTGACCAATGCATGACTAATTAAATTAGTCTTCGAACTCTGCTTACGTTATCATTTGGTCTCGTTGATTTTGAAATATCCTTTTTACCTTAGCAGTTAATTATCAAAAATTGCATTATCGGTTTCATACGATCTCTAAAAATAGGCAAAATAACCATTTTTTAGTGGGAGAACCCATATAATTTCTCATTTTTTTAGACCACAACATTTGGTTCCTTGTTACTTAACAGGAATAACAATAAGCACCAGATATACTTCTTCATGCATAAGCCATACAAGAATGTCGTACTGAGCCAGCTCAAAATAAAAGCTTTATCTTAAATACACTCCATTTACTTCAATTAAAATATTTCTTTTACAACTTAAGTGCAACATTAACAAAAATTAACAATCCTGCCTCTGCGAAATCACACTCCAATGTAGAGAATACTTTTTGGAGTTGGTCATTTTTAGAAAAAATCTCAGCTAGTATTCCAATTTTACGAAAATTTCTATTCAATCTATATTATACATTGACGCATTAACCCCTAGACTTTTGTGAAATTAACAAAAATTTCTATCAAAATTATCTTACAGTTGCTGATATAACAGCTGGAAAAGCAAAAATCATAACAACTACTCTTTTCGAACTGTTTTGGTCAATTGGTCTTATCCTTTTACCAGGCATGTCCATTTTTTTGGATAGTTGGACTCATCTTTACGTGGCAATATCCTCGCCGACCATTTTATTAATCTTTTTGCATAGGTAAGTAACGAAAATCGTTCAACGAACTACATGAAGCAATATAAAAGAAAATGTTTAATTTTCTAGATGGATAACAGAATCTCCGCGATGGCTCATAAAGCGGGGGAAAATTGACGCAGCTCTCAAAGTATTGCTTGAATCAGCTTCTTTCAACAATCGGGAGATTCCCTTGGATCTTGAAGAGCAGCTTCATAACATGCGAGACGCAATCAGAAATGAAAAACGTGTATGCTATTGGTCGATTTGGGATGGAAAAACAAAAAGGAAGTATATATTCGCAGTTCATTGGGCTTGGGTGTGGGCAGTTATGCTCTACAACGCAATGGTGATAAATATTCGTGCTTTTGGTGTTGATCACATTCATACTAATACTGTTATATTGGGTATGTAGCATTTAGATCTAAATAGTTAATTTGTTTTCATATTAGATTCAATAGTAATATTACCTTTAAATTATGTTTGTGATGCTAGGCACCTTTATTCTTGTCACCAAATAATTCATTACCATTAACTTTTTCTTCGTAATCTAGGGTTCGCGGAAATGATAGGAGTCTTTGGTGGACTATATTTCATACTATATACACGTCGTCGATGGCTTTGGGTTGGGTACATTATATCGATTACCGGCTTCTTGACATTTTTCATATGGACCATTCCGGACACACGTAAGAAAGATCAAAAGCACATTTTTCGTCCTACTTTTCGCCAAATCAATCTTATCTTTCAAGTTAAGGAAGCTAAACACGCAGGACTGATTATGATATTTTGCACAGGCCTGAAACTAGCAAATGCGTTATCCTTGTCCGTATTAATCACATGCACTGGTGAAATGGTCACTCCTGAAAAACGGCCGATGCTGATGTTTTCCGTTGTGACTTTCAGTCGAATGTGGCTTATAGCTGCACCCTTCATCATAGCCCTATCGGCAATTCATCAATTGATTCCGATCACCATATTCGCGGGACTGGCTGTAATCAACGGAATATTCATGTGCTTTTTGAACGAACAATTTTGGAATTATAATCAACCGCGCATTCAAAGAGTTCCCACATTGAAAACGTTTAGAAAAAACTCAGCGATTTTATTAATGAAGAGAAACTCAACATGCTCTGAATTGAATATGGGAATGACGACACCACCAAAAGCAAGTATTTCTGATATTTGGGCTACCACGAGCGAAGACATTGAAGAAAAGTTTTAGTCATAGGAATGGAAATTCACTTACAGTTATAAATTAATTATAATAATTCATTTATTTCGAAACAAGAGGGAATTTTCACAAAATCAGAAAGTATTCACAATGGTATTAAAAATATTTATCGAAATTTTTCATCGAAACTTTGTTGCTTTCAATCAAGGGTTCCACGCAATCGTAAAAATAATTATTTAATTTTATACATGGTGGACGAACAGATAAATATTAATGTCTTGAAAAAAATGGCGATACTACGGCTACACTAAAATGTTTCAAATTTTGGTGTTACCCACAATTTAAACGAGTAACCAAATATAATTCAGCACAATGTGATCAAATAGTATTTACATATTGTTATTTATTCCAAAGATTAATTGAAAATTGTTAGAGCTCTCGATACCTAAGAGACATCCTACAAGTCATTAAAAAACATTTCATTGCTTCTTGTAGGCATTTTTGACAGTTTTTTGGTATTTATTGCGTTCATCAAAGTCATAGGAAGCGTTAAGGACACCTCATAGACCAAAGATCTAAAAAAAATTCGAAGCAATTCTGTACCCAATCCAACTGGTGTCACATAAATAACTTTCAAATAGATCAATAGCATTTGAATTCTTTTTCAGAATAATATGTGAATAAATATTTGTAAAATGTTTATAAAATATTTATTGCGAAATATTTCTATAAATATGGCGTTTCGTTGCTGTATTTGATTATATTACATAAATTTTTCTATAGATACCTAAAATTTCACTTCATGTACCACGTTTCTGTGCAAAATGTTTTTTAACACTTTGCTGACATTTGTTTCGCTAAAAATTTGCAAAAAAATTTGTTGTCTTCGAATATTTTTAATCGTTTTCCATAATTTTTTTCTGACCAGTTTAAATGTTTAGAATCAAGATATTCCGTGAAATTATTTCAGTTTGTAATATTCTAGAAAATGTTTTCGAATATAACTTCCTGGTGAAGTTGCTAATAAACAATGTAATAGTTTTGATTGAACATTTTTTTAAGAAGAAATTTTCCTGATTAAGACTGCAGCTAACAATCGTTGCGATGATGGAAAATTTTAGTATCTCCATTGAAAAATTTATTTACAAACAATTTTCCATAAAAATGATTGTAATGGTTTTCATGTTGATACGGCATCAATAGATTTTTCCAAACGCTATTTGTTTTTATTTGACACTACTTTTCGTGATTTTTTCAACTGGAAAAATTTCAATCCTACAATTTATTCCGGTGAATATTTCTAATTATTTAAAAACACATTTAATATTTCTCATCGATTACCACACAATTTTTTATTTTGCATTGAGGGTAACGCTTCCATTGAAATTTTTAAAATAGGATTTTTGATTTTAAAATCAAAATTTTTGATTCACTGTACAAAATTTAATAAAATTTATTTATTCAATTAAACACTAATATCTCATTTCTCGTTAATTATTTCAGAGCTTACAAGCATTGTTAGTTTGGCATACTTTTTTAAAAGTTCACGACCATTTATGACTGCTTAAATATTTTATTGTTTAAATAAACCTGTATTCTGTAGTAAAACTTCAAAGCAATTTTTCTTTTAGAAAGTTCAGATTACTATAAACTTAAATAAACAATTGCAATGTGCAGCGCTATTATTTTCTAAGTTAAAGAAGATGTAGTTTACTTCACTGATGTCAAAACATTCGTGGTGAATCAGGAATTGCAACTCTTTTTAAGAAAATGGATAGCTAATGTTCTCATGCAAAATGTTTGTAGAACTTTCGTCTCATTACTTTTAGAATATTTGTGCCATTTTCACATTTACACATTTCTATACGTTCTCATGTTTCAAATTAAAATCTTGAAACTGAAATTTACAAAATCGTTAAAAAATTGTAAGGATTACAAGCAGCTCTACGAGATTGTTCTCTTTCCAAAATTATCACAATAGTCCCGATATCACTGCGTTACCCAAAGCTGTAGAAAATCGAATGTAGTTGTGATCCTATTTACAAGTTGAGGAAAAAAAATTTCCTAAAATTTATAATATTTTCAAGGTTTTGAGTTTTGCAGTTGAGCAATTTTATTCTGATATTCTACAGATTTTTTTCTAGGTTAATACCAAAAACCCAAAAAATATCATCAGAATAAAGAGTATATACACAATTTTTAAAATCAAATGTTAGGGGTTTTTGGGTGTTGATTTGGGTAATGATTTCCTTACTGTAAAAATAAATTGTTTTGAAAGTCAGTAATTGGGTTTTAATTTGAAATCTGCTAGGATTGAAATAAGTGGCAAAGAAAATGTCTCTGTGGACCGATTGCCTTTGAGAACACTTAGCAGTTTACCTCAAAAAATGCAATAAAAAGTGAACGTTTTGTAATACATGTAATTTTATTTTCACAAAACTAAACTGTGGCAACTTTGTCTCATGTTTTTATAAGAAAGCTCAGCACACTTTTCGAATGCATTGTACATTAAATGTTGCGAAAGAGAAACTTGAAGCTTGATTTGCAGAAGAAATGAAAAGTTTGGTTTGAATCTTTTCTCATCGAATATCTTGTCCATGATAAAGTTGTATCTTTCCAACAGCTTTTTTTATCTCGGATACTGTGCAAAGATATTTCAACAAAAACTAACCAAGTGGAAATTGCTAAAACAGCTGAAAATTGGAAGTGATGTTGCTGATGCTGCTCGAACTGTCTAAATATAGTCAGAGAACGGATTTTGATTTGCATGTTTTAAATAATCTGACGTCATTGTTTTCCACTTTGCTCTATGTATTAATATTAAAAAGTAATTATGGGGTTCTAAAGATAAATTGTATCTTCTATTAGAAATGATGGTCAAACATGTTGATAAATGATAAGCATATTCGGAGTTTAAGTACCCGGTTTTCGATGAGAAAATATTAATTTTGTTTCTTGATATTCAACAAAATTCAGTCATATTTTTCAATATCGATAGTAATGCTATTAAATTACATTATTTTTGGTCATTCTGAAATTAATTAGAAATATAGAATGAAGACCGAGTGCAGTATTAGGCGGGGACGGGACATCTACATCACATATATATTTTGCCGCTACCTAAATTTTCATCTTCCTGTCCAAGAAATAAAATATCCAACATAATTTTCGTTCTGTTCCCAACACCTATTCGAAGGAGTCTAGTCTTGATGCCACTCAAAATTTTCGACTGTTTAATACTGACACCCCGAAATTCTAAAATTCAAAATGGTTTTAAATTTATCCATAAATACATTCAAACTGGTTGCATCAGCTGAAGGGCAATGGAAATCTTTCTATAATTCCATAAGTTAAATAAATCGAAACTATCATTAAAACGAAATGTATCTAAAGTATCTCCAGCTCAAGTGTCTCCAGGACCTCACAAATTTCGTGTTAAATTTTGCCTTTATTGTACTGGTAGTGTTGGTATGCACGAGTATCTAAGTTTGGAAAATCGTAAGGAAAAGCTCTTGCCAATATCGTGCGCAGGTCACAATTTCCGTGGAAGGCTCATTAACATGTTATGAATGGACTGTATTTGCGGCAATGGGCAATAGCCTGTGAAAATTCAATTTGAAGTAATCTCATAATAAAGTCCAACTTTTAAGGATGTCTGCTTCCACGGAAAAGTCGACTAGTGAAAATAATAATGACCAGGAGCGCATTATAGTCGCTAAAATTTTCAGAATTTTTTCAGATGGGTAAATTGAAGAGTCCGCATCAAATTAACTAGAAATAAAAGAGTTTAAAATGGAAAACGTAGGAAGAAGGCTAGAATAAGATAAATATGGTTATTCGTACAAAACTCTTACAATATGAATAACTTTTTGAAACATTGTCGACAAATTTGGCCAGCCGAATAATGGACGCATGTCCTACAGGCTACACCCTCAAGAAGAGATCGAACATTGAAAATTGCATAATTTACCCTATTCATCTTTTCTTTTTCACTAGAAAACTTTTCAAGGCTTCAAAATTTTCACAATAAGCATGCTTATTACATTTAATTTGTTAGCTTTAGACACGACAAAATGGTGACCACAAGGATCTAGATTCATTAAATAAAAATGATTTTGTAGAACTAAATCGTTTGAACATGAGCAGAGCATTAAGATTGTATTGGAAGATTCGAATATGAATAAAAAAAAGCAAAAAACTGTTGGCAAATTTAATTATCTTATTTAACATAGCAAGTAAAATTTCCGCGAAACTTTCTGCATTAAATAGAAACCGCAAACTTTAATTAGTTCATTATGAATTGAAAATTGTGTTCGAAAAAGCTTCGTAAACATGAAATTCGACTGATACTCGTTGAAATTTGTTTGCATATTTGATAATGAAATAAAGAATTGATGCCTTAATGTATATTTGTTAGACAAATTTCATATGTAAATCATATTACTCGAGAGGCTTGGAAAAATTGAAATATCTTATATTATCACCTAATCAATTTTTGGCAAACGTCCATCAATTAAGGGGCCTCTTCATTTTGTGTACTATAAATTTTAAATGATTGAAAATCCTAGAAAAGTAGTACTTTCTTCTTTTTTAAATGGAGCTATTGTGGATTTAAAAATAAACAAATTCGCTTTTGGTTTTATCCATCCATAATACTTAATTTAAATGGCAAGAACTTCGCAGGGATAGCAGTTTTGATTACATCCTTATTACGACGACTAAAACTTGTTTAACGATCACTCCAAATATGCTTATGGGTACATTAAAATGCCATTTAAATCAAATCGGTTAAGTTTCCATTAAAAATGGTGATTTTCCAAATCCAATTGGTGCCTTTTCGAAACAAATTGGTAGATTTTCAATATCAATTGGATTCAAAAAGTTCTGATTTTATTTGAAGAAGCATAAATTTGATTTGAAAATGCATCAATTGGACTTGGAAAATAACCAATATGATTCGGAAAAACCTCAATTGAAAAGGAAACGCTATAAATAACTGTTAATTTGGAATTTAATCTTTCAAAATTTTTCTATTGAATGCTTTCCTATTGTTCTTGAACCATGTGATATGAAAAGACATTAAATACAAAAGAAAATTCTTTAATAGACGACATCCAGAAACAAACGTGTTTCCGAGCCCTAAAGTTCGAGACGGGAAACTTGCGTGATCGGTTATGGGTCATTTCAGGCCTTCTTAGACACTCATTGTTGAAGCATAAATGTTCAATTTCGTGGTTCGAGATTAAACCTGCAGTACGAAAGCAATAACGAAAAAATTGAGACTTACAAAGTAGTTCAGGTGATCTTTAGCGATTTACACCCTTACCTTTTATCGAAATTCCATAAATTTTCTCCAAAAAATTACGAAAAGCGATCAAATTTCTGTGAAAGGCTAAATCTTAATTTCGGAAAATCAAAAATTTAACGGACAAGGGCTGAGTGAAGACTCAGGGAGCAATGTTCAGACTGCAACAGCTTTCACTAGTTGAGCGAGTTAAGGATTCATCTTTACCTAGAATAACCTTGGTGTTTTCCCTCTATACATTGACTTAAATTGGCTAAACTTTTAGCTGTAAGCGCATTTGTGGGGAACAGTTAACAAGGAGACTGATGATACTTTGGAAAAACTGTCTTCAAAAATTACCAATCTTCATTATGTAATAAGCAACATTTTTGAAAAAGAAAGCCAGCCTTGTTGTAAAGCTCTTTGGGTAATGCTCTAGAAATTGATATTCACACAGAATATTATCCTCGAAAGTCTTTTTGTGCGTGGAAAAATCGAATGATCTCATTTATTGCAAGACTCTTGTTTTAAAAGTGAATTTTCGACGATTATTATTTTTTATCTGCGTGTTACGTCCATTTGATCTTTATCTTTACAAAGTAAATTGAGAGCATTTTCTAAAGTATCATATACCATTCGGTAAAGTATCATATTCCTTCGGCCAATGCAATCATGTCTTTTGAGACGTCAACGCGATCCTTCTTTTTTGCATGAAATTCAGTTCTTTTGGCAACAGCTTCGCTGCGACACGTTTGAGGCCCAAATCATTAACTAAAATATCTTGAACGTATCCATAAGCGATCTTCAACTCCTCTGACATCTCTCTTATTGTGAGTTTTCGGTTTATGGTAATCCATTCTTTAATTTTTATGATGTTTTCGTCGGTTTTCGATGTCGATGGCCTGCCACTGCGTTCATCATCGTTGACAGACTCACGGCCACTTGTGAAACGTTCATGTCAATGATAAACCACTGTTTTCTTCAGAGAATCGTTGCCGAAACACTTTCCAATGCCTTAGCACCATTAAAACCGTTTTTAACACAAAATTTAATACAAACTCGTTGTCACAAAATCAATTCCATTTATACCGTTGAAAAAATTCGCTAACACGCACAAAAGCAGATGGTACAATACAAAGTAACTTTTACAAATGTCAAGCTATCAATTCGAAATTTTGACAGAATGTTTATGACAGATGTACCAGCAAACGACAAAACGGTTTGGCAAATCGAGTGTCTGGGAGCGCCACACGGTGCTGATTCCGGGAACTTTTTGATCAAGGTGGTACTTCCATTGCTTAACTTTATGTAGGAAAGCTTTGGAGGTATCGACTTTTTACAAAACTTCAAATAGGCTCGAGAAATTGAAAAAAGTCGAAATTTTTTTATTTAAAATTGCGCAAAGAATCGCGAAGTAAGTGTGCTGCAATTTCTGCTTACCCCGTCTAATTTTTTTGGATAAAAAACTAGAAATCCAATGTTATAGAAAAATGGGTTATTTATTGTTATTGGAGATACAATTATCGTGTTTGGTTTTGCCTCACGTTTCAAATCAGCTGCAATGGAATGGCAATTGCTTGCTGTTTGGCTTTATTTAATATTTGTACTAACAATATACCAGTATTAGAAAACATTGACTTTTATACTTTTGTAACAACATCTGCTTTTATATGTACATATAGTAAGTATCAAATATTTATTGAACAAAAAAACCAAATCTGGTAGTTAGATCTGGGCCACAAAACAACAAATCATTGATGCCTTTTTTCATGAACAACAAACTTTGACTTTATTCATAACTTCCTATTCTTTAAGTTATCTTTTCTTCTTTGAAGTAATCTACTATTCATCCCGAGAAAAATATTTGAATTAAATGCCGTCTTTTTCTAAACAAAAAGTAACCTTTTCCTTTTTGTAAGTAGAAATGTGGGGATAGCAGGATGTATTTAAGACAGCTTCTTTTTGCTGGACATGCTCACTTAGTCCCTTTGTGATACACTAGAAAAATGCAGCACCTTTGCCATAGTGTCCAGGTCAAAGAAGTTGGCTGCTATGATAAAAATATATCTTTTACGGTGAAAGTGCTGCATAATCCCATGCAATTTTTCATTTACTTCAGGATTGTTGAATCGTTTCATATTGAAAGCAACTCATGAAGTGATGGATCATTTTCTCTTCTCCTTATAATCGTTTTATCTTTGTGTCTTCGTATTAAAATGGTCACATGCTGCTAAGCATTTGGCGTACTACATTGAGAACTTCAAGGGAGCATTGCATAATGGTGCTCGATTCAGGAAGAGTACATCACGTGCCCATCTTTTTAATATATTCAACAACTCTAGCCAGCGTTAGCAATTCCACCCTATAAAGGATTCAGTGTGGTGGTATACCTTTGTTTTACCAATCATTTGTTTTGAAGTAGCAAAGGACTCTTAAATGTTTCCGAACTACTTGATGATGCATGAGTTCCTAAATGTGGCCATAACATTTCACTTATGGAACCTAATGTTTCGTATTGGTATCTCGCACTCAAAAGGTGAATTCCAGAAGTGGGTACATTTATGTTCCAGTTTCAAAAAACTCAAAAAGCTCAAGATTTTACTTCACTTAATGATATGGATTGATTTCTTTCAAAATAAGTTACTTTTTTCCCAGTACAGCTTTTGTTTTTAATTATACATGTAACATAAGTAGGTTCTTACTTTTACACTCAAAATCTGCCTAAAAAGTCAACATTGTCTTGGTTCTTTAAGCATAACAATGGATACCTATTATTAATGAGCCTTTGGAGTTCCTTTTCAGACTGTCGTACCTCAGGCAAACTGTTGGAAACCAAATATAATAGCTGGGTTTTGGAGCGGTTTCACCAGCGCCTTTATTATCAAGATAAAATTTCAATTTTTATTCCTCATACAGGGTGACGCAAAAGTTTCTGACCATAGTATTTCTTGTATAAAATTTAAAAGGAAAGAGATTGATTTAATATTATAATTTTATTATAAACTACACACATTTGGTAATATAAAAAATAATTGGTATGAAGTATGTCCTCCTTCGTTTTCTATACACTCTAAAAGTCGTTTTCTGAAACTTTCACATATTGTTTTAGGTAATTTGCAGAAATTGCGTCCCACTCAACTTGTACACGTCGAATCAGCTGCTGCCTATTTTTTGGTCTAGGATCTCTGAAGAGACTCTCCTTTAATTTGGATTTTGATGGGATTTAAATCAGGGGAATTACCAGGCCAATCAATCCACACATTACAAAAATACTCAAACATCGCCTCATAAGTTTCAATGCAGTATGCGGCTTGGCGCACTCTTGCATTAAATCACTTCCTTTCCGTCCCTGAATTGTTGGCGATTAGTAAGGCATTGTACAAAAACAGGGAGAATATTTTCCCTATAATATTCTCCATTTACAGACACTCTCTACTGAACAAAATGAAGTTGGCTTTTCCTCCAAATGCTCACTCGGCCAGCTACCACGATTTTTAAGTCAAATTTCAGAGTCTGTATTACAGGAATATTTGCGGGATTGCTGGATCTCACTGTCCTATTCTGTCGATTGGGTATTGGATGCAGTTGGATCCACGACTCGTCCGTAAAAAGTATGTTTGCACGCAGCCTTTCACCACGGGCATTGTCATCAACAAATCCGAGGTTTTTGAGATTTTGGCAGAAATTCAGCTTGTCTCGAATGTTCTTCTTCGAAAGGAAAGGTTTCTTGCGTTGTCTATAGGCTTGCTGGCCGAACGTATCCCTGAAAGGTAAGCCTCGAAACGTTTTTAATGGCCCCCGGAGAGCTGTTAAGCCGTTTCGTCACTGTCCGCATTCCCACTCCTGGGCTATTTTCAGCCAATGTTAGAATTTTTCTTTTTGCTTCTGCTGAAAGTAACGACGGTTGATCACTTCTTTGCATATCCTCCACGTTTTTTCACGATGTTTTGGCTGATCCTAAGTATTTTGCATATGTCGCTGCAGCTGTATCGATGCATTCGTTGAATTGCAATACGTTTTTGAATTCGACCACCCACTATTATCGTCCCAAAAAAATCCAATTCAATTCGTTGAAGATTCACGACGTTTCAAGGGTTTTTACAAAAAAGCGCTAAGTTTAGGGTCTTTTGATAAATTTGGTACTTTCACTTCCAGTAACCAAATCTGAATGGATAAGTTTATATTTTCAAAAGTAATTTTACTGCAAAGGAGTTAACATCTAAGGCTAATAAAAAATACCCAAGTACTTATGGGTCTGTATATTTTACTTGTAATTAGGCCCATCTACAAATTTTCTTCGAATTTTCGTACCTGTCTTTGCTGAGTCTTCCAAAAAAAATCATTATTTTCGTATTATCGTTTAAATTTATGTTTTCACTCTTTATGGAAATTAATTAAAGTTATGTAGCTATAAGAAAATTTAAAGTGGGTGTCAAAATTTTTGAAGATAGTTTTTCGCCGATAAATTTATTCGGACTGATTTTTCATGTCGAAGGTGAGAAACTTTTGCGCCATCCTGTATTTTAGCTGCTTCTTTGTAGAATTCATAATAGAGTAGTTAGTATTTTGGAAATATATTTTATTTATATAGGCACATTTACCTATGATTATAAACTTAAAGATCTAACATTAGTCGAGTTTTATGATTCTCTTTAGCATTCCGAAGAAGAGATTGGTAAAACTAATGGAATTTTAGCCACTAGAGGCAAGCTTCAAGCTAGATCAAACCCTTCATTCCAGTATCTGCTGGATTTTATAGCCAGCTATTCGTGTGTCCATCAGGCACACTTAGGTCATTGAAATTTCATATTCTAAACTTCCACTATTTACAGTTTATAGTTTGTTATTGACACTTTAAATTCCACCCAAAAAGCTTCTGATCTGATACAAAGGTAAAAAGCAAGCCTATGAACTCAATTATCTATCTTAATTTTCGGTCCCAAATGCTAGGTGCTAATTAACTTATTTGGTCTAAAGGTTTGTTTCATGGAGGGGCTGCTCTTCGCTGTGAGAGCTTCTGCATACTTGTAGATCGCCACAGCCTTCCATTGTATACCGTACCAAAGAGTGGAATCAGTCGGGTATGTTTAAAATATTCAAAAACATTTTGAATTTTTGCACAAACATTACCGTTCCGGGTTTTAAAGGAAATACAACGTCGATAAACTCTTGTGACCAAAAATTGGACCGAGTGCTAAACCCTTTCCAGGTTTATTCCATCAATTTTTAACTGTTCTGTGTTAGCTTTGTACTACAAATTGTGTAGAAAGATGCTGAATATTCTATGGATGTGAATATTTGTACGCGTTCAATCAAACTCGTGATCAATTGAATTTAATTGATTTGATGGTGACGATTCCAGCGTAAGACTTTGCATTTAATGATCCAGTGGAATATAAACCGAGAAGCAAACATGCTTCAAATCAATCTAAATAAAGTACGGAGTTTGAATCAATCTTTCAAGGGACATATGATCCTTTTCACCGCGCTCCCGGAATTCTACTAAAAGCACTTTGTTTAGGTCAATTTTCTCATTTGTGATAATTATATTATTGTATTGTTAGTGAATGGTGTGGACATGTTCATAACTAATTATCAATGTCATTTCATTTTTGTCTTTATTAAGAATTTTCAAACAAAGTGGTGTGGAATGTTAGTCTAAAGGAAGCTCGCGTTGATGAATGTTGCTCGATTAAAGATAGTTTGTGAATTTTTATAGAAGAAATTGATTATTTCAAACCCTATTCTTAAATTCGTATGGCATCAAGTGAAGTGAATGCTCGTTAGGCTTAGAAATTTTTCATGAATTATTACGTGATAAATATAACACGAATAGCCATTCCCGAATACAACCTAAATGTGAATGACTACAGCAAGTGAATCCTTAATTCAATTATAAATTGTAAAAAATTGATGGGAACGAACATTTTTGACTGCAAACTTTCAAACGATTGACTCGGCGCTTTGAAAATAACTACGAGTGGATTTCATTTTGGCAAATCGGTTGAAATAGGTAAGTATGATTTTTTTTATTTGCATACGTCGTTTGAATAAATACTAGACTTAAACATTTATTTCGTTAATAAAACATACAATTTGTTTAAAAAAAATCATACAATACATATTCACAGTAATTTTTCGATCTACATTTCAACAAGAAATCACGTGTGAATTAAATTTCAGCTTGAAAAATTGATTGAACCTTCTCAAAGACATCACCAGGTCGAAACACATCAATACAGTTTAAAAACATTATTGAAACACACATAAATATTTCTTCGGATTATTCTGAAACTTAATTACCTTGAATTACTACTGATTTACTAATGTTTGTGTTACTTGAAGTATGTTTTTGAATAGAGATATGCTTTTGAAAATTGTAAAAATTGTATGGAATTTTCTTCTCAAAGTAGCAAACGATAATAACAACTAAAAAATTTCATACATTTTATAGTTCAGAAACAAAGGCGAAAGTTGTTCACAGCAACGATGCAAAAAAAATTCTTAATCCAGACATCTTTGCAACTTATATTGAATGCATATCTACAATAGTCGTTGCAAAGATGTCTATATCATTTGATCAAATTAATTTCAATTGCCAATGGGTGCATTTTTCATTTGAAACACTATTTTTTTTTCAATAATATATATAATATTTTGGCATAAAAGACATCGGTTGATAATCTCCTTCATTAAATAAATAAATAATCATAAATAAAAGCGGCTCTCATGTGCTTGGCATGTCCCCAATAAACATTTGTTAGCAACGAAATAAATTCAAGAAGCATAAAATTGTTCGTGTTGTAAACTTTCGGTGCGTTCAATTTTTTATTAGCCACCATTTGATTAAGTTCATTATCACGATACAAGCTTGATTTTATGTTTGAGTTTCAATCAAAGATAAATTAATTTGCACTACTTAGCAGTAACAGAAATTTAGTGAGAAAATGGAAACTCAAATTCATTTGCTTAAAACAATACAGTCTATTTTGAAAAGATAAAAATTCATTCAATAATAAAAAAAAATGAAAAAATGTATTCCCACGTGTTTCTGTGTTTTTAATGTGATATTTAGTAAACCAATTCCAATAATTTGTAGAAAAATATACATTGAGATTCTCTTTGAAATTCAAAATCATGACAATAAAATAGGTGACATTCAGCCCCCATACCGGGGCTGCCACTACAACCAACCAACCAACCAGCCCCCATACCACTTACTATAAGTAAACCCGTACAAACATTAGCAATACCAAATTAATCAATTTATATTTATTCACGTGCTATTCATGTCAACCGACAATATGGAGCTCAAGATGATGATAATATATTACGAGAAGAAGTCTACTAACAACAATAAGACTAATTAAATGCCTCAGAAAGCATTTGACTAAGCAAATATCGCAGCGAAATGCATGCATAACTTAGATCTCACAACATCTTTTAAACTTAAATGCTAGATAACATTTAATTGTTGCGTAACACTTCGATAATGAAGTTTTGATTTAAATCATCCAACAAATGGATTAAAGTCTATCCTGTTATCCAGATTGAAAGCCTTATAATGCATTTTAATTATAATTCATTCGAAAAGTTTTCCACTAATAGTAATATGACTTTAAACTATCAGTATGGTGACAGCTGCCTCATGAACTGTCAAAACTATTTGTCATTTAAATTCAGTTTGATTTGCCTTGTCACTATTGACAGACATGCATTTACGCAATACTTTAAAGATTTTAAAATACGTTGTAGATATATTAATCAGATTTTATTGAGTTATTTTAAAGTAAATACATGAACGTTCCTTTTGGATGTATGGTTTTGTCAATAAGTAGAATAGCTGGATCGAGAAAAGCATGGAAGTACAACTATTAAATGGATGACAGAATTGAACGGCTTGACATCAAGCAATAGTTTTTTTGGATCATACTTTTAGTTCATTGAAGTAATTAAAACACTTTTTGAAAGCAGAAAGTAAGCTTTATTGGCATTATTGAAGAGATACAGACTGATGCATTATAACTACACAGCCATCATGTATTTCTGGTCGGCTTTTCTTACAAACAGTAAAATAAATCGAATTCGCTTGTTTTGTCGTTCAGTTACTAGTTGTAGATAACTATTGTTATAGCCTTATGGCTAATGGCAAATCGTTTTGACGGTGAGTTAATATCCACAGTCAAAACGATTTAACTTACTGATTTATCTTGATTTTTGCAAATATAGCATAACATGATCGAAAATTCCTTGATATTTATCATATTCAAAGTTAGAATCTTTTTGAATACCTACATTTTTAGCATATAACTTTTGGGTTTCGCTTTAATCCACTACTTTTACTTTAGTTATGCAGGTTTCGCTGCTTTTTGATTTTCAAATGTATAAAAATTGTAATATTTTAAATTAAGTTTTATTTTCACAACAGTTTCATCACTGCTAAATTAAATTGTTTATCATTAAAATTTAATACTGATGCTCCTTGGAAACATTCATAAGACTTACTTGGAAAAATTCATAAGACCAATGAAAATGCCACAACCGTAGCTGCATTTACTAGTTTTGCAAATAATAACACCCTCAAATGATGTATATTAAGAGTTAAATAAAATTACCCTTCCACTTTTATATCATTCTGAAATTTCCTAGTTCGACACTAATCGATTTTTTTCATTTCTTTGCAGAGACTCAAAACAAATCCAAATAATGTTGACATCCTAGCCCAGGAGCATCGATCAATTTGATAATGAAGGCCACGGACTTGATTCATCGCATCACTGGAGACTTTGGTATTTGGCAACTTCGAACAGTATTAATTATATTCCTTTGCAAAATACCGGCATCATGGTTTATGGCTTGCGTGATATTCACTGCTCCCGAGCCTCGACAACACGAATACTACTGTGCGGACAATATTGCGATTCAGACCCATCCAAACAAAGTATCTCTGCCAAGCTCAGATTTCTATAGCATCAGTTCTGCAAATTACTCGCGAAAGGATCATTGCTTTAGTGATCAACTGAACGAAACGACGAATGCAAATGAAGAAATTCCTTGTTCCAGTTTCGGATACCTTCCGGACTATTGGTCGTTGGTAATGCAATTCAATTTAGTTTGTTCACGGGATATACTGGTGGCATGGACACAGTTCTGGCATCTGTTTGGTGTCCTTATAGGTGGCATTGTGGCTACAAAATTAATGCTGAAGTAATAAAATCACATGCAATCAACATGCGAAAATTCAATGAATGTTTGATTTTTCAGGATTAGTCCCAAAACAGTGATGCTGACAGGTATGATCTCACAAATCGTGTGTGGTTGTGTTACTGGTCTTACCAACAATTTCAACGTTCACTGCGCGTTTAGAGTCTTTTCCGCGGTTTGTTGCGCGCTGATGTTCACTGCTGGACAAGCAATTTGTAAGTACCAACTCTTGTTTATTGTGGCTAATCTTAATTTATTAAATGAATTTCAACGTGCATAGTCCTTGTGTTCCTTACGACAGAAAAAGTGTTATCTTCGACTTTTTGAATATCTATAACTGAAGTCCAATATGGATGATTGCATTCATAACACAGGATTTTGCATAATACTATCCTTTCCTTTGGTTGCAGGACCTCGCGGTCAAAATGGGCGATTACATCGTGGTCAATAATGACCTGATACATCATACTGAGTATCATGGAGTACCAGTCTTTTCTGCAAGCAGACTCAGAAGTCTGGTGGAGACGAGGGTAATCTAAAACCAATGCTTCTAGTTGATTCCCAATCTGGAATGATTTCATTAATTCAGTTTCCAATAACTCGTAAGTCAAACTACATCAACGTAGAATCCTGAGAGCCCTACTTGCATTTGAGTTTAACCACACCCACCACGTTTTACCCAGCAATAGAGTCTTTACTTCAGCTGAAGGAATGTTTGGACCTGGCACCCATGCTTCTAAATTGTCCTGCCATTGATATCGTAGCATTGAGCTCCTCAAGATGACTTTGGTAGTGTCCAATTGCATACAAAATTGACCAATCTAATTTTCAGACATTCTTACATTTAGTTCAAAGACTAGTATGTCGAAGCACCATAGGAGCTATAAAAATGAATTCTATAGCTGCCAAGAAAGTGAAATAGTTTCACAATCTACTAGGTGAACAGCTGCAATAGAAGCGATCATCAGCTAGATAAATTATTCTAAAAATAAGATAGGAAATTTCGAAGTACATTAGTAAAAAAATCTGCTCATGATCCCTGGTCGGGATTGTGTAGAATTTCATCTGCGTATGAATCAGTTCAAAATAAGATTTGAAAATCGTGGTGCACGGAATTTACACTCGGAATTTAAGGACCGATGCCGAATTTTCTCCACTAATAAATTCAAAACAAAAGCTTACACTCTCATGGAATACAAAAGCCAACACTTACAATATTTAAACTGACTTCTTGTTTAGTGTACAAGGCTTGTAATGTAATGTAAAAAATTCTGAGAAGTGAGTCCTGAATGTAATAAGATACATTTATGATACTTAAAGTAAGCACTGTTAAATAGCCAAGAAGCATATAAGACAAACATTTTTTTACGAACCCAAAAAAAATTCAAATAGGATTAACGATAGGACTGATCGTACTAGAAATTAAATGAAATGAGGCAAATGACAAATCTAATCCTAGGTTGAAAATTTATGCAGACATAGCATAAAATAAAATAAAGTCAAACAAATTTAAAGGTGATCTTAAATTACATTCTGTCTCAGCTTTTCACAGCTAGATAAAAAAAATTGAGGGACAACTGAACATCGCTTCTAAGTCACAAAGAGTCCAAAAAAATTAATGGTTCTAAAAATTTGAGGCTGGACGACGCGCTGACGTTTAAAAAAGATCTGAAAAATATAATTATCGGATTTTTAATCGATTTTTATCTCTTAAAATACCATATTAAAAGTTTCATGGGCATCAAAGTATATTTTTTGTGTATATGATGCAAAAAACCATACACAATTGAAGCATTAGGGTAAAGATTTTTAGAAGAAAATTGAGGTAACCGAATCAAACATCTGATTGTTTTCAGAATTTTATTAAATTCTTGAAATCGTAGAATTGTTCTCACTCGCTCATAGTGTAGGTACGTGAGTCATAAAATCTAGACAAAATTTTAAGAAGAAAATCTAAAATAAAGAAATGTTTAAACTTTTCCGACTCACAGGGAAAGAAGTTGTTCGCATATTTTTATGATTTTGATTACGATAAAGAAATAGGACATTGTAAGTCCAGCATCGAACTACTGTTAGGATTTTAAAAACCTGTGAGTAAAGAAATCAAGTCTTCCAAATAGTTTGAATAAAATAATAAAACCAGGTATAGTAAAGCTTGCTAGTTTTTCTGCATAATTTTTTACCAGTTGATCCAGAAAAAATCCAAATCTAAGCCAACTCATATGGTTTGGTTATTTTTTCAAAAACGAAATGTCTATAGATATCGTTTGAACCCTTCCATGAGTTCACTGTGAAAAAAATCATCCGGTCGACTATATCCACCTACTCTATTTTCTCTGTTACAGTAACACTAACATCGAGTTGAAGAATTTCGGAAATCAACAAGACCTGTTTTTTTTTCAAACCATCAGATCCTGGTTTCACAGTCTAAGAGTGCCAACTCGTTACAGTTTTGCCTATATTTACTGAAGACTATTTTTTCTGCAGATCGAATAGTTTCACAATAAATAACTTTAATTTCAGATAATCTCTTCACTAAGTTTTTCTTTTTAATGAAAGCTATTTGTACAAAAGCAATGTTGTTTTTTTGGCGGAAAAATAAATCAGAAACTTCAACACAATATTAGCGGAGTTCCTAAGGATGTGCAGGATATTTTACATGTATCATAATTTATATAATTTTTTTCTTCATATGGATGCCTTTTATTTTGAACACGTTGGTGGTCAATTAAACGTTCATGGCAAAGTAACTTGCTTCCATCATGGACATGGCCTCTTTTGAAATAGGATTTTGTAAACTTTTGTTTGCAGATTTAAATAATTAACTGCATTTTTTATAATCAAAACCCTAAAACACCCAAAAACTGCCACAACTTAAATATCATGAAAATCCCATCCAAGCAATTTTGATAAGCTTGTTTCAGTTTATTTCTTTGGAACGCACTCAAAATCATGGCCACATATACAACTTCTTCGCAAGGTTTTTTGGTAAATGAGTCCACCGTTACCGAAAAACCACTTTGCTTTTTCAAAAAATTAAGCCCAAATTCAATGTTCCGCCCCGAAATCTTATCATGGTGAAAATGGATCAACGGCTTGACCAGGTTACTTGTTACACTTTTATTTAAAGAGGTTCAGCGCTTCCATTCTGCGCCTAATTTTGCAGACAGTCCACAAAACTTCCAGCATCTAAAAGTCTTCCAAAACAATTGCACTCCCACGCGAATTACTTTAAATATATTCACAAAAACAAATCATTTTGGAGGTGTCCTTTTTTTTGAAAATTTATCTTAAAATCCTTGCCCGTAAGCCACACAAACAAAGTATCTAAAAAAGCGATACTATTGACTTTTAATTACGTTTTTTTTAAATTTCTCTTCATTGTGTGGCCTAATGGTTGCATCCCAAGGCGCGCGACTTTACAAGCCGTGCGATATTTACAGATCGTTGGAAGTGGCGCGGGCGTTCACACCCTATCCATCACGAGTTGGTAGCTTCTAACTTTTGCACGAAGCAACAGTCCCATTTTCCAAGGATTAGTTGAAACTGTTGCAGAAAGAATCTAAGCACGAGGCGAACCATGGATTCACACGTCGTTAGAAACTACCATTAGAACTCTATTGTTGTTTATTTTTAATACAGAATCACTCACCAACACTAAAATGCATGGGTGCATACATACGAGTATATGAGAATGGTATAAATTGTTGTTGGTTTTATGTTTATACTATTACTAATTTGTCTCGCCTTGCAAATGCGTTGGAATCCAATGAGAACGATTTATAATCCTCCCACGTAATCCCATTCATTAATTTATTTAAATTGGAACTGAACGTTGATTTTAGCTTCTAATATATCTTCTAGTTTCAGACATTACAGGTGGAAAATATCGTCTTGCTGTGAACACGTTATTCGATCAATTTTGGTCAATTGGCGTTATCCTTCTACCAGGTCTGGCTAGCTTCTTCAGCAGCTGGGTTCACATCTACTTGGCCATTACGTTCCCAACTGTTGTCCTGATACTTCTCTATCCATGGATACCAGACGCTCCACGATGGCTACTGAAACGTGGCCACATTGACGAAGTAGAGCAGTTGCTATTGACCTCGGCCTCCATCAACGACCGAATGCATGCAGTGCCGGAGAATCTCAGTCAGGAGCTGGAAGCGCTGGCGACCTCATTAAAAGCAGCCCCACCACCCGCAAATTGGAAGAGTCTTTGGACGGGGCCACGTGCCAAGACGCACTTTATTGCGGCACATGTGGCCTGGACGGTGTACGTGACCAATTTCAACGGAATGCTCCTGAACATAAGGTCCTTTGGACGAGATTTCTTGAATATCAATACGGTCGTTACAGGTATGAATGAAGCTTCCACTTCATGTCGTTGATTTGCAATTTGAATATGCAATCTCATATTTTCGTTTAGGCTTCAGTGAAATTGTGGGGTGCTTCTTGGCTCTGTATTTTGCATTAAAAACAAGAAAGAAGTGGATCTGGGCAGGCGCTTTTAATATCATCGCGGGAGTGATTGGATGTTTGGGATGGCTCATATCATTTGAATGTATGATTAAATAATTTAATTAATCAGTAGTTTTTCAGATTTCAATTAGCATCGCAGGAACATTTTCTTCAGACGCGAAGAAAGCTTCAATATATCCAGGGGAACTTATAAATCACTATTTATCATAAATCTTGATTTATATTTGATAATATGATTCAACCAAGGTTTCCTTCTTCGAAAGCTATTTAAAATAACATAACCTTTTATCATTTTTTTCAGTCTAAGTGCTGAAATTATTATTAACAACTTATTATAAAATCTGTTCACAAATACGACTTTGTTTAAAAAAAAATGAAAACCTAGGGTAGTGCTATTTTCAGCCTAAAAACTGTAGAATCTTCAATTATTCTGCGAAATAATAAACTAAAATAAAAAATATTGGTTCATTTCAAGGTTGCTTGAAAGCAGAAGGCGTACATTATCCTCTCATCTTGAGTAGAAAAAAAATCATTCGTAAACAACTTAATAAAAAATAGAGTCACGCGTTTGATTTTCTCGGAAAATCATAGCAACTCGAAATAAATCCTTGACATTTCCATAAATGCCTCCTCCAGATGGTTTGCTACAGCCTTTTAACAAAAAATATTCTTAGAATTTGAACTCACACCTCACCATCGAGTTTATCATTCTAAACCGAACTCCATGTTCAACCGCTCCTTAAATTGCAGCATCAGCATATGATACCCATAACTTCTGCCTAACGATGTTTATTCTTTTGCAGGGAATCAAACGACCCGTGTTGTCATGTGGATGTTGCTTTCGTGCATCGTCAAATCCGGAATTTCGATATCGCAATCCATGCTCATCGCCGGCTCCTCCGAACTAGTTCCACCAGCAAAACGGCCGATTTTTACATTCTCGTGCATTGTGGTGGCCAGAATTGGATTGCTAACAGCTCCTTTCATAAATGTCCTGAAAACTTTCGACACAGCATTATCCTTGACGGCGTTCAGTGTGCTTAGTCTGCTTGGCGGCATCGCAACGTGTTGTTTGAGAAGTGAACAACAAATCGATACAACTGCTACGCACAACAAAGACTATCAACCTCATGCCAATGCTGGTTTCACTCCTGATCCTCAGGATGAAGAAGCACCTACAAGGAATGGTGCTCTGAAAACGATTGACGTTTGGACAATAGACTCAGAAGACTTGGCAAAAGCTAAATAGTATCCTATGTCATTGAAATCTTTTAAGGGAGTTTGTTTGAAATTGTTTGCACTAGGACGAACAGAACAGACGTGAATTGTAATCAAGAGGCAGTTTAATGATTCCTTAAATTAATCCTAATAAGCTGAAAGGACTTGTTTTGTACTTTCAATGGAGCACATTAAAGTACTTAAATAGGATAAATGAATTTTTCTAAAATAAAATAGGATTTATTTGGGAATGACGAAATGGTTTAATTTTGATGGATAATATAATTTAATTTGTAATTTGTAAATTTTCTTTAAACCAATTGCGTATTCTCTCTAAAACTTCCTAGTCTTAATAGCTGAGTTATAATTTAATGACATCGCAAAACTTTTCAAGGATTCTAAACAAATGTAACATCATAAATATGACTAGAATAGTTTAATTAAACATGATTTATGGCTATTATAGTTCATTGAGATGACAGATGCGATGCGATGCTATTACTAAATAAAAGTAATAACTTAAAGCTTGCAAATAAGTACAGTTTCGTGCAAGTAGTAGCACTTACTTGATATAAATTAAGTGAATTGATTTCATTAAATTTTTTTGAGTAACATTAACTTGCACTGAAAAGTTTAAATGTTAAATACTCACAATTTTCAGTAGAAGTTCAAATTATTTTTACTTTCACTAGGTGATAGGAATTAGCTGAGAAGTTGAACCGACACTGCTTCACACCTTATGAAGAAGAGGAGAAGTGATTCAAGTCCTTGGATGAAGTCCTAATGCCAAACTCAATACCACTTTGCTCCCAATAAGGTTCTTGTTTCGGATGAGCAATATTCAATGCGGATGGAAACCAATAACCGTTATGTATTCAAAAATTGCTCGAACGCTACTATCACAAGCCATCAGATGCAACCCTTTATAATATATGAAATATTTAACAGCGGTGTCAAAAAAATTCTGGTTTTCAACCCATTTTCCGAAAAATCAATCCAAACGGACAAGATATTTTACGTGAAATAAAATAATATCACAACCAACTACTGGAAATATGTTTTAAAATTATAACGGGAATTAAGAAAGCTATCCACTTTTTATTGCAAAAAAAATTAATTCAAAATATGGTAGAAATAGCGAAAGGATATCATTTTGGATGAAACTTGTATGATAAGTATGAGAGTTTTTATAAAAAACATCCAATAAAGTCTTTGCGACAGTTGTTTTAATTTTGAGTTCTTTTATTTTTACGGGATGATGTTTTGAATTATTTTAATTTTGAAAAATATTTGAAGCTCATCCCGTTTAAAATGCCAAAACGAAAATTGAGATGAAATTTTAAATCAAATTCAAATTGTCTTAAAAACGATAAAACTACTTTTAAACTACATAATTGCTTTTTTGACTTACTTGATAGTAATAACTTTTTGAAAAAGACTAAGTTCAGTTGTTAAGAAACTAAAATCAAAATCCTGTAAGGAATTTCAAAAAATAGCCATAATATCCACACAAAAAATTCTTGTGTATACAGCTGCCAAACGATTCAAGGAAAAAAGAGTGCTAAATTGTTGATTGTGAAATTTAAAATGAAAATTTACTTTATAAAAAATATCGTTGTTAGAAACTTGGAAAGTCATCATCGTCCGAAATTTTCAACGAAGAATTTGGAAAAACAGCATTTAATTTTTATGGGAACTCCCCTTAAATTTTAAGGAATGGTCTATTTTGCTTGCATTGAACATTTTCAAAAAATTGTTGGATTTAATTAAAATCGCCAGACGTAAAATTTCTTTAAAATTTATTGAATGAAATAGTGGAATTTGGATGAAAATAATGCTTTATTCTAATTAATGAATGAATTTACATGTTATCCAAAATATTTTCCATCGCTTGCGATCAGTTTTTCCCACCTTTCTGGTAGAAAATGAATTTCACACCGGAAAAAGGCTTCATTCTTTGAGGCCAACAACGAATCAAGCCAATTTTTGATACCTTGCTCAGAAGTAAAGCATATTCCAGGGAGGGCGTTTTGCATCGAACAAAATAATAGTAGTAGAAGAAGAAGAAGCAGAAATGGTAGTCGGATGGCACCAGTTTTGGTAAATATGGCAGGTGAGACAAAACTTCCCAGCCACTATTGTCCCGGTAACTTTTGATCGGTATAGCAGCGTGTAGTCGAGCATTGTTATGATGGAAAATTACAGACTTGTGCTTGATCGCATATTCTGGCCGTTTTTCTGTCAACGCTAGCTTCATGCAAAACCGCCCTTCGACATCTTTTGGCTTCAGTTTGTGTGGCACCCAATTTTCTACCTTTTGGTTGAGCTCTAACGCCCTCAAACACCTGGAAATGGTTGCCTGTGCCACGCTTAGTGCTATTCCGAGCTCATCTTGCGTTTGGCACAAGTCTTCACTGAAGAGGTCTCTAATTCTTCGTCGTCAATTTTTTTCTCTTGACCAGGGCGCTCTTTGTCATTGATGTCAAAATCGCCAATTTTGAAGCGTTTACACAAATCAAAACACTGTGTTCTAGATAAAGTATCGTCGCCAAAAACATCCAACAGCAAACGACGACTTTCGGCCAAAGTTTTCTTGGCAAAAAAGTATCCCAACAATACTTCCCGCAAATGCTGTTTTTTCGTCAATTTTCAAAGTTTTCCATGAGTGTTAAAAACATATGCGCACACAATGCTACGAAATTGGCTTTGTGTTTTTGACAGCTGGCCAATGATACTTCAAAATGACATATATGTCATTGGAGTGTTACAGCGCATGTGTTAGTGGGGCCATCTGTTGTAAAAGTTCGGTTTTCAATAACTAAATAAAAATAAATGAATAAAAATAACTCAAATATAAAGCAAATAGCCGATTAATATGAATGATTTTCAATGAAAGCCCGGATTTGCTTTGGAAAAGATGTAAAAAATTATAACTAATTGTTATAAATTGCTAAAATTTTAAAATGAATTTTTACGAAATTATTTTTGCGGGTTAACAAATTATTGTTGAAATTTTAGCGATGAACTATCGAGAGAGAAATTAATTAAAAAATTTCGGCAGAAACAATCTCAAATTTCGTTTGCAGAATCAATTTTCAGCAGTTTTAACACAAAAATCATAAATAAAGGTTCTGATTGCATTAGCTATTCCTTCAGACATAATGAACCATGCTTCATTTCAGTTTCTAGAAAAAATTCTGTCATTTAAAGAAAGCGAAAAAATTACAATTAAAGCGGTTGCAATTAATATTTGATCTGAATTTTATCAATAAATAGTTAGTCATGATTCGAATTTCTAAATTCTACTTACGGATCAATATCTGAAGTTGGCTAATTATGTAGAGATTATTGTTTCAAGCCTGTAATTTAATTGACTTGTAAATTGCCGAATGATACATTTCAAATGAACTTACATGGAATAGCAATAAAATTTAAATTATTTTTCTTGAAAATTTGATTACAATTTTTTTGTATCTATTGTGAGCTTGATTTACTTCATTTTGTCATGTGTTGTATTTTTCTGATTCAACATCATGCCTTTTGTTTTATGTATCTCGATGAAATGAAAAATCCGAGATGCATTGTTTTGAGATACAGCACAAACCAGAACGAAAATAAAATTATTCCATGAGAATCAAAATAAACGCCTTATAAATCTTCAGTGTCGAATTCATTAGTTATGAGACTAAGGTTAGTTATTTCTTCTCCTTCAGATAAAACAATGAACTGTGCAATTCATAGATATTAACATCTTAGCACGAAATGAATCAAAACATAAACAGTTCTCTGTAACTGGGTAAAGGTTTTCAGATGCCCCCAAAACAATTATCACCAAATCGTTCAGACAAATCAATATTGCCCAACAATTTGTTTGCGATTGAAACCTTTTTGAGACATTGATTCACAGTACAACCTTGACTCTGCACCTTACAAATTGGATATCTAAAGCTATCTGGCACGAAATTTTCAAATAAGATATCTATCAGTGTTCGAGTATTTACAAAATCTAAGTATCTTAATCGTTAAACATATATGCATGCATATGGAGTGTGGATCAAAAATTTATCTATCTATTGTTCACATTGTCGCGAGCTAACATATGTAGATACAAATCCATTCGATAAATAGGAAAAATATATAGCTGAGATACTGGAAGTTTCCGAGTGATAATGACTGAATAAATATTTACTTAAATTTGAATTTTGATATTCTACGAAAGAATGGCACGTGCTGTTTGAGATTGTGTACGGGAAATTATTTAATTACGTGGAATTGCATCATAATATCTAGTTTTTCATTTGATAGCTGCAAGATAATAAGGTGCAATGTAACGATGCAAGCATTGTCGTAAGTCATTTTGAAGTAAACAGATGAAAGAAAGATTCACAAGGACCATGTTCGTGCTAGCACCTCAGGTTCATGATAATGTGATGCGTTATTCCACCAGCTAATTGGTTTACAAAATTTGTTTTCCGCGAAAATGATTTGCCGCTAATTTTTCTGGAACAGTAAATATTGGTCGCGTTGAACTGTAACCCTAACAATGATTAGTGCGTATCCTACATACTTAACACTCAATTAAATCTAATTCGTACAAAGTGTTAGAAAATAACAATAACATGTCACACACCTGAAAAGATATTTTCTTAACGATCACAACAATTCATTTATTCTTGTGTGGATTTTCATTCCTGGTATATCATAAACGATTCGTCAATATGTGTACAAATAATATTTTTTTCGTTCGAAAATCTACATATGAATACACGTGACTAAAGATGTTAATTTGATTGAAATGTTCGAATTTGAGGTAAATTGATAGACTTGGGGGTAACGAATTATGTTGGAGTGAAAAATCATTGTGCTAGGTAAACATGTTTTGCAAGGAAAGAAAAACATCTGCAAAATGAAAATAAATGATTCAGATACAAATGCTACGAAATTCTGTGGTGTATTGAGATAAACTTCCTCTGCAAGCTTCCTTTTTTAAATGGAAAAATTGTTTGATTTAAAGTCTTTCTCACAAAAGCTTGAATATGCATTTGATAATTTTCCCTTGGATTTATGCTTATAATTTTTTCATTTACAAACCAAACCATAGCCCAAATTAAAAATGTATTTACTAGGACACTAATACAATAAAGGGTAACACTACTCTAGGATTTTCAAAAAATCGTTTTTTTATTGGCTTAAATTGTACTTTAGGGTCATAAAAATGAGATATAATACCGTGGAAAAATTTCTAAAGGGATAACTGAGCGACTTTGCTGCACCGCCTTGCAGAGCCCCGCGCACGCTACAAAAACTTTAAACACGTTTTTCTCAAAATCACTTTTTTCAAGCTTACCGGTAAGATTATTTTGGAACGGGTGCATGAATCCATTTAAAATTTTGACAGTAACTTTGAAATACCTAAGTCTAGTGAAGTACATGGGAATTTTTTGATTAATTGTTTATTTTTAATTTTATAAACAATTTACGCCTAATTTTTTTGTTAAAAATCGTTTTTTCTTCAAAACAGCGCCATTTTGTTAAAAAGTAGTTTTAAAAAAACCCTAGGTGCATCACTAGCTATTAGTATGCACTTCAAAAAAAATGAGGTTTTTGTTCTAGAAGCAACCGTTCGAAAGAAAAGTTACCGGTAACTTTTTAAAAGAGGATCACATAACAGTCGAATACGGGATCAAAATTTTTTTTGTACTGTTTGAGTTATACAATATACAACCATAAGCGGATTTGGTGTTTTGAAATTTATTTACTTACGAAAAATCATGAAAAAAGGTGTCTCTGGAGAAGTGTTGCCCCCAAAATTACAGTTTAGATTGGTAACTTAACGAAGTTAGTCAGCAAGGTAGAGAGAATGAATGCACGATATATTTGTAGTGTACAATATTTGATACTTTATAAATATGATAGTTCGATAATATTTGTGAATATCAAAATAGAATGAAAATCTAAATTCTGAAGCAATTTTAAAAATTTCCAAAACAATACCTTAATATTCCATTATGAATTTTTCAGCAAGAAAAATTCCCAAATTCCCATTTTTTATTATTGGCGCCGTCTGCGCGGCCTTATTTTTGGCATACCACTGATGCCACTGGTCAACAAAATTTATAATCAGAGAACTATTTACTGATTGTGGCACCTATTTGACAAAGTTTTGATCATAGTTACATATTCTTAGTTTTCTGACCTGTTGCCAAAATATGGGTTTTTACATTTTTTGCATATCATCTTAGGCCGAGAGGTGACCGCAGGATTGCTTAGCTCATCGTCAAAAGAATGAAATTTTCAGATAATTTAGTAGGCAATTCATCAATATGCATTTCACCAGCCTAACCAAGTCTTGGCGCGATGTCCGTAAAGGGATCATTTCACTTGAAAACAATCAACACAAATTACTTCAACGAGAAAAATTGATATTTGCACGTTTCTAAAATCATGTTTTCCTGAAATCGAAACAAGATCGTTAACCACTTTTATCAACAAGATATATGTTAAGAATTCTTTGTTGAAAATAACATTGCTTAACGATTTCTGGATTAATATTTTCTGTTCATTATTTTATTGCGCATCCGATAAGTAAACATAATTTTCTTCAAGCTCAAATGTGACCTACTAGCTAATCAAATCACTTTTAATTATTTAATAGGCGCCAAAAAGCCAATTTCTAAAAATTACACCTGTTTCAAACCAAATGTTCTAATTAGCTGCCGTACATTCTTCAGTATCTTTCCAAGAGAAAAGCTGCAGCACATTTTTCATACGTGCGGAACATCACAGATCTGCGCTAACTAGAAAAATTGATTTTATCTCAACCAAAATCCAAATTTTGAAGGAAAAACGAAGGTGACAATTGATTTGGTCATTTCATATGTTACAATTTGATTACTAACTGGAAACCACATTAGTAGAAACCCATATTATTTGAGAATATTCAACGATTCTTGTGGGTTGCAATACAAATTTGCATGCCAAATTCAGAGTACGGACAAAAACTCTCAAAAATGCAAACAAGAATAAGAACAATCGCCAGTTGATATTCTGTGTAAATGCTGATTAAAAAATATATGTCAATAAGTTTTGAAATCTATCGAACAAGTATTCACTACTGTTACATAAAACAATATTATTAAGGCTCCAATTTCAAAGGAAAAAACAGAAATTTCGTAAACAGTTTGGCCATAACTATCATCAAATATAAATTTCTAATTAATTCAACTCAAATGCCTTATTTATCGCGGAGCAAATTTTTGCCACATAATAATCTAAAAAAAATATTTAGGTTACGAATCAGTAAGTTTTATTGAATTTCAATTACCACAAGGCTGCTAAATTAATTTGAATTGTCACGATTTCAATTGTTGAATTGCAATGCATATTTTTCCATGAAATAAATTAACTAGTTTGATTAAATTTTTTCTACTTTACAAAAAAAAAAACAAAATGTGTTTCGATTGATTTTTAAGAAAATTTGTGATTTTTCTGATGATCTTAAGTTAATTTCGAAGCGGAATTTTCCTAGCAAATATATGTTCACAAAAATACTCAAAACATATGCAATGCAATTTGTTTGATAAAATTCTGTGTCATCGTAAATCGCATCAGATCATCTCATTATTATTTAAATATTTCGCGTTAAATATTTAGAATATTCATGCAAATTTCATGGATTTTTCATGATTTATGATAGTCATTGGTCGATAATTTCCTAAGAATCGCAAAAGAATTATTCCCACGCTTCTAGTTTTATGTCAAAGAATCGGCTGAGTTTCTCGTTGTGTGTCTCAATTTAATTTAAAGAAAAACAGTTAATTTTTAACCAATAAACCACAACTTTTATTAATTTTGATTATAAACAAATATATATTTCGGGACACAGTTAGACCTTTCTTCAGTGTTGTTTAAACTGATAATTGAAGAAATTCTTAATGCCTAGTTCTTAAATACCTATAAGTTTTAATTCGGCTATCCTAATTATATCCGGAAGGCACTCTAATTATTTCACAAGTTTAACAAGCCCTGAAAATCCATTTCCCAGGTCATTGTTTATTCGTCGCCTTTAAATAAATACTCGTACGCATCGAGTTGAGACCTTTTTTGGACCTGTTTTATGCACGCTCCGTCTTCGATACAAATCATGTAGCCTTTCTCAATTATGTGTTTGGCTACCGATAATTTGACGTCCGTTTTTTGGGATCTGGCAGCTATCTCGGCCTCGTTTAGATGCTCACCGACTCTCGTTGGTATCGGCCTTATGGTTTGACCAATATATACCATTTGACAGTCAGGGCAAGTTATAGCGTTGACACATTGACCCATCATCAGGACGAAAAGCATCATCAGCACAAAAAAACCCATCATAATGACAGTGAGATAAGCACGAAAAACGACCATACTTATCTCGATAAGTACGAAAAACCGCCATCTATGTTTGGGTAGAATAATGAGAAACCATCTCCGTGAATAGAATTTGACATTATTTATATCAGCTGTTTGATATTTTCGAACCAAATCTGACGTGCCATCGCGGACAGTTGACGTTTGTCATCGAAACGACACCAACGACCGAATGATAATGACAGCACCAATGACGAAAAAATGTGTGTCACCCCGTCATTTGAAATTTCGTGCTGATGACGCTTTTCGTACTGATGATGGGTCAATGTGTCAACGCTATTATCTTATAGATGCCACTTTTTCCTTGTGTAAAATGGCGTCCTTCCGCGTTCCCAGGATTGTTCTCAGTTTAAATTTCTGACTGGTTGTTGTCGCTATCACGTTGATTCTTCTGAGGCACTTTCTGGCTCTGTCACTCATATGTGACCGGTTCACTGCTGGTCTTTTTATTCCGAGCGATGAATGAACAATGACCTGGGAAATGGATTTTCAGGGCTTGTTAAACTTGTGAAATAATTAGAGTGCCTTCCGGATATAATTAGGATAGCCGAATTAAAACTTATAGGTATTTAAGAACTACGCATTAGAGATTTCTTCAATTATCAGTTTAAACAAAACTGAAGAAAGGTTTAACTGTGTCCCGAAATATATATTTGTTTATAATCAAAATTAATAAAAGTTGTGGTTTATTGGTTAAAAATTAACTGTTTTTCTTTAAACTAAATAGTTTTATGTGCAATTTCAGATTGGATTTTAAATTAAATTTAATGTGTACACACATTTAATTGGTATCTAATCTCGTTTCTTCGGCTAGACAGTGATTATTTTGATCATCATGAAATCAAGCTTCGATTTCCTATAAAAGACTGCTCTATTTGTCTCGATTCAAAAACGATGGCCTTTCATTTGAAATTCTCGAAAGATCATTTTAATGAAAACCACCCAGCTGAATGCATTTTCATAAGTTATTTCATGCTTCCAGCTTTGGTAATCGTTTGAATTTTCAAAAGATATTTTTTGGTTGTCGTTTCGACTTTACTTGCTCCAAAATAATCCCACCGGTATATATTCCTAGTGTTCTTTTTTCAGTATTTTTTAAGACGCTGCCGTTTTTCTGAGATAAAATCCAAATTGGATGGTGATCATTTCAAAATACATTCATCTGTAAATCCCCTTTCTGATTGTTTTATGATTGAGTCCAATAAATTCAAAATTCTCTTGAACTAGTACCGTCTCTTCATTTACTTTCAATTCATTTGAAAATTGAACTGCGCCTCCTGCGTATCCATAAATAAACGGAATAATTGTAACCTGCATCATTATATTTCGTTTCTTCCTAACCACCTTTATCAAAAATCGAATATACTCCTTCATAGCTCATCGTACTTTTGCAGTGATCACAAAATGTTTACAATCTTATGTATTGTTCTGCTCCTTCAATTGCGACAATTTGTGCTATCATCCACAGCTTCAACTTCAATCTCTTCAGAAAAAGACGGGTATTATTCATTCAATTTAATGCTTCCGACTAAGATCACTGCTAATGTTCCATTTGAAAACAGTCCATTCAGAGTGTCCACTTACAACACACGTTTCTCTTGAAAAGGTTCAATCCATCATATACCGAACTTAAAGTGGTTCGCGATTTTTTAAGGTCAAAAACCACTCATGACGTAAGACGTGTCTCAGAAACTTTGCCACAAGAATCAGAAATGAGAGTTAGTCGTTGGTTGAGAAGAAACTGTGAAGTCCTACTATCCAAGGGCCGTTTTGTTTCTTGATCCTCAATTTATTATAAATTATAGATTTCAGTTTGGGTTTGAGACTTCTTGAGTGCTGAATTTGTCTTAAGTAAATATGGTTCCTCATCCTCAAACAGGAACAATGATGCATACGATGCGTGCGTCATGGGTCTTGTTATCTTCTTCAAATATTATAACTTTCTCAGCAAGTCTTTTTTGTAACCATGTAAAATTTAATACCAAACTTCTCTAATTTGTTTGTATTTATTCACTCGTTGACCCAACATAAATGACGTGATGAGTTCAAGTTTCTCACCTCGGAAGGAAAAAAATTGAACTTCGCATATACAGATGTGAGACTCTATTATGAAACTCCTGCAACAAGTTGACATCGAAACAATTTTCCATGGCCAATAGATTGCCATAACAAAAGCATTATCATCGCATATAAGAGAATTGGTTCAAATTGCTTTTCCTGTTAACATCTCTTATTGAAAAGTCAATTGTTCGAAGCAATTCCGATAACCAATTCTGCAAATATTCCAACTCGGACTTGCGATCAGCTACACCGTAAACGAATGAACACCTAAGGAACCATGCATCATCTTCCGTAGCCAACAGAGATGTTACACTAGGGGTTGTAGTGGACGCATACACAATATTCGGAAGGGGAGTGTCGCAGGTGTCGGTTTCTAGTGGGGTTAAGCCTAATTGTAAGAAAATACAATATCTGCAGCAAAACTTTATACCACACCATTTAAACGTGTGGTGAGTCTGCAAGCTCCAACTTCGATTTTCGGTGATTTAAAGTGCAAATACACAGTAATCATATTTATTGGTAGATTTTTTCGCAATAGCTTTCAGTTGAACCTAAGTTGCTTTTGTTAGTGGATACCGTGTGCAGTGTTTGGCGGACCGAGGCCGTAGTGATTTTCATTGGGGTGAAAATTTAACAAATTGACCGGAAAGTTTCTTGACACCTAAGCCGAAGTGAGTGAAGTCTATCGTTATGACAATATTTTATAAATTGAATGCCAAGGATCTCACTGACCAATTTATGGAGAGTCAAATAAATAAAAGTTGACTCGAATAAGTATGAAAAAATTGTCTATGAGTTCAAGTCACGTCTGTTGCTTCTCAAATCGAAATAGTTTCACTAGAATCCGTTCAACCAATTACAAAAAAATATAGTAAGATGCTAATGATTTTAGCTTTTCGATTTATTCAGTTCACAAAACATTATAATTATACCAAATTTTTGAAAGACTAGATTCTAGTTACAGGCTCAAATTTTCCAAAGTTTTTTCAAAAGCAATAAATTGTGTAACATCAAAGATCTTGTTCAGTTTTTAAAGTATGCTTGACGATTTCAATTACATTTTTTCATTAATTTTGACCCAATGATTGGTTGACTTTTTCAAAATATATTACAAATGTTTCTCCTAAAAGCATTGAGAATGAATGTTTAATGAAGCAAGTAACATTGGGCATTATTTAATGAATCCAATTTAAAATTGGGTTGATTTTCGATTACCGTTTTCTTCTAATAGATCATGTTTGATTTAGTATCGTTTACCATAAAAACATGTCTTCCCTAATAAAACATTTTGCTATAGTTTAACTCTTATTATAAGCCAATATTACCCCTTAACATCTAACCAGATACCTATCGTTAAAATTCTTCTGCAAGGCACGGTGAATTACGATGTAATGTTCTTTACCTTGAACCTCCAGTACAAAAACCCTGAAAAGTAAATTGCATGTTCCCAATAATATCCAAGTGGTAAAAAAAATAATCAAAAACTATCTTAACAACGATAAATTTCCACAAAAATATCAATTTATATTCAACAATTGTCGGAATGACGGAAAGCCAATGTTTTATCGATAGTCGCATATCCTTTTTGTTTGTGTTCTTGTGGTTTGTAGAATATCACTTTCAAGCTATGATGAAAGTTTCTCCATCTTTTCGTCCCATTGCGAAAATGCACCTGATACCAAGCCGGATAATTGAGGAAAGTAATTTAAGTTAAGCAGTTGTTGGTAGTTCCCGTTGCAGAAGAGCACTTTACCCGTCGTGAAATAATTAATGGAAGAAAAATGGTAATCTAAACTGAATCGCAAGGACAGCCTCGGTTTTATTGCATACATGCCACAATATCTAAATATATATCTTTGTTTGCATTGATGATGCAAGTTTGCATCTCATAGAAATGCGAATGCGACTTTTAAGATAATTCTGAGTAAAAATAAAAGAGTGTTTAAAAATTCAATCGTTTCACGTACTTTTGAATATAACTTATCTTTCAAAATATCGTAGAACTTTACGAATGTTTCCCGAAAAAAGCATCACTGAGTTTAGTCATCTGTAAATAAGCTTCAATGATCCAACATCCATCGTCTGCAAGCCTCCTCAGTAATTCCTTTAATCTATTCATCCATCATTATATCACCGTAATGAAATACATTTGCTACTCCTAATTCTTCTTCCCATTCTCGGAATGATTCGTTCCGAAAGTATGTCAAGTGGAAATGAACTTTCTGTTTGCATCGTAAAGATTAAATTTTCCCAATATGTTAGAAACGTGGATGCGAAAGAAGTTACCACCACCTGATTTGCATAATAATGGAACTGAACTGCGTACAGTATTGATTATCCCAGGATTGTTAGCAATTTGGCGGCAAGGAGCTTTAACAATCTTAGGAATGTTGTAACGTTATGTTTGTCTAGGACGAAATTATCGGCACTAAAGAAAATATGGTGAAGGAATGATGAATTTTGGTCATTGCTTTAATGTTGCGTGTTCTATATTTACAGTATAAAATTACGATGTTCATAGAAATAATCTACTATTAAAGTCTATCTGGAAATTTTAAGACAGCTAAAATATATTCACGCATATTGTAATGTAGGTTGATTGTAAGATAAAACTGTGTATTCAAGGATAGGTTTTACTTCTGAGGTCAAAACTCTATACCAAACTAATATCGAACCGAACCGTCTTTAACTGTTCTTATATTGCTCAGCATTTTCTTTTAAACATTAACCTATTTGCATCACGAATTTCTTTTTAACTTTAGATTTCATGATCAATTGATACAAATTTTGGATAAAAACCCATGCAAAATATTATCAACAAACTTCAAACAAAACCAATATTAAAGGTCACTGCAACTAACCTTAAGGGGCAGTACCGGTTATAATTTGAAAAATCAATTTCAACTTATTATACCTTCAAAAATTACGTCTCAATATTTTATTAAGATATTCCCAAACATAAAGAAGTTACGGCAGTTTGAGCGCGCACGCCGTTTTTGCTTGGTAAGCGATATTTTCGGTAATCGAAACTTTAAACGCATGTTTCTCGAAATTACGTTTTTCCAACTGCGGACACTTATTTTCCGCAATGGTCGAACCGAACAGTCAGTCAAATTTGATATGCTACTTTATTCAAGTGTCTTGTGTGGTAATCTACCACAATATATGCCAAAACTCAATCCTAAGAAATTTGGCAAGCGAAACAAAGTGAAAAAAGCGATTTTTTGAAAAAAAGATTTCAAACAACCGCTATTTTTGTATTCGATAGTTTTTTAAAAATATTGTGGTAGATTACCACGTTAGAAAAATGCGGTTTAGTTCTTTTTATTTCAAATTCTTTATTCTTGAGATTATGTCTCCGCAGTGGGAAAAGGTATTTTTCGAGGCATCAACTTTGGTGCCCTCTATAAATAAGTAGAAAAATGAAAAAACTGCAAAACAATTTTTTTGTAAAATTCAAAATGTGTATTTTACCCATGCAAATTTTAAAATTTATATACAATAAAGGAGCTGAGAAAAAAATATTGAAAATTAGGCTGTTTTTAGCATTCTAACCGGTACTATCACCTTAAATTTGTAAACAAAATTCTGATTTTCAATTACTGATTAAAGAAAAACATAGCTAATCCACAATTGCAGAATTTCGCCAACATGAAGATTTGATTGTTGTGAAACGAAATTCAATCACTCTCAAATAATCTTTCAATATTCTTTCGAAACTCCTACAAGTTAAATGAAAAATTTCAATGAAATAATGAAATTTTCTTAGAACAAAATATTATTCACCTTCAAAAGAAATATTTATTTATTATCTTAAGATACATCGAGTCAATGTCATTGAATATGTGAAATCAATTAGCATGTAAATATTTTGTGAATTACTTGCGTTATTTTGAGATAAAATTGATGTTAAAGAATTAGTTGTTGGATTCAGATTAGCGGGAAATGTTCTAAAATTCGAAATATAACTTTAAAACATTTCAGAAGATCATTTCTCAGAAGTCCTGATTCTTTTAATATCGTTTCCCAACGCGGAAACATCTTGATGGAAACGTTTATCATGTTCGTTACTCACAACTGATTGTGAAAAAAGTTCACCTGTGAATGAAGGAAGTTGATGTTCAAAAGCACAATCTCAACATCACTTGGACCCGGTATCAGTATCAGTATCAGAAAGTATCAAATGAGTTGTTCGATATCGAATATATGACTAAAAATCATTATATCTTTCGCATGGATCATAGCTGGCTTATCGCTGAAAAGCTACTCAAGGGGCTGTTTACAGTCCTCCAAAGAAATAAAAACATTCGTTTAGAAAATTTTGTCAAGATGTTAACATTACATTATTATTCTCACTGTTTAAGACAGGTTTACATCACGGGCTTCAACTATTTTTGTCGGATGAGCAAAGACGCATGTGTTCTTGCGTTATTCTTATGAAAGTGTGCCACGTTATCATTAGCCAATTTTTTCACTTATGTCCAGCTAGCTTGAATACTTGAGCGAATCGATTGTTTCATTATGCATCTGCAGCTCATAATAAGAAAACGTCCATCTAATTCCACTAGCAACAAATCATGACTTTCTGAGCTGTTATCCCTTAGGGTGGTTGATACTGGTTCACTGGAATGATTCTACGTTTTAGCCAAAACTTGTTGAAGACGATTCATTTTTCATTGCTCATTAACAAACGGTTCAAAAATGTACATTTTGGTTTTGTTTAAGAGGGGAAATACATGTAAAAATTAAAAAGAAATGCTAATTTCAGATTGATTTAAAAAATATATGTAGTTTATTCAGAAGGTTTTAAACATGAAATTTTTAAAGTACATGTCTCAAAGTACTTGAAAATATTTTTTTCATAATATTGCAATACAAAATGGCGGCGATGCGAACGAATGAAAAAACACCTCAAAAATGCCTCGTACAACTTAACGCCATTTCCGGAGACCGTGAAACATTCAGAAGAAGAAAAACATGAAAATAAGATGTATAGTTCATAGGTTGACCTATAAAATTTATAAAAAAAAAGTAATTATTAAATCAATTTTAGATTAAACAAAAAAAACGATTATTTTTCAAAAAATTCGCGTTTTAAACATTAATAAACAAATAATTTCTCGAAAATTACAAGTACATGTAGGTTCAACTAGTACATAAGACTATTTTGTAGAGGTGGTATAAATTTGAGCCGGATCGGTTCGATATTTTTTGAGATATTTTGTAAGGAAGTTGAAAAAGTACTACTTTGAGAAAAACGCGTTTAAAGTTTGCAGTAGTTAAATACCATTGATTATTAGTTTTTATTATAACTTAATCATTAGTCGGTGATTCCAGGACCAATTTACTTAGAATTTCAGATTTGTAAAAATATGGTAGAGATACACAATTAGAGAACCGCCCATAGCGCCGGAGAGAAAGTAGGCAGGGACGCGCGGCAGGTGTGCCCGACTTACTGGGAAACGGCGCGCTGCTTATAACGGACTATAACTCGAAAAATAATACGAATATCGGTTCAAACTTTTTTTGGCGTATTCTTAGAATATTTGAAACATTTTAATGTAAGAGAAAAAATCGATTTTAAGAGCATGTATTTCCCCCGTTAATCGCTTGTGAAAATATAGCCTGTTAATTTTTTCTTTAAATTCGATGGGTACCCAAACATCAAGAAGACAAATGAAGCTGTGACTGAGCCACATTAAATCGTTCAAACTGATAAAATTCGAGATTTCAGCGACTGCAGTTTACCGTAAATGATGTATGTCCTAGAATACTTTTTCGTGGAGATCGTGGCTACAGAAACAACTTTCATTTTCATTACAAGACTACCGAATGGAGAGAAAACATGACTATTGAAACTTGTACCTAAGGTCGCCACTAAATTCTCTACGTATCTACCTAAAAGTCACGGGTGAAATACGATTTATCTTTTGACAAAATAAAGCATCAAATATTTTCTGCGTTTAAATTTTCATGTTTTATTCAACATGACGATACTTTCATTGAATGTACGACAAATAGTTTTCACATACTAGTTAATTTTTTTTTGAATAAAAAGCTTAAAATTTTATGATTGAAATTTTTTACCAGGACAGTAGGTTTAATATAAATATAACACACTTAACAATTTTTGAATGAAATATACATCTTGTTCAACAAACCGTGTACACTCGTTTTTTTTGATAGAGTGAAAAAATACATGACTCTGTGTAAACAATCATCTCCAACTCATAAATATTAATGGATTCCGTTCCGCCAATCTTAAGGGCTATTTTCACAATGAAATCAATTTTTAGAGTGGTTTAAGTAGGGTTCTGGTTTAGCACCTAAGTTGATGTCTTAAGATGCATATTGAGCCTAAATTCTGCTGCAGAGTTTACTTTCTTTTGTCTTTTTTGTCATTTAAGCAGATGTGTGAGGATCAACTTCATCCACCAAAAACGTTATAAATTCCCATTAAAAGCCTTTACCAAGTGGAATCGACTGAAAAGTACCAAATGATATCGTTACTGTGAATTAATCTCTCTCACAGTCACCAGATGAGAATGTTTAGATGGCTAGAAAGTTCAGAACACACAAAAGCAAATATAATCAGTTCATCATCGAGAAACAGCTATTATGATGAATATGGCCAAATTTATCCGAAAACTTTTCCAAACATCTAGTCAAAAGTTGTTCCAGAAAGTGACAAGTGGTTATTGTAAAAAAATGGTTGCGTACTTTCAATAAACACACACTTTGAGATTTAATATTGTCAATTTTCCTTAACATCGCTCAAACAACATTGTTGAAAAAACTGAACATTATAAGTTACTAAGTACCTACAACAACTTTTCCGTATGTTTGATGGTCTTAACGTTTAGTCAAAGCGGTGCCTACATAGCAATAAACTAAGAACAGGATTACATGCAGGCTTCCATCAAAACCATTTGCATAAAACAATGTGGGAGCTAATTTAAAACAACAACTCCTGCACACAATTTGTTGAACGTCCCAGCAGAGCTTCAACACAAAGTATAAGGTCAAAGCCTGCTATTTTATCCTGCAGGCAGATAATAAATTCACACGCACAGTTGGTGGGTCAACAAAATTTTCTTGATATCCTGCATTTTACTTTCACTCGTGTAGTCGCCGAGAAGAAACTTTAAATCAATATTTGGATTTGGAATACAAAAAAGATGCTCTAGTCCTTGTAAGATTGCGTTTTTAGTTTTCATCTCCTTTATTAGTAAATTTCTGTACTGTACTGGCAAGTATAGTTTATATGATTACTTTTTAAGTAATCGGCGCTATTTCTTATGTATTAAATATCGCGCAGTTATTCTAAGTTGATTTTAAAAACAGGTTTGTGTGCTTCAAGTTTCACCAAAAAACATTTTTTTCTGAAAAATAAAAATCAATAGAACCATATCAAGTTTTTCTCATGAAATATACAAACTTTAAGAAATTTTCAATCCCATTCGAATGTGAAATATTTCTTTAATATACCCTTGACCTTTCGATACCTAAAGTTTTTGTCTATCGAAAAAATCAAAATGAAAATAAAGCAACTTTCAACTTACGTCAACCAATGACAAGGGAGCATGAACCTTTTTTCACCAAAAATCCACTACAAAAAATTTCAATACACAAAAAAAGATTCACGTAAATTTGAATGTTTCGATCCTTTCAAACAAACTTGGTGTTCGTTCTAGACAAAAATATGAGAGTTATAAGTCCATCCCTTCCGAAATTTCGTCTCCTCGAATTGACTTTGTCAGAACTTTAAGTTAAACAGACACTCTGAAGTTTAGATCCGATTGTCAGGCCCAAAAATGTTTATCTCTCAACCGAAAAGTCCTATCATACACCATTTATTTTCACCCAAATGTAGTAACAGTTTGTGGAGTTTGTATACGATTTATTGTGAATGCCGAAATATTTCAACCCCAGGCAAGGGACGTTCTGATTTATTAAGAAAAATTGCTGGCGGGCATTTTCTTGCAAAATTGCAAAGAATTTTCACGATTTGCTAAAGAAATTTTTGTTTAAACTTCAAGGGAAGTGAAGATATTTAATTCATTTTATGATAAGTTGTTCACATGGCATTTACTTGAACTCAACTGGAAAAAAAGTTATTTTTACAAAGAAAAATTCGAACGTTAAAAAATTAAAATGGTCCATCGTCAAAACACAAGACAAAAAACAACCTACTACAAACTAACTCAAACATAAGCTGAAATTGGCAAATGGACGAATATTAGAGAAGAATGATAATCGATTAGTATATTGACGAAACTAACAATACCGAACTCGTCTTCTTTCCATTTTTCTTAGTGAAAATCTAGAAACGTTTATCCCATCTTATTAATTGTTAAACATTGTATTAGCCATTTCTGTACGAATTAAGCAACATGAAGATGATAAAAATAGAAGCAAAATATTGGGAAACGAAATGAATGAACACCAATCAATATGTTTGCAGCAGACTCAAAGTATCCTCAAATATTATTTCAGCGTGGTAAACATTTACATCACATGACTATAAGTATCACGCAACTTGGTAAGGAAAATTAAGGATATTGTTTCAAGAAGAAGATGACGTGAAGAATTAAATTGCTATTCATACATGTGCAAGCATATGTTATGAAGATGTTAGATTCTTATCTTGAGATAAATCTACTAAAAGCATGATATATCTAATACATGTTGAGGAGCCTTGAATTATTAAGCGTTCATAGAGATAATCTTGAATATATTTAAGGTAAGATGTTTAATAGAAAATAATGTGTGCTCTTTTTCCTAATGAGAATAATCATTTATATATTCTTCAAATAAATGTTGTATTGAATAATACTCAAGAAAAATATTTTTATAAACTACTTCCTAAATAAATTAAATGCTTTGTATGACTCAACCAGTTGTATAGCTGAAAACAACTCCGAAGTTAATTAATTTAAATTTATTGTTTCACTTAACGCTACAAAACTCATTAAGTTCATGAAAACTTTCAAGAGGAAATTTTTGATATTTTTTTTTGATGGCTTAAAATTGAGGTAGGAAAACCGCGAAGAATAAATGATAAAGTTGTTTCTTGTGATTCCTAAAAATATCTTGATTCAGTACTGCACAGAAAAATTGATAAAATACCTGTGCATGATGGCGACGAGCTACTTAGTTTGATTAATATGTATATTTCCCCATCGAAACTGTTTGAAAAATCGTTACCACATTGTACACCACAACAACCCTTGTGACATCTGTAATAAGAAGATTAAATTTAAGCATCTTTAAATATTTAAACTATTATGGAACTGTTCTTTTAATCCAAAAAAAATATTTCTCTGAATATAAATTCTCGCCTTCACATGTGTCTAAAGCACTTTCGGAAAATTCCAAGCTATGGAAATCAGGCATTATTTTCCACGAAAATTCTTTTTAAAAAACTGAATTTTCGAATCAAACTTGATATTCAGATACTAAATAAAATTTCAAAAATTTGTATCGTTTTACTTCCCACAAAAGTTTTTCGGCGAGGTCCAATGTCATAGAAAAACTTTTTGTCAACATCTATTTACAAATATTCATAGTTAAATTTGTTGCATGGAAATCGCTCGACAAAAAACAGTCTATAAGATTTTATTTATAGGATTTATCATTCTAAAAGTAGTGTAATAAATGTGGAAATTTTCACTAAATGAACTTGAAGGTATCTGCATACCACAATTAAACTTTCCCGAATTTTTCAAAAGATAGGCCTTGCATTTGCCTTATCTGTATGAATTAATATATGAGTATCGTTTGGCATTTTTAGAACGAACAATCATCAAATGAATTTTTAAAACTAAAAATTGTCGATTAAAAGTCGCAGAATATACCGAGAAAACCTATCAACTGATATTGCTTAAGTCTAGAAAAGCCAAGAATTTCCACCTCCACTAATGATGAGACATTTCAGCTGTAATGCACCATAGTCGTTAATTTAACACAATTGTTGGTAAAATGTAGCAGTCAGTGGTCATCTTTTTGTTAAATCTACTGTTTCCATATTTTTTTTAAAATCAAATGCAGTAATTATTCGCAATAGAAAAAACACAATATCAAAAGCGTATATGCTTGGGGGTTTGATTTATATCAACAACTCTAAAACACTAAGCTTTATCCTTAACGACAATTTAATCTCTCTTTCCACACAAGCTGCGATTAATTCCACCTATCATGGGTTAATGGTAAATAAAGCGAACGGCCAACATGTTCCCCTTTGCTTTATCTTTTTCAAATATTAAAAATTTCCAAGGTTAATTACACCACCAGAATCAAGGCCAATGCCAATGTCAGCGCCAATACCTGGTACCGAATGGGTCTTTGTTTATTTTGTCTCTTTTCCCACTTTATGTACTCGATTACTGTATGGCAATCTGGCGGTCTTTGGAAAAATTCCATTGCCAATGCTAACTAACTAGAAGGCAAAAGGACAAGGAGCAAGCAAAAAGGATCCCACTCAACACGATATCGTACTTTCTTCAGCGGTTGGGTTACGTGTGCGCAGAAAATCTTGCCATTCACCGTGGCAGAAGAAAGTTAAACCGTTTATCACGAGGTGGATGTAGGCGGTGTAGCAGAGCTTTCACTAAGGTACCGAGGCGGCGATGGAACCAAAAGGATGAATGAATGTAAGGCTTCGAGTTACTCAAAATAAGATTTGGTATTCTGCTTGCCTGCGAATAAAGTAAATCCTCTTGTTGCTTTATAGTAGTATTGAGCACTGCTTGCTGATCTGGTTCATACCATGGACATACATACGGACAATATTTTAGATACAATGAGATGTCCTGAGGCATTATTGATCTCCTTCTAAGATTACTTTGGATCCAGTGGATAAATTTATGTTTCATGGGGTTTTTCATCGAAGGCGTAATGTTAAAATCTTCGTCACAAGTTGTAACGAAATATGAGATAGGAGTTTTTATTCCTTTATGATGAACTACGGACGTTAACTTTGCTCTTGAAAGAAAAATCTTCGAGAAGATTTGTTAATATTTATCAATTGAGAAAAGTTGAAATGAATTATTCATGAATACAAATTATTTTATTAAACGATGTGAGAGGCTGCGTTTAATAACAAAACATTTTTCCTTATACTCTTCTTGTACGCTAAAAAATTGATTTTCAACCTCCATAAAATCAATTTAAAAGTGTCAACATACATTTTATATAGATACAATCAAAATATTACGCATATTTCTTTTTAAATAGTGATGAAAAGAGGCACAACCAACGAGTATTTCATCAAACAATAAATTTCGAGAAACATTTATCAACAAAATCAGAATAAATTTTGCGAGCTCTCTTGAAAATGATATGTTTTTGAAAATTAAAATGGATTAAATAAAAATAAAATAGGCTTGAAACGAATAATAGGATTAAGTTGTAATATTTTAGACCAACAAGACAAATTGGAAATAGTTAATAGCAGAACATTTTCGAAAATATTTTTCTGCACTCAAGAACAGAATAAATTGATAATAGTTTGAAACTCAAGCCTACAAAAGGTTGGCCAAGCAATGTTTAATGACTTAAATATCACTTGTTTTCATAAGATTTGCATCTATCGCTGTATTTGTTATAATTTATCGACGAATCTAGATTAATTGTAAAGTAAATAATAATTTTGCCAATGATTTTGTAAAATATTTTCATTTGCCCATTTTACTTCAAATAATCAATGAATATTCTGATTTTCAAATTTTAAACTAAACCAACCAGTTTTAAAAAAAATCACTTGATTTCAAAACTTTGTTCCCACAAATCAAAAGGAAAATGTGTACATTGCATTTGCTTGGAAAATATCAAATCAATCAACAATCATAAGAAGGAATCCAAAAAACTAATACGATTAAAATGGCTTTAAAACTTGAAATGTTTATGTAACATTATGCTTGGCGTTTAATGCAAAATAAAATTGAGAACTATTTCAATTCAAAAAGAAAGTATTGTGACGAAAACTCTGAAATATTCTTCAAAATTGGGTTCGTTTCCTTAGGAGCGTGTTTTTTCATTCAATAATATTTCTGAAATACATTTTTCCAGACCCTGTTTGCTTTTCTGTCCAAACATTTTTTTTCCGTTCCTTTTCTGTTCATTTAGTATATGTTTAGTGGGAAATGTTCATTGTTTTACAACGGCCGTAGTGTATTTTTTATCTATAAATCAGGATGTTTTTAACTTTATATGGTTTACTTTCTTCAAAATATAGAGAATACGTTTCTTCTACGCTGAATCATGGTCTAATGTGTGCTTAAATATTTTCTCAGTAATCGAAACCAATGTTTAGCTATGCATATTGATTTCATCACACACAAAATGAACAATTTTCCACACGAGCCAAAATATCCTCATAGTAATATATAAATCTTTTTGCCAGTTCTCAGCTTTCTGTTTTGTCATTATTGAGTTTTATCATCATTTTACCTTTTTCACACCTGAACTGTCAAGAATCTTATAGGTTTCATTGCCATTATCCGCAAATCATTGGAATCTTTATTTCACCACATGACAATAGTATTCAAATGTTACCCGTTTAAACCTTCAGAAAGGTTATGGATTTCTGGAATAAATCAAACCCTATTCAAAAATAGATTTGGGTTACATAGTTCTTCATGCGAACGCAATATTTATGTGATATGTAGATTTTTCCGACCATTCAAGGCTATGTAAAATATAATATTGATGGAATGATAACTCAAAGTTAAAACGCATGGAATCTACATCTAAATTTAAAATATTTTACTTCAGTAGAAAGTAAAGGGCTAGTTTCAATAAGTGGCATATCTCTTTTTTCCAAAAAGTCTTTCAATTTCTTTTCTCTTTTGAAAAATTAAGACTCAAACCACTTTTGACAATGGCACTTTAAAATTGAAAATTAAATGCGTACCTTTAAATCTTACAAACTATAATGCTTCGGAAGTATGAAGTGTATTCTGAAGGAGCGATTACCCACTTTAAGGTGTGCGCCCAACTTTCCACTGTAATGATTGAATAGAAGCGCCATCATCAACCATCAACGGTAGTGTCAAACTCTAAACGGCAAAGTGATGCCTGCCGCTAACAACCGTAACTGGCAACGGTGAAAATTATCACGCTGACTGGAAATCGATTTGGTATGGAGTCATACATACGAGGAAATTCTGTTAATCAAGAACTTTCAATAGACATAATAAACCATCTAAGACGTAAGATTTCCAATCCCTAAACATAGGGTAAAGTCAAATAGTCGCCCAGTCGAACCATTCTCATCCCCTTTACAAAGTGTTGAAAAAGCCGAGGATAGGTTAAAACATGGAAATTCTGACCACGCAAGTCGTGCGATCTCGTTCGCCGTATAACGTGAAAGGGTTGACCCAGCCAGAACCTTCTATGCCTGGCGCGCCCATTTGAGGATAGTTGTTCCAGGGTGTATGTGAAGCCATTTCAGATATTAAGTTTGTTCATGCATTTTATCTGATCTCCTTGTCAGTGTTCTTCTACTCGAATAAAATGATGTTACTTTAGTTTTAAAATTTTTCTTGTATTGTGATGCAGAAAGAAAGAAATAGAAATACAAACCAAGAGTCAAGTTAAGTAGAAGGTAAGGTCTGAAGTCTTTATATTGATAGATTTTTTTCAAAAATTTTGTGCAATTTTGGATTTCCTGGCAATTTTACGGTGATTTAAAAGCAAATAGTGAGATAGAGTGAAGTTAGCTAATCTGCCAGTAGCCACCATCCCTCCAGTTTTTGAGAAACCAAATGAATTCAAAGATTCGTGGCATCATCTTTAGACCAAACGCGCTTTAAATGCCATTCACATAAATTTAAGTAGCTTCAAAAGCTAAGTTAAATATATTGCAAATGTTTATGCTAAAGATACTTAAATAAATAAAGGTCATTGTATCAAAAATCAATTTTCCCATATCGATGTGGATTCAATTAGTTCGTGTTAATTAATCAGCTCGTTTGAGAAACTGCACCAACCATTAAACTCATAAATTCTTCCTCCAGACTGTAATAACTCAGCTAATTACATCAATAAGTTGACCTTAAATATAATTGGCAGTTTCCTCCAAAAAACTAATTATTTCTACTTCATATGTTAATGATTTCTATCATTTCAAATTCCCCAAATGTATTTAATCCGATTGAAGTTCCATGGAAATTAATCCTAATTTCAACTTCCAACTCAAATATCCCTCAACGTATATTTCACTTTCTAGATTATAGTTAAGCTTGTTATTCATAAACTAAGCATGTTGTAGAATTTTCTAGGTAAATATATCAATAGACCACTTTTAGATAGTTGCTACATATTATGTAATGATTTCGATTCCAAACGTCCGTCTATCTCCTAGACAAAAGAAATATCTATGAATTCTATGTGAAGTTTTCCAGTTTGATTACAAGAAACAACTTTTTGATTTTATGACCCCATGTCTACTTGAATTATGCGAGGATATAGAATAATTCAAAAACGCTAATGATAATTTTATTTACAAAAGTTCCTTACCTAATTATACAGTTCTATAGCTTATTGAAAAAACATGGTCGTTTTTATAGTAAACATTAGTAATTAGTATCAAATTGTGATTACAATCATCAAAAACTCCACGTGATACTCAGCCATTCAAATCATAAAATTAATTGATTTGTTCAAACTGTTCAATTGTCAGCGTATCTATTTAGACAAAGAACTGAAAATTCAATTTGACTTTTCAATGTGAAGCAGGAGATAGCCTTTCCTGTAAACTCTTTCCAAAATGACTGGTCACAGTATTCTCCAAAGTAATCGATAATTTTTTTATAGCTAATAAAAACAAAAGTGGTGAGATACGCAAATGTCTTCGAAATTAACGGTTTAATTCTTTCATCTCACACAACAGTTAAATTTTTTATTTCATCACTTTAAAATGAGAACATATTTGCCTACAGCTTTGCATTTTCAAAGTTTTGTAAAGGAAATTCAATGCAATGAATTGATTTTTAAAATTCACAATAAAATTCTTTAGCAATATTTTTTATACGTTTCTTATTACGCTGTAACGGTTTCGTTTTTGGTGGGTGATTTCTGGAACTGCTGCCATCAATATCTGCTCATCATGTATGTATATTGAATTCCATTTAGCACATTAAAATTTACGCCGCTTTATGGTTTTTGACAATTTTGTAAAAAAATACAAGAGAACTTGCCCACGTTGGGCGCTATTTGTTAATTTCATGATACACAACTGTCTTCAGGAAATTTTCAGCCTAAAAAATCATAATTTTAACCACTCATAGTACATTTAATTTATTATGTATGTATTGAAGCTTTCATTTATTAATAAACATCACTTCAAGCTTTGCGATAATCCGAACTATGATCAAACATTTTCATCTCGTCCTCATGAATATTATTCTATTCATGTTCGAATCATTAAAAACGAACAATTCCTAATTTCACTTTTCCGGCGTTTCCTTAAAGCTCAAATACATATTTCTCATAACACCCACACTCTTATCATCCTGCTACTGAGCTTTAAGTTAATTTGTATTATTCAGATCAAAGGGAATGCTGTCCAGTGAATTCTGGCTGAAGTGGCTCTCGTGCTGACATCGAAATCTCAGCCACTTGGTGTTCACCCATCTCCTGGTATCCTTTTGCTTCCTTGTGCGGTATGATGTCTATCTCACACACATACTTTCGATTCCTTTCTCACGCGCTACACCAAACGTTGAATCCTCCTCCCAATGCTCCTTGCTGCCTGGCCTAGACGCAGGTTACTACCGTGTGCTCCATGTGGAGTGAATTCAGTTACTTAGCAGACGACAAACAGGACTGAGTACAAGCCTACCGTACGTTTTGCGGAGTTCAACTAGGATAACGAGTATGCGAACGAGATAAGTGTTAGTGACAACTATCGCATTTGGAGTGGCTTTGAACCCACGTCCAGCATCCTGCGTGTCGCGTGACCAAGGAAGTATATTCGTACGAGTGTTAACCGAAGTGGCTAGTGACATAGTGTGTTGCCCTTGCTCAATTTGATCCTGTTTGTGGGGGTTCGAATTTCGGTTGAAATAATAACAGCTATTATGTCTACAATGGCCAGTAAAGAGAATTACGACGATGAGAGTGACGATGAAGAACTGACGGTACAAAAAAATTTATGCTTAAGCTTTTATATGAGGTCAAAAAATTATTTGTTGTACTGTTACGGTGAAGATGAAGTGTGAAAACTTTTGGTTTTTGGTGTGGGTCACGTGATATTATCTTTCAGTTGTATTTTGGTAGCTAGATAGATTTGAATTAATTCTTCGTTTCATCAATGTGGTGGAAATATTTTTCAATTCTATGGTAAATCTTGATTTGTCAGCAACCCACATGTTACTTATATGAAAAGAACTGCAACTTAGAAAACCATGTAATTTTATTGTGTACACACAAAAATTCTTATTTGAAAGTCTCACCCGAAATTCTTCCCTAAGGACAGTAACCCACAAGATAATAAAGCAAGCAATGTCAAGTTTAAGGACGACAAAAAGCTTTCGCTTCTTTCTGCCAAGACAGCACAATATTCAAATCAAACTATGTGCTGCCTTGCAGGGGTGAGTTTTTTTTATTATACTTTCAAGCATTTTCTTAATCGGTTTACACTAAATGTGTTTCAACAATCTAAAAAGATTTCCGTGCTGTTACATTTGTTTCAGTTCGTTTTGCATGTAGTTTGCGTAACATTCTTTTGAATGGGTCACCCCGCTTGCTTAATACCAGTGTGATTTATGTGTTTTCCGATAAATTTTTTTAATCCAAAAATGTGCACATACAAACATGAGAGAAAATAGCGTTGAAACAGCAATATCCAAAGAAATGTTGACGTATTTATGACTCCAATTTAACTCACTGAACGTTGAACATTCATTGAGTAATTGGAGTGTGAGTTATATGAGTTTTGAGGTTGAGCGTTAATTGGTGAAAGTTTGATTCGAAAGTTGGTATTAACAATTTAGTTAATAGCTTTTAATTTTAAGACCAAGCTAGAATCGTTGTGTGTCTCAACAGTCTAATATATTAATGATGTTTGCGACATATGTAACTTTTGAATTTGTTAAATTTGTCGTAAGCATAAATCATCACACATCACTACCAATCTTAAAACTATACGTTTAAAAAATAATATTAAAATCCACGAAGATACCCGAATATTCTTGTTACAAGGATAATATCTAGATTTGTCTTTAAACAGCAGTGAAAGGAAATGAAATGAGGCACAATGAATTCAAATAAATTTGCGTCATTCGCTCACAACCTTCCTGCCTACCTCATAAATTTTGATCCTTTTGACAAACGAATCTTAAGGCGAATTCACCTGGAAATGAAATCAATAAGCCTTAAATTTTGTATTCTTTTTAAGGATGGGTTAAATTTCATTTTACTCCGTCTTCAAAGCAAAAACCAAAATTTTCCAAGGACGTGTCGATGAGAAAATGAGATCGAGAAGAGGAAATAATAGATAGACTAATTTGCAAACAGTTAAATGAGTTTCAAATGAGATTGAAGCTAATTGGCTGTAATTAATCGAACTTTTGTAGAAGATAGGAAGTAGGAAATTGGTCGGATGATAATCTTTGTACTTGGAAAAGTTCAACTTATAATTTATTCATCGAACTGTAATTCTATTTTTGTGATTGAGATGATTCCTAACCGAAATCAATAACGTGCCATATGAAAGTTGAAATTTTGAATTTCATTCTGCTTTGGTAATTTGTTTATTATCTACATTTTAAATAACGTACTCAGTGAAGCATGTTGGTCTTTTGTTACTTATATTATAAAAATGTAACGAAATAGCAGATACATACTTCAAAATAAATTAAATGAAATAAATTAGTCAAACGGTTTAAAAAAACTGTTTCAAATAAAAAAATGCATGAACTATCTTTTATTCTTAAGTTTTGATTGAAAATTGGTTTAAACATGCCTAGTGTTATTAAAAACGTGAGGTATATTTGAATTGGCTGCCGTTTCTTCTAAAAACGCTTGTGTTTTTTGTACTTCACATTTTTTCGATTTTCACTGCTCGTCTAAGAAAATGTTATCTCAGACCAAACTTTTTCTATAACTTAATCACCCCAAATTTCCCTTGGCACTAAACTTATAGGAAATACAAACTGCGCTCGTCTCATCCAAATTTAAACAATTAGAGTCTGAATTCCGCACCAAACATTGGCAACATGCTTGCCAACCTGTTTGATTCGAGTGCTAGCCAATTATTTTAGATTCACCTTGACAAAGAAAACTAGTGGTCGCCTTCTATTGAACTTACCACAATATTTGCACATCCGCGAATAAGATACAATTTATGTCTGAACATTAGTGAAATGTTAGATACTGCAAAATTTTCGCAAACAGCATCCTAATAATAACAATTCAAAAACTGCAGACAATGTGGCGGCAACGCTATGCAAAAAAAATATCTTTTCATTTGATTTTCGCCATTTGTATCTTTCGCAATTCGAAATTTGTGAGATGCTGCTTGTGTGAATTAATGTCGCATTGTATAAGAGACTAGCCTAAAATAGGTTTCAATTAGTATGAACGAAATTTCAATGTTCAATCTTCAATTCAAATGATGCTAGAACTTCCAGTAGAAGATATATAACAGACTAAACAGTTAAGGTTGAAACTCATTTGATTTCCGTGGGTTTGAAATTTTCTCTAAATTTAATGCGTAGTAGATTTGATGTGATATGTTTTTCAGTAGTTAAGGGTATTAAATTTCTTGGTAACAGGAAGGCAAAATAGTGTTTTAATTCATCACTTTGGGAAAGACACGAAAATTTTCCAAGTATAGCAATTGAATACTATTTTTATTATATTTACATAGCAAACAACTAACAAACAGAGATTTAATATATAGTAGACCTCAAGTGCAATCTCAAAAAAAATTAATAAAATAAATTTTCTTGAATACTCTAGCACCATTTGTCCTTCAAACGATTTGTTTTATAGTTAAGACACTGAAAAAATAATTCATTTCAGATTCAATCAACCATTATACGCGAACAGCAATTTTTTGACACAATTTCAGTTAGCACAAACAAAACTGTTTCCATTCAACAGTAAATACAATCTTAATATTCTAGTTCAATATCTTTAACACATATAGAAATCGATATTGTGTCCCCGAAAAATATAAAGACAGTCACATAAAATCATTTGATATCTGCAGATGCGTCTAAATGGACACGATTTTGTGGGACTAAAATGAAATAAAAATTATACGTTAGGAGATTTGGTTGTTTTCTTGAAAGAATCTTAAAACAGTGAAATAAAATTCAAATTAAATGCAGTCTTTGAAATAAAATCTTTCGTAAAGTAGTGGCTATCTGGCTATAAATGCTTGCAAGTCACCCAACAGTAACATCCTTTGTGAAGATAGCTTAATAGAAATTTCATTAGAAATGTTTTTCTAGAAAAAGTCATCAGTAATGAAGATTAAATGATTTTTTCAAAATAATTTTAGTACCACTGGATACAATAAATGAAATGTGGAAAATTTTTTTATTATTTTCACCAATCCTAAATAAAGTCATAACTGATTCAGAAACTAAAGCAAATCAATAAATCACTTAAATTAAAGTGATTCAGAAAAATGCGGCTTCCAATTTTAGTTTACACTTTATTTCTGTCTCTCACAATCTAAAGTTTTATATTAAATGCGGAAATATTTCTGGAAAAGTGATAAGATGTAATGTTTATGAGAAAAGGTTCAGTTTAAATGAGTTAGCAGAATTAATTTTAGTATTTGTTTATATTTTCTGAAATCTATCTTGCAACTCTAACACGTATAAATTTCAAAGAACATAATAAAAATGAAAACTTTTGAAGCATAGAGATTTTAAATATTGGAAATATTATTGGAACATATTTTTTTTGAATCCTGAAATACGCAAAACTACCGAAGCCAAACAGAAAATCAAAGCCAATTACTCAAGCTTGTTGCAATGCAAAGCCATTCCAGATTGAATTTTCAATTCGTTAGAAAAATCGGACACATGACGGAAAAGGAGATGAAACCTGCCATTGCATAACCTACCGGGGGCGAATCTGATTCCTTTACTTGGCTCCTTCCGCCAACTGTTAATCGAAATAATGTTCAGCAGAAATGCTATCAAGACTGGCGTCAAATAGTAAAAATTTGTAAATCAATACGATTTCTTACAATGTCTCTGAATGGGTTATACTTCATTGAATGACACTTTATTCACAAAATTCAATCAGGATCAAATTGATCAGTATAGGGTTAGTACACAAGAAAATCGAAAACTTAAATTTTTGTCGAAGATTTTGTAATATTTAATGTTACTTTTGGTTGAAATTGCCAGCGATGAAAATTTTTGAAGGACATTTTTCTTGCTACTCGATCAACGGTATTTTGAAATTTCGCTCTTTCGATTGGTACTTCTTCACTTTCTTTGCAAGAAGCAAGGAGATGAATCATTTCAATTCATAATATTTTTGAACACCTCCAACTCGCTTGAAGACTCAAATCTCACTGCTTTTGTGTTACTTCTCGATAGTTGCCAATACCCAGTGCTCGGTTTAGCCATCGAAAACTTTTGCTTTGGATGCTTTGCCAAACATTTCAACTACTACAAGCGATTTTCGTTTCTTATTTATCTTCTGTTGATATTTTGTTGCCTCCTGAAAAATTTTTTTGTATAAGGTTTATTTTTGTACATTAAAAACATGATAGTGATAAACCCACCAGAAGAAATAGGTAAATGTTGTTGTATATTCAAGCCAACTTCTCCCTATTGCTTCCATAAAATATTTCATAATCATCAAAGGTGCAAAAACCCAAATCAACCCTTCTGCTCCATTTAGTGAATCATAAAAATTAAAGACTCAGTAGTTGTAGTTTTGACGATGACCAATGGCTTAAACTTTCATGTTGTGTCTAGAAGTTCTGCCATTATCCATGCACTCAACAAGGACGGATCTTTAAAGTTTGCACAGATTAGAATATCACTGGTTCATCAAAAAGTACATACAACTAATGGCTTTACAAATTTGTTAGTCTGGTCTACACTTCACATATTCAAAGAGATGCTTCAGAATTTGATGACCAAAGGCATCAATTTATTTTCAGATGCCTGTGCTAAAACCCTTACACCTCTGTACGTTGATACCATACGGATGATCAACTAAATACTTATGACTCTATATTTGCAAAGGTTTTTTGAATGATCCATGATCATTCTTCGCACAAGTTGGAAGATTGCTAGCAAGAAGACTTTCGAAATTCCTCGCAACAATTTTGAGATGCTTTGCACTTTTCTTAAATGTTTAGAGTCAAAACTGATTTGTGTTATGTATGCCGATCCCAAGGTATTCAAAGAAAACTCAAATTGAGACTTGTTTTAGTCTACACAATGAAGATTGGTGAAACTAGTCGATTTAAAATGATTTCATTCTTGAAGCAATAAGCCAACGTACCATAAATATATAGATACTTATTCTGAAACATTTTCAAACATACTTTACCTCTAAAAAAACCTATGGTTTCTACCATGTTGATGTTTCATTCTCTTCCTCAAACTATCTCTAATTTAATTGCAAGTGACAAATAAAGGAAACTTTCAGTTCCATCATGCCATTCGAAAGATTTTTCTGGTGATAACGTGATTTGAACTTTTTAATTTTGACAATTTACTCAGATAATGACTTCTCTGTAAAGTCAGCCAGATATATTTCACAGAAATTTTATCAATCAATTAACGATGGAAAAACTCCCACCTGTGCATCTTATAATAACAATATTTGTTGCGCCTCCCAACAAAAATTCTCCGAACCAACCATGTAATATTCATTCAAAGTCAGTGTCCTGAAAAACGTCTTTTAAATAGAAAATACATTTTTTGTGTGTATCCATATTCCTTTTGAAGCCATTACGCTGATTTACAGAAAACATTTGAAATTATTCAGAGCTGAATATCAAATGCGGTTTTTTAAACTCTTATCGTGACCTTTTCCTATGTTATGAACAACTCACTCAATATCCGTTTCCTGGTATACTACTAGCAATTTTATGATTGGCTCTTTACATTAATATCAACTTGATTTCGCGAAATAAATGAGTCTTTTAAATTGAAGAAAGGTTTCATGTACAAACGAGACTAATATATTCGCAGAAATGTCACATGCATCAATTTAATTTGAATGTAATTGAATTTAAAATTTTTGAATTGAAAATCGTAAAGATCAAAGTATATATGAATTATAAATATATTTATATTATGATATTTTTGTTGTGCTTTTCAATGAAAAAACTCTATAAAATTATTTTCTGTAAAAGAAAAAAAACTTAAAGTTCGATACGCCATAAATCTAATTTAGGACTTTGACAAAAGACGGCAAACACTTATATTTATATATATTCGGATGCAGGTTTCTTCTATCTTACACGTGTAACAATTCGCTCTAATTCAATGAATGCACATCTGAAAAAGAATACATGCAATTTATTTAAAAATAAATATGTTCTTATATCTAGTGCCAATTGGACTTTTACATATAGAACTATCAGTCAGTTAGTGTTGAAACTTGAACAGTTCGAGAAGTACAAGTTTGAGGCCAAAACAACGTTAATACAATTTCAAATTTATGATTGATTTAATACAAAATAGGATATCCATTTCACGTTCAAAGAATAAGTTATTAAATTGATCATGCACACATCATATGTGGATAAAATCTGGTGTTCAGTGAAATAAAAAGTGAGTTTGATACTGATTTATTTGAAAATAAAAGATTGTTGCCCTTTTCGAAATTTCTGACTGCCATTTTTTGGGCTATTTTTAGTAGTTAATAAATAGTCATCAATTGTATTATTGGAAAAATTAATCAATGTGAATTAATATTGTGCTTTGAAAGTTGTTATAGTTTGATATGAATTTATATATTATGCAACCCTTGGCGTAATTTTCACATATGAAAAGAACGGTTTTCTATTAGTCTAAGCTGTTCTCGATGTATAATTCTTCCAGCAATTATATTTTTTCAACTGAAAAACATTTATTCGCTACTAAATATTAGCACCACTGCAAAACATTTTTTTTTTAAATGATTCTATTTTCTATGAAAACCCAACTCTATAAACCTTCACATTTTAGTACAGACTAAAGTTTTCAGGATAATCATAATAAAATGTATGTACGTATTTCGTCGCTGAAAGAAAACACAACGCTAATGATACTCTCATCGTCATCCCCGTAGCATCAAGCGCCGTATAATAGATAATTGCCTTTATCTTCATCCTGTAAACTCGCCCATGAATCATATTCTCTTAAATTATTTCACATCATCTTCTTCCTTCGCATTCAACATATGCATACCGCATCAGTTACATAACAAAGTAATGCCTTCCCATTTGAATTTGTTTGGCTCATGCAAATCACCTTCCATATCACGCATATCGTAATCAGGATATGTCTCACAGCCTTTGCCTTCCGGAAAATGCGCTCACTACTCTTAAGTATTTTCTATGGAATTTCTTCGAGTCAAAAGGATATCAGAAATGAAGGAAAATCCACCAGAAAAGTTAATGATTATTCATGCAGGTTCGATCCCAGGAAATTCATATGTATATGTTATATTTTATGACATAATCCTTGGGTCAAAATTGCTATAGGCTAACATTAAGACTGACCTACTTAAGAAATCATTGCGAAATCAGGACACCATCTTATAAGATAGATAGAATAAAAGACATGGGATGAAGAATTGAAGTTTTGATATCAGTTAAAGCTACATATGCTATGAAACAACATTTGAATCTATTTTGTGGGAAACGGATTCCCTGAAAATCTGTCAGGGTATTTATATAACAAATTAGACTTTAGGTCTTACACTATTTCATTGAAGTCCATAATTTGTACTTGGAGAATCTACAGTGAATAAACATTATGGATCAGCTGTCAATTTATATGAAAATGACTTTAAATTTCGTATTAATTTTAAATACTTTAATCCAATTGGTAACCACTACATTGCATTAGATATGATAATTCAGATTCCTGCTTGGAATATAAACTTCTTTAAGTGTGACCTAGAATTACCGAATAATAACTGTTATGATAGACAAAGGTGATAAATGATATTAGTTGCAGAAGAGAGATACTTGTTCCAAGTATCCTTAAGTTGACCAAGACTTCAGCCGCAACATTAATGAAATCATTTTTATCCTTAATCTACGATATTGAATTCATGGAGTAGTATCGATTGAAAAAAATATGATTGGTCCTGTCACAATTATAACACCAATATCTAAACTGAATCATATTTATTCTCGACCGTATTGCATTTAGCTTCAAGCTATATACGAGGGGTGATCAAAAAGTAATGAGAATCGCAATAAAAGTCTTCTAACAAGGCAATACATTTAGTCCATCTTTTTTCTAAACCCAGGATTCCCTGAGAAATTTTTTTTTGTTTTGACCCTCCCAAAACGTCTTAACTGCGGCCATCACTTCACTATTGTCTTCAAATTTCTTGCCTCGGAGGTGTTGCTTGAGACAAGGAAAGGGGTACAAGTCACTGGGAGCTAGATCTGGCGAATAGGGTGGGTGTTCCAGCAGTTCGAATCCCGTTTCTTGAATGGCAGCCATCGCAACTGCGGCTTTGTGAGCCGGAGCGTTGTCTTGGTGAAACAGCACTCCAGCTTGCAGTTTGCCGCGTCTTTTTGCCTTAATAACTTCCCGCAATCTTCGTATTTAGTCCGCGTAGTAAGAGACCGAAATAGTGGCTCCCTTTTCCAAATATTCCACCATAATTATTCCTTCGGCGTCCCAAAAAACGGACCACATAACCTTTCCCCGAACTTGACACTTTGAACTTCTTCGGTGTTGGTGAGGAGGCTCGCTTCCAAGTCATCGATTGTTGTTTGGTTTCAGGATCAAAATGGTGGATCCAGGTCTCGTCCATGGTCACGAAACGTGACAGAAATTTTTTCCGATCTGCTTGGAACTTTTGGAGATTCACCCTTGAAATATCGACTCGTTTTTTCTTGTGCTCGTCGGTTAACATTTGCGGTACCCAACGCGCAGAGACCTTTTTCATCTGCAATTCGTCCACAAGGATTGTTCGAACGCTACCGTATGAGATCCTCGTGACCTCAGCGACATGTCTGACGGTTACTCTTCGCTCTGCCAACACAACATCTTCGACCTTTTTCACGTTATCTTAAGTGCGGGACGTAGATGGGCGTCCTTCGCGGTGTTCATCTTCAGTGGAAGTCCTTCCCAGCTTAAACTCCTTGACCCAGCGTGCAACGGTGGAATATTGAGGAGCAGAGTTCCCTAATGTTTCCTCTTAGTCGCTGTGTATGTCTTTGGTAGACATTTTTTTCAAACAGAGGTACTTAATGACTGCTCTAATTTCGTTTTTCTCCATTTTGATGTTATCTCTTCGCCGGTTCGTATTCAACTGAATGTCCCTCTCGTGAATCGTAGTCTATTTATATGATTTTTTCATGCTGACCTAGTGAGTCTATAAGCAAGCGAAAAAAAATTTTGTTGGATTTTTATGCGGACTGGAAGTAACCGTTTCTCATTACTTTTTGATCACCCCTCGTATATATATTTTCAATTAACCATTCACATATATAAGACAAAAGACAAATCTCCCAATTTTTTTACAGCCTGCGTGTTCACAAACATATTGCTCCATTTTTGTTCAATATTACTTAATACTTAAATACTTTCAATGCATTCGCCTATGTAAAATTTGTTTACCTTATATTAATAATTGATTTCAGCAGCAAAGATGCTATACAATCATATCTATTATAATTTCTTACTTATGAAATAAACGTCTAACGTTGGTTTTGCTATTACAGTATTTGAAATGCTACTATTAAATTGAAAAGGAAATGCTTCAAATGACTATAATTCACACTTGAACTTAGATCATATAGTAGTGAAAATCTACGAGCATTATTTTTGCAATCTATTATTTATTTATTTTTCTTCTATGTTATATTTTCACTTAAATGATAAACAATCGTTTATCACTTCTTGTTTGACCTTTCTAAACCATTTTTTTTCCAAAAACAAATGTTTCACTTCTCCTTAACCGTGAAATATGGCTACGTATGCGTCTAACAACGTGATAACGTCTCTGACACAAAAAAGCTTTAAAATTAACGATCAAAGTCAATGGCATCATCAATCAAATGTTGCGTAAAATATCGTATCCTTTTTAAATCTTCAAGTTCGTCTATAAGTCGAGAAGAAAACATACTCATCAGAAACACTATATCACAAATAATATTTCAAGGGCTAAGTAATAAGTAAACACGTATAATCTTATATCGTCCTTTCATCTTTGGTTGAATTCATCGGAATCCAGTATCATTGCAAATATAACATTCTTATTCATATTTACTATACAATTTCGATTCCACTATCTTCGCATCCGTTCTATTCCACCAACCTCAATTATGTATATATATTTCACGTGCTTTCCAACATGATTATTGAAAAGCAGCCAATAGTCCTTGAAAGCTCACGCAGTCCCTACACCTGGAGTGTACACACTTCACCCAGAAAATGTGTTATTTTTAGCCGAAGGACCTCGCTATGAAATTATGATCGACTCTGAACTTGCCTTATTCGCGCTCATATCGAGAATAACTGGACGTAATCCTCTGGAAAAGCTGTACAAGTCAGCAGGGATCAACTAAACATATGAACATGCTGTTGTTTCTCTAATGGACAGAATCTGCCAGAAAGAGGTAAATTATCCTTGGTTTTTTGCCTATAACCATTTTCTTTTCTTACCAAAGAAAGAATTTTCGGAATTCATGCTTGTGTTTGGGTGTTAAGGTTCTGAACACCACTGCCTCCTCGTAGATTCAAACAGTATGTTACTTAATTACTAATGTACATCCCACGCAGAGTTGCCTGAGAGTTGCAAACATTTTCTAGCTTGAGTCTGCAGATATATTGTTCCAGTGTGGATCGAACGTAGGATGATCAAAATTAGATTGAGAAGATATTTTGTTTCGTTAAGACATCATTGAATGTTTATTTTTGTTTACTACCTTGTTGACTAGGGATGAACATCTTTAATGGGAAAACAGAAGAAAATAAGTATGTATCTAGTTCACTCTGCTCCGCGCACAGAAAGGGCATGAATCAAACGAACAAACTCTTGAACAAAAACCACAAACTACATTTTTATAATTCTACTACACTTTCTAGACTGTGCCTTCGATATTAATTTACACCACAGCCGATTTGACCTTCCAAATTGGTGCCTTTTACATCCAAATTGCTTGTATTTAGTCCATTCAGGATTTGTGTTTCGTTAAGTTTCAAGGGCAAAATTAGCTAAAGCTCTTTTTGCTCTCATCAATTCAGTTACAAAACAAGACCATCCCTAGGGTGAATTTTGAATTTCATTTACTTTAATTCGGATATCCTGATAACAGACAGAACACGAAATATAAACGCGCAAACAAACTAATCATTTAGTGGGCCGTTTATTTATCCTGGTCCACGTAACTTTAGTGAAGACTTCCAACGCATGGATTTGGCTGTCTGAGACCACCATTTCAAAACCAAACGAGTGCTGCTCTGCACACCGTGGGTTGTTAGGCCATCCTTCATGTAAAGAGGCAGGAAAAGTCTGCTATGAAACATGAATTTAATTTTAGTTTTAAAAGCGCAAGGAAGTTCAGGATTCAAAAATAGAATTTTTAGTGAAGAAATTAAATGAAAATAGAAGAAATATCTATAACAACGATTCTATGCTAATATTACTGGACTTATCACTCTTGTCGCTGAACACTGTGGTGAAGGAATCCTGACAAATAAATTATATATATATATTTACAATACCGTAGTAATATATGTAAATTAGTGTAATTTTAACGTAATACTTATTGGTCTTTGATTGTTGTTTCATTTTCAATTGATAAAGTACATATTTCTAGTTTTCGATAAACCATAGTGAGTTAGAATATGTGAACCTAAATTTTAATCATAAATTTTTCGGATGAAAATTTTCGCAACTATTCATTTTTTTCTGAATGTTTCTAATTAGGGACACTTTCAAAGAGCATAATTTGCTAATTTAATAATAAATCGGTTGTACGGTTCGGTACAGTTTCTTTTCAACTATCCTCATTCAATCGCAAATTTAGAAACTCGTACATGACATTGCTCTCTTAATTTTTATAAATACATAAACAATTTATCATTTCCATTTCAACTAATTCGTCTCATTATCAAGCGGTATGTAGCAATACAATAAGAATTCTCATTTCATGCTAAACAATATCAAATTTGTTTTATTTACTTCGTTAGATTTTGGTAATGAAATTTTAACTTTGCATTTTCATTTCCCTTTCTGTTGAATATCCTTCAAATCACTCATCCAAAGCACTCAATACATAGTTTGCAAGAATAATAAGTTCTACCTAAAGTACACTAATTGATAATAATGTGTTAATGGTTTCATACTATTTATAGTTTTCCTTCTGTCAAAGTTTGCCGTGTTATTGGAAATGATTCCCTGAATATCTAGAATAGTCTTCAAACTTCAAGGAGTGGAAAATATATATTTGATTAAATATATGCTGCACTTAACGCTCCTCTCTGAATTTCTGTTGGAATAGAAGACCGAAAACTTCCTACATTATCGACAATTTAGGTTGTTATCAATGTTTGAACCATTTAGCAGTTAAGAAATAAGGACTCAATTCAACTGTCACTAATCTACATTTTATCAAACCTTCTGTTGATTTCACTTATTCTGATTTTTTTCACAACCGCAAGTTCCTTCACCGGCACTCCAGTGCGCGAAAACGTAGAAAAACCTTTTAAATTGTTAGTGATTTTTTTAAATTCCACTTTTTTTAAAATTTCTTTGATTTGTAATAAAATTTACATTCTCACTGGGTCGATAGAAGACCTACCAGCGCTTATTATGCGATAATGCACCTGGAACCCGATGGAATTATGAGCAGTTGTGATTAATCATTCACCAAAAGTTTCTCACCACTTTCAATCTCAACAAAAATTGAAAAAAATCGACGATGAGCAGACCAGATTTCCACAACATTTTGTTTGTACCCGATTTTGCAGTTTTTTCCACAATTATGGAAATCAATATTCTTTGATATCTTTTTTAACATATATACTCGTTAAATTAATCCCAATCTTAAGGTAATGAATATTTTCAACGTTAATTGCCTCTTGCTAAAAGTGTGAGGGTTATTTTCAAACGCTTTTCTCAAAGAATTAATCCAAATACACCTTTCAAATAGATCAATCAAGTCCTATCTAGGACTACCTTTATTTCAATGCATTTATATTAAGCTAAATAAGATCAATTTCATCCTTTCAACCTGTACTCAAATGCTAACATATAAATGATCCATAAAAGAACCAGGACTAAAACAATACACCTGACTATAATTTACAACCTTCGCCAGTTTCCTTTTGAAATTCTTACACCTGCCAATTCATCTTAACATTCTGCAAGATTTTTTCAGTCCCAAGAAAATCTTCATTTCATCTACCCTTATTGGAAAATCAATAATAAAATCCGCATTGCTAGACTATTTCCTTTTGAGCTTCTCGTTCATGTGCTCAAATTTTGTCGAATGGAAAAGTGGCTGCATCAATTGCGACGAGAACGGGTGTTATAACAAAATAAAAAGGTCTAAGAATCGAAGGTGTTGTGAAAAACAAAAAAACTACTTAAAATTGCTAAATGGAAATTTTATAAAATGCAAACTTAAAGGTTTAGCTAATTTGAATAGGTTAGGAAATAAAATTGAAAAATTTTACTAACTAGGGTCAGGGTACTGTGACCACGAAACTTTTGGATAAACTGAGTGTAAATAAGTTTGAAATGTTTAATTAGGTTATGCTGCTCCGTTTTGTTCGTGGTCAAATGATTCCCTTAGATCCATCTCAAAATGTTTTTAAATGAAAAAAATATTCTGATACCTGAACGATGATTCTCTCTATTTTCACGTTATTTTTAGCTCACACATTTTTTAATGTTGCCGCCAATTGAAGTTAAATGATATTAAGGCTGCTACTAATTAAATATTCTCCAAGTTTTTCAAACATAACTTTTTTTGGAATTCTGTTCAAGTAAGGTATATTTTCATCTTCTATTAAGGTATTTATCCCAGAAAGTTCGTCTTAATCTCATCATTAACCTTCTTATACATTGTGAAAATACTCTTCTTCTACCCAAAATTCATAATCTAATATCATTTTCACGAACATTTTAATGAACTGAATACCTTCTTTTGAAAATTTTAGCATATCCTAGTGCGACAGATAGTTTCATGGATTTTTTAAATGAATGAATAAGATGAAACGCTTGCTTCTTTTCTAAACTCATCTTTTTAATTGCTGTTTTATCAAGCTAATCTTGTCGATGATTTGGTTTTTTAGCCTTTAATAATGTATGTTTATTTGTTACAAAGATACAAAGTTACGTATTTGAAAAAATCCATGTACATACTTAATTTTTGTTGATTTCCCGGAAAAGTCTATGACATGATTTTAAGTGAAATAAATATCAACTCTTTCAGCACACAATTTGTGTTAAAGTCAGAAGCTTATTTTTGTAAACATTACTATATCACGTATACATTTGTGTTCCCATAAAATTCATACTGTTCTACAACCAATATTTTCTGTTATTCTTTATTCATAGGAAACGAAACTAATTACAATCTCAACCAATACAGTTTTCGTCACAAGGGTATATAAATAGATTCTTTATAACGACAGTAATTCGACTCCTATTTTCTTTTCGTCTAAAAGATTATATCGCTGTTCAACAACTAGATTTTCTGAGTTAAATCCTTACAAGAACACAAATTAAGCAAACAGCGTCACTCTTTACGATAAGTGCGCTTTGATAGACAAACAAATAAAAAGTCGATCAAAGAAACCCGAAAAATGGAAGCTAGAAGCGTGTCTACCATTGATTCACACACCAGCATTTCCACGTCCAAGTTCAGCAAATTGCCCATTTGTAGGCCAAAGAAAATTCTGCCCTTCATCCACCATTTCATCGTGTGACTACATAACAAACATAATTGAATAGAAGAAACTATTATGCTGTAGCTCTTTATGATAAAACATAATATCACATGAAAATATCCTTGGCAAGTAATCCGTTACTGTGCTGCTTGTGTACTATAGACGACTAGAAAATTATGTCCCTAATAAATTTAATTGACTTACACGCAATCCCCCCAGCAATGATATTAGTTTCAATCTTCGCAATGACCAAGACGAGTCCTTTCCCGAGAGCGGAACTCGATAGTCTTCATATTGCCCTCAGTGCAACCTCAACCAGCTTAGACGTACACTATCACAAGGACTACAGCGAGGGCATCGAGTAAACACATTGAAGTCACTGAGAAACTTCGATATCTTATCAATAAAGTCGACATTGGCCTTACGTTGCCATCGAGGCGTGAAAGTTTCTTTGGCGAAAGCATTTCTTGTGTTTGTGTGACCTTCACAGTTGTAGACTTTACGTCTTTATCCTTTCCCAAGCGTTGCGGTGAAGGATAGGTTAGGGTTGAGCCCACGTTCCATTCGATACGCACACGAACGATAATTGACTAAACTGAAAGCGACAGCTACACGATGAAAGTTAAACAGGGATGATATCCGGAACATGCTAGTCCTTATCAGGATAACACAGTGAATGTTTGGTTATTTTACTATCACGTGGTAGGTATTCTTATTCTGGCGATTATTTTCGTCTGGTGTTGAATGCTATTGTAATTATCGTGGATTATATTTCAAGTGCGAATAGTATAAACTTTGACTAAATATGAACGAAATTTTAAATTTAACTAATTTAAAATTAAATTTTAAATTTAACTAAAAATATACTTCAGTTTTATAACAAATAATAGCTATGAATTGCATTTGAAGCAATTTTTAAAAGAAGCAGACATAATTGTAACTATTCAACAGCAGTGGGTCCTTGAATTTTTTATTTGGGGGAAAAGTTAACCGACAGTCAGAGGTGTTTGAACATTTATTGCTTTAGAAATCTTCTAGGGAACTATATATTTCCATTTGCAATTTTTGCGAAACACGAAAAGCTACTTAAAGTATAAAAAGCATTTACAATCAGTTTACTTTGATGCCCAATAGACCATCATCCAATTTCATAGTTGTCGTAGAACTTTCAAGGTTTAGCCGGCTATCACCATTAAGTAGATAGGAAACGATGTTTCGTTGTGATGCATGTAAATGTGGTAATTATTAGTTTCCTTACTATTTTAACATTTCATAGAACAATTCCTACATCAGAACAATAACCCATTGTCTAGTTTTGCATGGTTTCACACACTTTACCATTCATTCTAAACAATTCTCGATTTTTGACTATCATGTTTTAAAATCCAAATAGCGCTTTTCTACACTTGAGGCATATCTCCTAAAAACCTTTTCTGGAATTGTCCAACGAAAATTTTTCACTCCCTTCATACAAATATGTACCTTTACCTGCAAGTAATTCCACTCAATTTTACAATGAATTTCACTGAACAGCACCAGTTGTTTACCCACACCCTATCCCTCTAGGCTAGCAATAGTACTAGCATCTCGTTATCCTGGCGAAGAATAAAAAGCTCATGAGAAAATTGGGAGATTCGAAACCTTTACCACCCCCAACACGGTGTATCTTGTGAAAGTTTTGTGTGCTTTTCATTGCCAACACGATATTGGAGGGCTTTTGAATCCTGCAAATGTAGGAAATATACATAAGGTTGCAAATTTTATCGAGAAAGCACAAGCTCACAAGAAGTAGCTGGACTTCGGATTGGTATTTTGGTACAGAGGAAGTCAGTGATGACATGACGACAGGTAAGGTAACTTGTTGGGTATCCAATTTGGAGCGAACTTGTTGTCGTGACTAAAGACTCAATGAAGTATTTCAATCGTATTTCATTTAAGCAGTTATAGTATGGACGTTAATTTAAAATGTAATGGTAATGAAATTTTAACTGTAATATGTTTCAAAAATATAATATAATCATTAATTTTTCATCTATTTTTCTTCCAGGCGGAATCACCACTAATTCCAACCCAGGAGAGGTCTGCATTGTCATACTCACAAACCACCCCCAACACTCGATGTAGATCGCCACCTCGCAACTCCAAACGGCCGTTAGATGCAAAAAGCCCCAACTACCAGCAAATAGAAAGGTTCTCGCTCGAAGAGGCTGCTGCTGACGCTGTTGATAGGATGGAACAGAAGGTGGATGCAGTTGGAAAGGTGACCGGTGAATGGGGCCGATGGCAATTGCGAACAGTTCTGCTGATATTCCTGTGTAAAATACCCTCGTCATGGTTCATGGCCTGCATCATATTCACTGCCCCGGCACCACGTCATGGCGAGTTTTATTGCAAACCGCCTGCAACTCTAGGCGCCAAAAACCACACCGATTGGATTAAAGTTTCACATCCGGCTAAGGAAGAGAAGGATGACCATGAGTTCAACATTGACTTCTGCAACGTTTATCAGGAAGTGCGGGACCATGTCCATCAGTATTTTCATTATCATTCGCAAGCAACCGAACCGAATTTCACCGAGGAGCCAACAAGGAATAGTACCATTGTGCCGTGTAGTTCGTTTGTCCATCACGCGGACTACCATTCGTTGATAACGCAATTTGACTTGGTGTGCTCGCGTGATATCCTGGTTGCAGTGACGCAATTTTTTCATTTGTTCGGTGTCTTAACGGGTGGAATCCTAGCCTCATATTTGCTTAAATAGTGAGTATCATTCTTTCCTATTAATTTTAGTAATCGTTTCGTGAGTAACTTAGATTTATAGTATTTTGATGAGATTTACACAGTACACTCTGAAAAAACCCTACATAAATGCAAAATAGTGGTTTTCGGCAAGCGTTATTCAAAGCTTTAATGTCAATCCTATGCACTGCTGAAAAACCATAGAGTAGTATCGTACAATTTATTTCACTCCAAACAATTTTTTTTTGAAAAATTTTGTGATTCGATTTTTTTAACTATTATTTTAAGAAAAACAAATAAGTTCTCATACTAGATTATATTTTATTAAGCACCGACAAATAATATAGTGAACATGATAATTTATTATCACAAATCATATGACAAAGATCACTGCATTTTTACCTTTTAATCCAAAAAAAATTCAAGATGTGAAAGGCACTCGAAGAAAACATTATGAAAGTATTTTGTCACCATCAAGTGCATTTAAATACATCAAAACAGGTGTTCCTATTCATGTTTCCTGAAATTGCCTCTTGGTGTGGTGTTTTGTTGTGGCCTGAGCTGGTTTTGAAAAAAATCTTAGCTTTCTACGCGGCACCTCCAAAGTGTAAAAAGTGTTCCCAAAAATTGTACCTAATGAAACTCATTTATGACAGAACATCGAATCAACAATGCAGGACAAATTAAATCTTCTTAAATAGAACATTTATTATTTGAATTTTTTGGCTACTCTGTAGTCGAAAGAATTTTTATATATGCTCTAAAAATTGAATCCATACGTTCGTTGAGAAAATCTGGGATCAAAGTCTTAAAAATATGTTCATTTTAAAAATTTTAGCGGTTAAGGGGATCACGTAAATGTTTTATTTTCATTTGTTCTTTTGCGTCTACTCACGATAACTTTTCGTCAGAGCAGCCTCTTCCACAATAAGTCTGAAAACCATTTCTCTGCTGCTTTTCCAGGCAGAAATTAGCGAAACGAAAGTAAACTAGGTAAAATAAAAAAGTTTGTTTGTTATTAGTGTTTTAACATGATCCCATTGAACTCCGGCTATCAAAGCATCATTGTTTTTCGGCTGTGTTTTTCCAATTAATTATTCTTTTGTTCATTTCACTTGGTGTTTGGAATTGCTCAACTTTAAAAAAATTAAAGCTGTTTTTCCTAAGCTTTTAAGCTAATTTCCAGATTCAAAAGAATGGAATCGGTATAAAAAATTGTTCAAAACACCGTATGATCAAATATATAAATAAATGTATCGACCATATAAAAAAAAATTGCACTAGATCATTTACCAATTAATTGTGAAGATTTTTGAGAAATGTAAAAAATTCTGTTCAAAACGAACTTATAGAAGATCGAATTTTTCCTGTGAAAACGCCAAGTGAAGTAATAGTAATCTTAAATGTTTCAAGAATTAATAGATCAAAAGACGATGGATCACACAAGTAGGATCCCTGAAAGAATTTCTTTTATGTTTTATGAAAAATTCTAAGAATAAAACAGATGAAATTTTCTTCCGCCTTCTTGATTAACTGTAATACATTTTATTTGATAATTCTGATAAAAAGGTTTTTCCTTACATTCCTTATTGAGAAAAGTTACACAAATTTTCTGAATCTAGAAATTTTATTATTAAGGGATTTCTTTGGAAAGGCCTCTCTAACTATGACTCATAAAACTCTTAACATTATTTCCCTTAGAAAATCAAACATATTTGATCAATTTACGCTTGTTTCAGAATTTATGATAAAAATTATTTTTTCACATCAGTTTAAAAAAGTTTTTGACAAGATTAATTTATGAAATATTCATTTTTTTAATGGACAAAAATCAGCTGAATTCGCTTTCGAGTCAGTATATATCAAAGGGTTTTTAATTTATTATTTTGTAAACTTATTTAAATTTGATTTGGACTCTTAATTTTGTTTGGATATTTTATTGAAGCAATTATCTAAATTATTATTATGTATTTATTCTGTCATTAATCAATGCTTGTTAAATAAGATCATATTGAAACGACATCCAAATTTTATATCAATATAGATTTCACTATTCAATTCTATTCAATTGAAAAATAATCATATTTCACAAAAATTACCTGTAAATAAAATCAATGTTTGATTGACTACCAAACTTTTTTAATATTGCACGCGAAAAAGTCCAATATGTCCGAGAAAAATGTCCTTTTAAATTTTTCAGCTCGTAGAAAAGCCATTGTCAATTAACTCATAAATCTCTGAAGCACAATATTTAATCGGAAGTTTAAATTTTTACAGCTGTTTTTATTTGCAACCTTTCGAAACAAAAACGATTACATCGGATTTTTTGTGCCTCACTTTCTTGGATGAACTTTATTACACCTCCTTGTAACGTGGTAACTTACACTTTTTTATGATTAAATTAAAGTGATTTAAAGCGGAAATAATAACTAAAATGAGAAAATATTGATGGGAAAATAAAATGAATAATTATCGTAACCTACTTAATGCTTTTCTCTGTAACGCATTCAACAATTAAAAACAACTGAAACAAAATATTGGATTATTTGCATCATAAACGTTGCAAGCAATAACTGTAATCCCAGTCCTACTTAAAAGTTCCACTAAAGTTACATCGTTAGCAAAAGGGTTCTGTTTCGACGTAAATTGCTAACAATTAAGCGAAAAAACTCCCCTAGGGTTCAAATTGGCATATCACTTAAACAATTAAGCAAATAAAAATTATGTCCCATTGTAAATTCTCTATTGTCCTTTTTATCCTTTGGATGTTTTTTGATGAATTCATTTGTATCTTGTCCGCAATTAATCAAATTGCCATTTTTTGTCAGTCTTTTATGCTGTCAATTTAAGTGACGATAAACATTTATTAATTAAACAGATTACTAACGCGTCTCGAATTAGTTTTTGGAGCTATTTAATGTGAAGTAATACGTATTGTTTCTCTGCAGAACGTTTAAGATTCTTGAATAAAACCATTTAAATGTAAAAAAGAATTAAAGAGCTTATCTTTGAAATCAACTGCTTTTGTTATAAATATCGTCAATTAGACGAAACCTGTTGCTGGTTTTAGGATTTTGGTATAAGCGTTATGATCATAATTATAGGTTAATGATAGTTTCATTAAAAGTTTCCATTTTGAAGATGCAAATATTAACAAAAACTAAAAAAAAATTAAACCTCATCATTTCTTTTTTCAAATTGAACTAAAAGACATTAGGAAAAATGAAAACATTATAAGGTTGTGTTTAACAGACAAAATAAACATAAACTTTGAATGTTCAACCTTTTGTGAACCTTTTCATAATGTCAACTTTTATTTCCGGATATCATTTAAGCAATAGTGTCAATTGTTTACGGGTGATAATTTTATCTAATATGATTTTTTTTAGTTTTAATTTAAAACAGAAATGGTAGACGCTTATCTGAAAAATTGACTTGGTAATCTACGTTTGATTGAGTAATTTCTTTGCAAGCACAAAACAAAACCTATTCTCGAGTCCATACGATGTTTTCCTAATGGCAAGAACACACAGCCATGTCTTCCCTTGCATATTAATCACCATACGTTTTCCAGCTAAATTCAAGAAAATAACAGTTCAGACACCTCAACCCTTTTCATCCCAAAAGAGTTAAGATGTATGTCCATTTATTTATTCTGGACAACGTTCCGACAACCAATGTAGATTTTCCTCACTGAAAATGCCATTAATCCAACTAGTCTTAGTTGAGACCCGTCATCATGATTCACTCAAGAGATCAAAGAATATTCTGTTGGCTCACATCCCTTTCTCGACATGGAAACTGTTTTACCATAATAACAGTATACTATCAATACAGTCTTTTCCCACTTTAAATCAATAAATCCCATTCAGGATACTACGAAAGCAACAAGTGACAACCACTCTAAACTTATTTATTGTATCCTTCACCAGTTTCTGCACAAAGCCATTTGTCTTTACTTTCCTTTCGAGCATTCATTTTGTTTCGAAGTTTTAAAACTAATTTCTCTCTTGAATATGCATCATTTCATATATACCTGGCAAAGTGGAAACTTGAAACCACGTAAATAAGTTAAGGATGCTTATTGCTTCTTATACTTTGTATCATGTCCCTGAGCGACGATTTCAAACCTGTACAAGGTTCCAACTTTATTGCTTCTTGCATAAAGTCTGATTTGTATACTGGTAAATTGAATCCTTGAAAGAAAATTGAAATTTAGACACTTTTTGATGGAATATTTATCTGGTATCAGATACTAAAGTTTGATTCAGTTTCTGCGGTATATTTGATTCAGTATTAGTGATTGTGTTTTATTTCATCAAACATTTATGTTTTCAAAAGTAATATGGTTATAATTATTGCACTAAAATTTAAAAAATAAACTTTATTGCATTCTAGTTAGCTACTTGCGAAAAATCCACAGATCTCGCTGTTCTTTCTAATGATCTAATTTGTTGATAATAATAAGATAGAATTTTTTTTATAATTTAATGTGATAGAAACTTTTATATAATTTTCAAGACCTGAAGAAATTTAAATTTGCGTGATATTTTTTGGTAGCATGGCGCAATTTATAACCACGCAATAATTATATTTATAAAAAAAAATTCAATGATTAAATATTCAGATTAAATTTAAAAATAAGGTAATTATCTTTAAGAATTTAATAGGATACTCATGAAAATTTTAACTAATTTCAAGAGTGATTTAGTACTTTGTAAATTTGATTTGAATATCTTATAGTCACTTGCAACAATCATCTCAAGGATATCATTTAAATATAAGACTTTCTTGTGACGTTCTTAAGTGAAAATGTTCTCAAGTTCAACCAAGCATTCAGAACATAGTCTTTTTCTCCAAATTGAAATCAAGTTCACACTGAAAACATTTCATGATGACTAAATGCTTCGCTGAACACACACACAACTGGTAATGTTGATGAACATTTATCACGTGGAAGTTTCAAAAGTCAATGAGAAAGTAACGTTTTCAAGGTATTCACGCATGAATGTTAAATGAAGTTAGTCCTAATTTTGGAATTAATTCTTCAATTCATCAAAAAGACCACAAATGAAAATAATAGATGAAACATGGGATTTTTTTTGCATGACTTATAGTTCAATACATTAAATAATCGATAAAGATGTACAATTCCATTTACAAGGCCATTTAGTTTCTGAATTTCTTCAGTTATTTTAAAGATAAAGATTTTTTACACAAAAGATAAAAAAAATAATCCCCAACACCTGCCTGAACTTAACATTGAAAGAAGCCATTTAGCTAACCAAATATTCGTGGAAACATTAATCCGTAGCTGTAGTACTTCTAAAAGGAAAATTTATTCCTGTTTTTCTCGTCAGCATTAACAGATATTGTGGGCTTTTATTTGAAGTAGCATCGTATGGGTGCGCTATAAAATGTTCCAAGACGTGCTCACTTGGTCTTTTTTAGGATACGAGCCTCATGCTTGGAAGTCTGTATTTAAAGCGCCAAGAGAAATTTGTTACGAATGGCTGGACAGTGGATGGCACCATTCCATTTGGATTATTTTAGTAATTTTCCTTTTAAAAAGTGATAAGAATTTTCTACTTTTTAGCTCACTTCCTTAAGAGTCATCTCAAATGTAAGACATGTAAAATCATGCTTTCTTAGGACACTTCAATCAATGCAATCATATTTCAAATAACCATCATGTCCAAATAGACTCACCGACATCAATATACTATGGATAAAATAAACAAAGTGCTCGTGTTAGTTCAACTATAAAACCTCAGCAAAAGGACATTCACATTATTCCAGCACGCTTTTTCAACGAGCGTGGGTTCACTTCACTTCAAGTAGGGAAAGTCAAGCTCCTTTCGTCTACACAACAACAAACTCAAGTGGTATCTTCGTCGCTGGTAAATTGCTTCATTAGCTTGATCCTATTTGATTTTCCACTAAACGCTCACAATTATGCCAAGTACTATGAAGGCAGCTCGAATATCCTTCTTAGTGAAAGTATCGCCATTATCATATTACGAAAGGTTCAATGTTTATCCAATTATGATTCAAAGATGACGGCAAAATGAAAATTGTAATGCTTATGATATTGAGCCGTGGTATTTATGAATCATATGACTGGAAAAGGAATACAGTAGTTGTCGGCGGTTATTTGAAATGATTTGGCGTTAATTTCTGGACAGGACATATTTATATCATAAATAAGTATTCTGCTAATCAAATGTTTCTGAATAAATCACAACCATGAAGAACAAGGCCCCTACTAGAAGTTCAATCCCAACTTGAATCATTTGAAAGACAAAAAACACTGTATGATGAAAACGAAAAAATCGTCCAGTTTTATGTTTATCGAACCATATTCATTAAATGTAAGCTGTAGTTATTATAGTTCACGGAATAGTCCGAAACTATTATTCTAAAAATTTCAAATATTTTTTGAAAGAAAGGTGTGATTAATACACACACACATGATACCGAAAGTCGGAAAAAATTGTCCCAAAAAGGAGCAAAAATACACAAACACAGCTCATGGATGGCTGAAGCATTAATAATATTATTGAAAAAGTCGTGTTGTTGCTTGTCACCAAAAATATTATGTATTTCCTCTAATACATATTTCGGTTGCTACTTGCAACCTTCTTCAGTGTTTTGTACACGATGTAGTATTTGAGGAAATACATAATATTTTTGGTGAAAAGCAACAACACAACTTTTTTAATAATCCTAAAACACCACCAAAAGACGCTCAAAACACCCAAATGAATAATATGTAATATGTGAAGAATGTGATCAGCATCTCGAAGACTAAAAGGGATAGTTATTGCAGGCAGACTAGCTCAGTTCAGCGGAAAAGTGGGTGTGGTTCGCTTTTGCTGGTCTTCAGTGCTCCTAAATATGTGAATTTTAATCAGCGTTAAATTTCCAAACACGAAAAATTCAAAAAAAAAAAGTAGAAATTCAAATAAAGAAAGTATGAATGAAGGATGTTCCTTTGACTTTGGCCGACAACTTTCGTCGTACACGCACCGACTTTACTTTCGCGAGAAAAGGACTTCACGAGGGGGGAATTTGTTTTACTCAACTGAAACCCTATCTTGGTAAAATACTTGCAGCTACTTACCAATTTATTTATTTATTTTTCTCGTACCTATTCTTCATATTTCATTTATTGAGTCGTCGTAATACACAATAACTAAATCCAATCCCTATCAAAGAAACAATATTAATAGTACTATCGATTTCGGGAGCTTCATTAGGATTTTGGTACAAAAGAACTGCTTCCATTTCTTCTATGAATGATATTGTTGAAGATACATTTTCCAAAATTGAACTGATTCATGGAACATGGAACGTTTGAACACGTCGTAAAGGCTTAATTTTGAAACAGTTTATTTGAAGCCATGATTTGCGGTAGAGTATCATTGAAGATTTCTCGTTTTTGTTGTTCGAAATGGTCCAGGCACTTATTTTTCAGGATCTCAAGCTTAAAATTCGCACATTGTCCCTAAATGAGTTTGACATAAAAAAAGAATTGGCCCGAAACGCACTCTTGTAAATGAACTGCATATTAATTGTGGAAAATTTTGGCTCTCTGTTAATAAGCGGATAGACGATCTATATACTCATTTGAATTTCGGAATATATGATCCTCAAATGTGTTAGCTCTTTCAAAAATCATACGTAGATTCATGATAGTTTGATTGATTTTCTTGACGCAATTCACGCATCGGTTTGAAAAATTTGAAAGACTTTGTTTCCGAGTGAAATTTGTGCAAAGTTAATCTTGATTTTTCGCCAGAAGTAAAAATGATAGAGCTTCACTTTCTAGGGATTTTTTTACAATTTTGGGATCATTTACTTTGGAATATATAGTTACATAGACTGCATAAGCTGCAGAATTGCATCGAGAGTTCAAACATATGTCAGCGGTTTAAATGTTAAAAAATAAGGACTTCAGCTTGCTCTTGCTAGTATGACTCGCGGAGTTGAGTGGGTATTTTTAATTTTCATAACAAATGAAATGTTCTTTCAGATAAGAATGATTGTGTTAGTTTAACTAGGTGCATTGGAGAGAACAATTTTAACATTCGCCAATTTCAAAGCTTTTTCCAATCAAGGGTTAACATACCCACAGGCTTCTAATTCATTTGGAAAGCATTAGACAACGCGGTTTAGTTGATGAATCGTGGAGTAATTGAAATGGAAACCAAATTCTTCGCTCGGAATCAAACAAAAGAAAAGAAGAATTAATGAAACACTATGAAGGGGCTTTCCTGAAATATTAATGCACATATTAAACAAACCAAGACAATAGCAGTTACGAGATTAGAAGAAACGTAAGAGAAACAAACAACAGTTCCATTATTATAAAAACACTTCATGTGGTAGTACATCAGTTTTATGAACTGCTCACGATCTTCGTTAAAACTAAACATTTGAACCCATTTGTTGGTACTACTTTCAGTAAATCGAATCATTTTCGGACTTCATCCATATTCTCTAGGAAAACCAGCAAATTTTCCACGATCCAATATCCAAATGATGTTTTTCTAATTCTTTTTTTCAACTTCTTTTTAGCATTCTGTTTAAATTCCACTTTGGTAGAAGTCCTCATTTCGGTAAAATACTATAGTTTTATTTACATACTGTTTGATATATTGAATTCTAAACCATCTCTTTTTTTATTAATGTGATCTTTATTTTTCACAAAGATATATTTATCGAGCCAACTTTTTTTTAGACAAACATCATTTGATACATTTTTACTTTGGTTAAGTAACATTTAAGCATTAATCATGCTGCTTTTGATTCGAGTTTCGATAGTGATAATCAAAAAATATAATGCACTCACAAAATTCTCTTGCTATTTATCCAGAACTTCCATTTATATATTATATATTATTTTATTATACAATATTTATTCAAAATGACTATTTTCATAGCTTGATTGCTGAATTACTCACCTATCATTTTACATCCATGTTGCATCACTTTTGGAGCGATGTTTTTACGTCAGGTTAAAAATGATATTAAATTGATAGGTACTATCAATATCAATTATATCTATATTTTTAGAAACTCATTCATTGTTCGCATTTGACTAATTTTGAATAATCGTATTCAAGAAACATAATTGCACGTGCAACTTTCGGGAATATAATACGTTTATAAATAAATCGATACATTCACCAAAGTGAAACGTTTCTTCTTCGGAAGTGTATAATTCTGCTTATATTACATGTAATTTTCTAAGAATAAACGTTTTTCCACCTGAAATCGTGATTGAGTCTTTTCGCAAAAATATTTTGGTACATTTACATAACTTTATTGACGTATATTTTACTTAAATATAAAAGTATTTTACGGTGCTATCATATTTATTCTACTTTCCAATGTTCTTTCGAAAATACCAAAGCATCGCAACGTTACATTATAGTATTCTAATTAAGGATCATTCATTTCCTCACGTGTATGACCTAATTTTCGAACTTGGCCCTTCAATAAACCAAACACTCAACAACAACATAGCCCAGTGGACCATAACACTAACAAGAAACACAAGGAATCTGATATCCTGGTGACACATTCCAGAATCTCCCTCAATGGTAAATTCTATTTGTCAACTAGAAAATTCCATCAGATCCTTGCCCGTAGGAAAAACACAAGAGAAACAAGATTTTTTGTCCTCCCAGCAATTGATTCGATAGGATACTTGTCTGGTATTCCGGAAATCAGTCATGATGTGACTTCAGATCTGATTACAACCACATCCTTCACGTAATTAATTGCATTTCTGTGGCTTCATTATATACTGTTGAATGTTGCGGTGTTAATTGAATTGATTTTGTTTCATCTAAATAACCTTGACAGGACAGCAACAATGGGTAGCAACCACTTATCGAAATAGTTACTGTATTAGAATGTCCTCGGGAACGTGTTAAACGCCCCTTCATATGGTTCATTTATTCAATCAAAAGTAATACCTGTACAATAATATCAATTATCGATTGGTGTCAGTCGTTAATATGTGAAATGTGGAAGTATTCAAGCTTTGTCTTTTGTGTGGAATAAATAGACGAAACGAGCGCTTTTGGTCTACAATGGTTTTTTGTTTGTAGTAAGTAGTAGTAGTAGTAATTTTAAACAAATACCTATCGTTTTCAAAGCAAGATTTCTATAAAAGGAACTGAGCTTTTTCTTACCAAGTACAAAATGTGATTAATTATGGAAAAACGTTCACACTTCGAGTCACGTTCAAAGTAAGACCCCAAAAAAAAAATTCCGAACACAACCTATCCCAAACCATTGACGATTGCCTTAAAGTTTCACTACAGAATGTGAAAAGAATCATTTATCATCATTAGATACGATGCGGCAAAGCAAGCCAATACATCCAAAAGGGACAATTTAATCTATTGTGGATTCTTGGGCAATTGATTTATATCAAAAAAATACTTCAGTTTCACGATTTCATCAACAATTATTCTAACGCAGTCATAGCAGGAAAAGGGCTTTTATCCGCAATGTGCTTAAATTCATTAATTTTTAAAATAGAAATTTGGCAAAACTTTAGAAAATTAATGAAAATTTTTGGTCACTCAAACATTCATTGCTTGATTAAAAGCAAGAGTTGTAATCTAAAATTTTACTAAATTTTGTAATGGGGTATTAAATGTTCTATTTTCGTTTTTTTTTACAGCTTTAGTCCTAAAAGTGTGATGTTATTTGGTATGATAACGCAAATATTTTGCGGTAATATGACTGGTCATGTTGTATCCTATGAATTGCATGTCTTCTTTAGATGCCTATCAGCAGTTTGTTGTGCTCAAATGTATACTGCCGGTGCTATGATATGTAAGTAATTACGTTTAAAAACGTTTATTAAAAGATCTAGATCATCATATTTTCTAATTCATTTTCATCCATCATGCATTCGTTCATCTTTTATTCGATTGAAATAGGAAGTTTTTCAAGGTAATCAAATCAGTAAAGCAGATATTAATTGTATTTTTTGCTGAAAAATGAATTTTGTCAAAACATTTTGACTGGTGGAAAATATACTGAAAAATCTTAATTCATTCTTTACTCGAAGGCTTTTGTGAAGGACTCACTCGAGACAAGTCCGATCCATAAGTTAGGCTAGATTTATATTTTTAAATCTGAGATGCTGTTAAACTAACCCCTTTTTTGTGCGCCGAAAAAAATGCAATCTTTATGAACATAAAATTATGCTCGAAAAATTTTGATGTAAATGGAAAATATCTATGCTATCAAATCAGTTATTACGTTTCATGAAAAAAGCTTTTTTGCTTCATTAAAAATATCCACAATAACAAATTGTTCCCAATATTTGATAAAAAAAAAATAAATGAAAACTATTTTGCATATTCATTAATATTTTACCTCATAACCCATGTGAAACAGTTGAAAATATGATAAAAATTAATGTACGATTATTTGAACTATCAATATAAAAGTTTTATGACCTAAATACACATACTGCTAGAAAAAGGCAACTAATAGTGGTGCTCACTAATTTATCTATCAGAAAATGACGTACCTACCTTTTTCAACATTATAATAAATCCCACTCTCAATCAAATCAGTATTATATGATTGAAAGGCTTGATTTGGGTTGTGAATACAAAAAGAAATAATAAAAATTCAGATTGTCTCCAAACGAAATCTCTTTATGATTTTACAATTTATTATTGGAGAAACATCTATATCTTCTCAATTTTGAGGCTACCAAATAATAAAACATCGCATCATTGATATATGTATGCTACATTTTTATCTCGTTCTTCGTTACTGTCTGCACGAAGGAACCTTTTATCGTAGAGTGAAACACATCATAGATGCCTTTAACATGCCTTTAATAATATGTTAATATCTTATACAATACATGGGAGATAATATTTTGTTAAGGGGATAGTACCGGTTATAATTGTGAAAAATAAATTTTTCATATTTCAAATTTATTATACCTTCAGAAATCACGTCTCAAAATTTTATTAAGATATTCTTAAAAATAAAGAAGTTACGGCAGTTTGAGCGCGCACGCTTTTTTCGTTTTTCAAGCGATATTTTCGGGAATCGAAACTTTAAACGCGTTTTTTCCGAAATGACGTTTTTCTAACTGCAGCCACTTATTCTCGAGATAGGCAAAACCGATTTAAGTAAAATTTGGTGTCCTACTTTATCCAAGTATCTTGTGTGGCAATCTACCACAATATAAGCCAAAAATCAATCCTAAAAAATTTGGCAAGCGAAACAAAGTGAAAAAAAAACGATTTTTCCAAAAAAAAAAATTCAAACAACCGCTATTTTTTTGATAATTTTTTGTAAAATATTTTGGCAGATTACCACGTAAAAAACATTCCTTTCTGAAATGCGGTTTGGCTTTTTTATTTCAAATTCTTCATTTCTGAGATTATCTGTCCGCAGTGGAACGAGGCATTTTTCGAGACATCAACGCCTTGGCGCCTTCTATAAATTAGTAGAAAAATGAAAAAATAAAAAATCATTTTTTTGAAATCTTAAAAATGTGAGTTTTACCGATGCAAACTTTGAAAATTTTGTACAATAAAGGAGCTGGAAAAAAATAATTAAAATAAGGCTGTAGTGGGTTATACCCTCTTAAAATCTTGTCATTCTTTCCAACGACATAAGAAAAACTTATATTTTGAGCAAACAGGATGAGGTAAGGGCATCCGGCTTACTAAAAATTTCAAAAGTTATACTTGGTTTTTCGTTTTATGTAACTCTACTCGGTTTCCTTCACATTCACCCAGCTAAGAAGGTTAGTCAAATAGAACCTTAAAAAGGATTATCTCAAGCATTAAGCTCTTTTTCTCACTCTGGCGGATAGTCAAATGCAGTTGTAAAAAACTGTACATAGCTTCTTATCTGTTTATGGTGTATTCATAATGTCTGGTCATCTAGGTGTAAAGGATTATGGATAATACTATAATTCATATTCAGTTCTGCATCTTACCGTGAATATACGAAATAAAAATATACCTTTGATTTCACTCTAAGTGAAAAAATTTGACCAAGAATTTATCTTGTGCATTGGAATCAATTCTGTTTTAAACAGATGCCACGACAATCTTGAATATTCATGATCCTTTCATAAGCATTTCCATAAACTTTATTGCTTTTACAAATCATATCATTAGCAATAATCACACTTTCAATAATTTCCACAGTATAGTTATTGAAATTAACACTTAAACTAACTATCTATTTCAATTTCACGCAGTCATGGACATCACAGGTGGAAAATATCGAACAATAGTTTGTACATTATTCGAAGCATTCTGGTCAATTGGTGTGATATTATTACCGGGTGTCGCGAGTTTCTTCCAAAGCTGGACACATCTCTATATGGCCATATCATGGCCCACACTGCTGCTAATTTATTTGTGGAGGTGAGTTGATTAAATGTTTATTATGCTAATTGCATTTGAATAGCAGTTTCGTCGACAATAATTATATAAATTGACGATCGCGTCACACTTGCGTAAATAGCGCTTAATTGAAACCAAATCCGAATATAAAATGTAATTTTCCTTGTTTGTTCATGATATTAATGCCAAACGATAAAGTAAAATGAATGCAAATCAGGGTAGTGATCCACTGATATGAAAAATTTTACCATATTTTTTGTTTGAAATTTCATTTAAGACATTCGGAAAGCTGAAACATGAATTTGGCTTTAATAATATTGAAACAATTTTAACCAGTACTCTCATTAGGTGTCCCAAATATTCTCTAAAACATGCTAAAATATTTGCTATAAAATCCGGTGTAAATAATCTGGTATGGATTAAAACCGTACTAAGAAAAGATACAAATTTACGACCATATTTAAACTAGAATTTAATCATGTGAGTTTCAATCAAAACTGATTAACACTAAACATAACACTTCAGAAAGCTTCAATCAGAAATCAATCAGCATAAAATTAAAATGGACAAAATATTACCATCTCCATTAGTAACCTATATCCTTCTTCCACTAACGTACAATTAATTTTAGATTGATTGACAATGCTTCCATTTGGTATAGTTCGTTTCCACTTGACATTTTTTTCAAGTTCATTATTTTCCATTAGCATGGATTAACAGGAAACAAAAGTGAAATTTCAGTTCCAATTCAAACTATTTTGGATAATTGTGTTAACTGAAATAGTCGTCACATTACGGCGTGAAATGCCAGGATGGGGAAAAATTGAAACGCAAATTAAATCCAGTTCTTAATGGAAGCCTGATGCAAAGTTTGTTTTCTGTAAATTGGACTTTCAGTTTGTACATTTAATTTAAAATATTACACCATTCTAGTTTCAAAAACAACTTGATTTTTGATCTACGTTTTAATAATCTCAAAAATATGACAAATCTTACACGTATAAAATATTTACAACGTTTCAGATAGTTACGATAACGTTTATCTATGATGCGTTTAACGCTCGGAAAATATTTGCCATTTTGCTTAACTTGAGGAAATACTAGACGAAAGTGTCAGTGAATGCAGATTAATTTTGAATAATTCAAATACACAGTAAGGTATGAATAATATGTTCTTTCAGACATTCAAATCAAAAAAAAAATTAGGCAAAATTCGTTCAAAAAATTCGTGTTCTTTTTGAAATGAATTTCAATGAAGCAAACAGTGGCGTAAATTGCAAAAACTCTTCGTCAAAAGATTAATTCTATGCAGATTTTCTACTGGAATAAAATAATGTTCAGTAGTCGGAAAGTTGGTTTCGTACCTGATTGGGATTCCAACATTTAGTTTATATTTTTTTTCTGACTTTTATTTTAAAAGTTTCGTTCAGCTAACTAAAATTGAAAAGCCTTTGGAATTGATCAAATGTTTTTTTACAATTTTTTCTTCCTTACTTTGTTAAGATTTTAATAAACAATAAATCAAATGAAAGTCTAACTTTGAAAAACAATCTAAGCAACTATGTATGACAATTATTTTTTTAAAGCATATTATTGGAAAAATTCAGTATGAATCGAAATATTCAATACTTATATTCAATATTTCTATATCAAAACAGTTTTTGCTTACGCTTTTAGTTTAGGAATGTTGATTCGTATATTATCGTGAAATTCAATGCTGTTCATTTTTCAAGCAAAATCAAATTAAACCAAGCTCACAATAATTAACCATATAAAATCAAAATGATCCCTTTAACGCTTGCCGCGAGTATCAATTTGTTTTGTAATATTATATGTATACCCTGGTGAATGGGCACCGGCACAAGGATTGAAATTGGGGAGGATATTCGAAATTCAAAACACATATTCAACATTTTATGGTGCAACGTTGCTTTTTTTTTGAATAATTTCAGATTTTTCAATTCAAAAAAGCACATTTAAAATGTCCACTTCAATTTATGACCATCAATTTTAATTTTTTTAACTCACTGAAATTCCATTTCTCTCCTTTAATAGAATCCAAATTTTTTTGGGTTTTTTAATAACCCTTTCATGATGAAAAAATTAAAAATTTGAAAAAACCAACGTCACTATCCAAGAGTTTGATGACTAATCAATCGAAAATTTCAATAAAAGTTCTTGGATCAGTGAGAGATATTTTTTTACACTATCAATCCATGTTTTAGTATTTTTCGCAGTTCGGTATGTAGTATTTGTAAGAATGTTCATTGTTGACAAATAATATATATACCAATTTCTCCGACATATAAGGTGTTTTGATCTCAAATACCTTGCTTTGCTCAAAAAGACTTCGAATTATGTCATTTATATATTAATTCTGGACCTAGTTATCAGCTCGATTTTAGACGGCTTTCATATATTTGAGATGACAACCAGTATTTCTAAATGGTTTATACAAATTATTAGCTTAGAGGAAATTATTTAGAGCTCAATTGAAACTTCTGTTGTCTTTTCAACAAAACTTTTGCTTCTATAAATAAAATGCGACCATTTTTCCCCTTGAAATTGAGTTTCCTTTCAGATCTCTTCATTTGATTTGAATATTAAAGGAAAAATTTTGCTTATTCACTAGATACATTTTATTTCAAAGTATTAAACTAATAATATCTTATTACTCCATTGATTTATAAGATATCTAGAAGTAATGATGATCAACGCAAAGCACGGTTTTTAAAAGAGAGGTCAGCAACCATGCATGCAACTGGTGAAGAAGAAATATTGTTATTTGAAATTTTCATGAAAATGAGTTATTATATATTGTAAAAACATTGTGTTCTATATAACATCAAAAACATCATACAACAGCTCCAAAAAAATCTTTGGAAACGTCTAATTTTCACGAATTTGACCAATGCTAATCCAAATGGTTTTTTTCATTGGTCACACGGAATCTAATTTCGATACTAATAAATGTATAAGTACACTTGGGTAACATTCACAAAAAAAAACGAAAAACACATTTGTTCCCAGAGAGAAAAATATATATAGTGATTATTGAAATTGTTTTTAAGGATTCAAATTTTCTATTTTTGTCTAATTATCATCACGACTTTCAATTCAAATGGAATGTAGAATATGTTTTATTCCATATTTGAATTTCAACATCAAGCCGAATTTTTCTTTCATGAATGACTTGATTACATTATACTTCAACCATTCACATGTCCAACAATTTTCAATTTTGCCTAGTCTGGACGAAAGCCAACAATAAAATTAAGTCCTTCGGGAACATTCGCGTACTATAAAATGACTTTTTTTATGAGAAGAAATAAAATTTATGACGTCGTATTATGAAAAGTATGTTGCCGTGGGATGGATTTTTACACATGGTCACAACGATGTCAAATTTCAACGAGTCCTGGTGTGCATTATTACTTTATAAAACTCATCTTACTATATGGACCGCAAAGAGATTCAGTTTTAACGTATTTTTCGGTGAAACTACATTGCGGCTTATAAAAATGATGGGTACCTAAAATCAAGGTTTTTTCTAGTGAATGAAACTTTCTCTTACGTATTTGATTTGTTGAAAATGGTTCATTATTGATTTCGTTGTAAAAAAAATATGAGTTAAGCTTTTTATTCAATTTCAAGAATAAAATTATTGTGAATTTTACAAGTCACTTAAGGGAACAAAAGTGTTAAGATTGAGATTTTTTTTCAGATTTAAATCAATTGTATCAAAAAATCAGTAGTAGACCTATTGTGATGCCACAAGAAAAATGTAATGCACTAAAATCCTTGGAATAGAACCATAGAACCATGCCTTATGAAGCTCGCTATGATGTTAACACTTATGCTGGACACCTTCGTAAGGTCCTCCATGAAAAGGGAGCCAACCATTCGCATCCGTCTTAGCTTCGCATAAATTTTGCAATAAATAAAGAGAGTATTATGAACACTTTCTTGAAAATTTTCTTCGTATGGATTGTATGCAAATTAAACATAATTTACTCAATAACCAATAACCAATAACCATTTCTAAGAAATAATTTTAAATTACTTCATCATAAAAGTGAACTTAAATGAAGTTTACCTTCTGTGATTTTACGAAAATATGTAACAAGTATAAATTATCTTATTTATCACTTACGTCAAAAAAATATTGTGTAATCGCTTCAGCTTTGGCTAAAATGAGAATTTGTATTTGATTTTCGTAGTGCAGGAAATTTGAGCTCGTGTTTCAGAACATACCGTGTAATTCATTATTCTATTTCTATTCTATTATCTATTCCCCTCCCCTAATTGTCTTTATAATAAAACCATACGAAGAATTTTTCTAAATTTGAATATGGACTTCTAAAAATACTTCTCACAAATAAAACCAAATTGACTTCAGAATTTATTAGGTATATTTTTATTATTCATAAAGATTTGAATTAAAATTTAACTTATTACATTGAAAATTGTTGAAAATATGATTTAAATGAAGTGAGGAAGTGTTGTTTCGGTTTGACGGACGGCATTCTCTTCAGGTGCTGTCATTTACCATCCGCCATCAGACAGCACGACCACAGTTAGGCTTATTGATGGATTAAGCTCATCATACTTCAACTAATTTTTATAATTATTTGTATCCGCGAAGTATAATGACTGTCAATTTTTAGTTCGTATGTGCCTACGTCGCTATTGTATATATTAGTAAGGATTTGAATTTTGAATTTAAATGAACCTCCATCAATGTGCAAGCACAGTGTTTGTAAGTTGCTAACCAAAAAGCACACTAGTAGACGAAAGTTGTCGGCTAGACTAGGAGGTTCAAATCCTTACTAATATGATTTAAATGTTTTAAATTCGAACAAGTTGATGTCCTTTGTGTTCTTGGCTCTAATGAACGAATTAAAAGATTACAAAGTAATGGATAAAAATAATGAAAACTTCATTGAAAAATTGCGACAAATGTTAATTCAAAATTGGATATCTAATAAAATTAATGAAAAATATTTTCATCTTTTTCAAAGTATTATGTGATTGAAAAAAAAATGTTCTAGTTCTCATTAATGGGCTACTATAAGTCAGCCGTAGTGTTTTTCACAGTTTTTTTACTATTCAATTGATTTTTCCATTTATCTTTTTAATTTTTTCTTAAATATAGTTGTGGCTCGTCTGATGGATATTTTATTGAATGACTTGCAGTGACAACTATGGTCGAAACTATTATTTAAAAAATGTAAAAAATCAATGGCTATGAATTAATTAGAACATATTCTAGATACTACTTAAATGAGAAAGTTTATGAAAAACTGACCCTATATGCAAAATATTGGTTGTTTGAATTGAGTATGGTGACTATGTTCCATTTTTACAATAATAAAAACTGTTTTATGTTGATCAAATAAAAATACATGAATCGAGCATTTTTGCCTCGAGTAAAAGTTAAGAACCAAAACCATATGCTTTTAATATGTATATTATATTTATATTTTATAAATTGCGCAAATGAAGAATAATCATTCGAAACCAATCACAAAAATATCAGCGCACAGTTATTCTCTTAAACTCATTTATTGGCATTCTTCTGCCACGAAAATACCAAAATAAAATCTGCTAAATGTTCAATAAATTACGAGTCATTGATATCTAATGCGCGTAAATATAGTTCAGCTTGTTGTTGTCTCTCGCCAAAAAATTGATGAATTGAACTCACTAGGCCCATTTATTTTCATTACAGCTAGTGGACAGGAGTTCAATTGATTTATGACAACCAATATTAAGGGATGAACTATGAAGGTATCTCTACTAGATACACACTGTTTTCTTGGACCCGATTTTGTTGCTCGAATAAGTTAAGAAAATAGGTGAAAGAAAACATTGAAATTGAATTGTAAGAATTCGTTATCTATTTTAAAAATATGATGAAAAAGTAACATTGCTGACAATGAAACCTTTTATCTCAAGAAGGATCTATCGAGATGAATTTGAAAGCTCTCGATAGTTATTGCGAAGCAAAACACTGAGTTTCTATTCAAAATTCAAACCTGCAGAAACATTTCCGACCTCTCTGTGCGAATGCTTTTCATCACAATCTTGTATAGACGAAAATCTTGGAAAAAAGATCACGGAATAGGATTTATTCAATTTATGCAGAGGCAGCATCGGTTATTGTTTTCTTATGGCTATCGATTTTCATCCTGTTGTGTAGCGAAACAAGCTGGATTTAAGGAAATTCATTGAAAATGAAACTTAATCTTAAATGTGTAGAAAAAAACAATCCAAACGCAAGTGGAAAGATGAGTATTTTTCATTATTCGTATTTTCATGCTGAGATTGAATATTGAATATTGGGTTTTTCGTGGATTTTTATTTGAAAAATTATATTAGCTGTTAATGCAATTTTTGAGGACTTTCAATCAAAATATCATGTAGCATTTTTCAGAAATGAAAAATATATTTTAAAGTACGATTTTTGGCCATCAAAAGCTAATTAAAGACTTCATTTCATTTTGCATCCTGAAAAATTCCACTCCAAATTAAAGTTTCATGAAATCCGATAAAAGGGTTGACCGGGCAATCTAGTGAATGAATTCCAAGTATGTACATGTATTAATTATGAAACTGTTCGGAAAGATAGCTTTGAAGTGGAAAATCATCATCATCACTGAAGTGATTTGATTTTCGTATGCCAATATGGGTAGAACGGACATGTATCAACAGCATTACGCGGGACAGAATTTTAAAAATTAATTATCACGAATGTAGATTGAAGGTAGATATTTAAAATTCCATGATATAGCTCTCACTCATCGTTGAAAGACCACAAATATGCTGACAATTTTTAAACAGTATTGAAGCGAACTATTTGAAAAAAGCTAGAATTTTTTTAAATTAAAATATGATTTTATGAAAATGGAAAATGTGTAAAAACTGCGACTATACCTAATGAAGAATTTTTTTGTTTTCAGATGGATTCCGGACTCTCCGCGATGGATGATACAACGTGGACGTGTTGACGAAGCCAAAGAGATATTAATGGAATGTGTTGAAGTCAACGGTACTAAATATGGTCTCCCAAGTGATATTGATCAACAGCTCAAAACACAAGCGATCCTTTGTATGGAAAGTCCACCACCGGCTGGCTGGTGGGCAATATGGGTCGGTCCACGTGCAAAACGCCATATGATTTGTGTCCATTTGGCCTGGTCAATTTATATAGTGGTTTATTACGGTATGCTGCTAAACATTCGATCCTTCAGTCGGGATCATCTTGAACTCAACACAGCAATTGCTGGATCCAGTGAAATTGTAGGCACTTTCATTGCCCTGTACTTAATCCTGAACACATCCCGTAAATGGGTTTGGGCTGGCTTTTTCAACATAATAGCAGGCTTCATAGCATATATGGCTTGGATTATACCGGAAGGAGGTGAGTTTCCATAGTCGCAATCATTATTGAAAATCAAAATTGTTTAATCTATTCTTCCCCCTTTCAGTCAAGGGCAACAATCGTGTCGCACTGTTAATGCTCTCAGCCATGGTTTCCAAATCTGCCATATCCACAACTCTAGCAATTTTAACGACATGCACCACAGAACTAGTGAGTGCTGAAAAGAAGCAAATATGTGCGTTCTCGACAATAGTGTGGGCCCGAATTTGGCTCCTGACTGCACCATTCATTGGTGCCACTTTGATTTTCGGGCAGCTCGTGCCGCAAACGGCATTTGCCTCGTTAAGTATCATCGGTGGTGTTTTAACTGCCTTAATTAGTAGTCCCCGCACGATCCCTAAACAAAAAGCAACAAATCTACCTCCAGAAATAAAACCTGGTATCTGGACAACAAAAACCCACGACGAAAAAATACGTTTATGAATATTACTCAAATTTATTCCACTCACCATAGTCGTAAGAAGAAGTCATCAAGTAACAAGAGTCTATCTTTAAGATCTAATCTAACCTAGACAATTATAGATTAAAATTGAACGAAAAACTAAATCACAACTAGTGCAGTTCGAAGTTAATTGTAGCTACTTTCCACTTTGGCTTAATACACAGTGAAAATTTTAATAATTCAAATCACTCGAATTGATATTGTAGCGAAGAGCATATAAAAAATTCCAACACCTTCCACTAATAAATACTAGGACGAAAACAAAAATTACTATGCAGATTGATATTTACATAATTTATGATTACTATGCAGATTGATATTTACATGATTTAGAAAAATTTAGAAAACAAGAGGCCGACAAAATCGAGACATTTAAATTAAATTCGGAAAATTACTATTTTCTTTTATAATAAGTAAATGGAAAATGAACTCTAAAAGTCAATACATACTTGTTATTTAATTTTTAAGTAGTTTCAAATGATATTTAAAGAACTGTTAGAACGTAAAAGAGAAAAATTATTTATGAAAATAAAGCAATATTTTTCTATAAAGATATTTGAAGTTTTAATTATGTTTTTAAAAAATTAAGTAATACTTTTTCGCAATCTTTTTCGAATTTTGGTTTTTCTTTAATTAAATATGCTAACGAAGATGCACTGATTTGGCGATATTGAAAATAGGATATTTAAGACAAAGAATTGAAATTAAAAAAGAAAGAAGAAAAAATTTCATTGCTGCTTCCCTTGAAAAAAGTATATTTCATATATCAACAGTTAAAGACAATTTTGCCGACTTCGTAATCTGGAAAGAATAATTTTCTTGCTATTAAATGGACTATTTACATTCATTAACAATTGTACTCGAAACAACAATTTACTCTACATTTCTCCATTAATTGATTTTCAAATCATTAACAGTTTTTTGATTCTCATCCTGAATCTTGCGACTCTTACCCCTTTATTTTCAATGTGTCCCTGTTGAATTCAATATATATCATATCATTTATAAATTGGAATCTGTTTGTATCGAAAATACAGTATTTTATATTTCAATCTCTTATTCATTTAATTTAACTTAGATTGTGGATCTCATGTTTTTTACTATTTTACAGTCGTAATCTTGTTCAACTTCACCAGGCAAACGAAATTCCGCACATTTTTGTTTAAGTCGGATTACTCTTTTAGTAGCTTTGATGTTCAATTTTTTCCAGCAGATGATAACACTAAATATATGTTTGTACTTAAAATATATTAGCACAATTTCTTGCTTCTATGTGGTTATTTCTTAATCTTTCTTTGAAGATGAAATTAAGAAATACTGAGAAGTTTATTTTTCGCCACGAATTTATCCAAGGCAGCAAACCACAAGAATCCTTTATGTGCTTAAATTTTCTGCTTTTTGCCCAATAATATTCAATAGAAATTGACGTTAATACTCATATTTTTCTTAAATCCTTCGTGGAGGTAAGCTAAATATTGTTTTAAACAGGTAGTCAAAGTGGTGTAAAACGGCATCAAGAAATCGTACAAAAATTGTTTTGGAAGCTTTAATTGATATATGAAATATTATTATTATTATGAAATATTTAAAAAATAATACGAATACAAAATTCCATATAAAACATGGTGCAGTTTTACAGTTCAGAGCAGTATCTGCACCGAAATATAAGATTTTTCACGTCAAAAACATTACGTTGATAGTCTACTATCTTACCGTGTTTAGTAGTTGGCTTACATTGACTCAACTCTCTAAAGTTGATCCATAAATTATTCTTCAACTTCTATTGAGAATTGAAAACTCAAATAAAATCGATTTCATTTGAAAGCGTATGTAAAATCAATGCTTAATTTTTTCATCACTTCAAAAAAAGTGTGAATCCAAAAATTTGATATAACATATACAATTTTTTTAAACAATTTATGTGTGAAACAAAGAAGAAGTTGAGCATTTATGGATGAATCCTTTCTTGACACTACATTGCTTATCATTTCTGTGACTGTTTCATTATTTTCTATTCATAGTTCATAAAGTGAATATATCGGATTCTGAATATTTTCATCTGATTTTACACTAAATCTGTTACAAACAGAAATAAAAAATTCAATAAATTTAAAAGTGGTACGATGAATTTTTTAAAAAAAAATTGTACATATTTAAATTTTTTGCATTACACTAAATCTTTGCGTTAAATTTATTTAACGAATTTTGCCTTTAATATTCTTTTAGTCTCTTGTCTGTCTGAGACTACCTTCCTTGTGATATTTAATTACTTAGTATATCGCTGGATTTTGTTTATATTTTGATATAGAATAATCACTACCAAAGTTTTTACATTATTTTTGTTTTAATCTGTTTCATATATATAAATCAAGCCACGAGGTACGACTTTAAAGGTGCTCACGAACATGTTCCATGTAAATTCTACATATGTATATATAAAATAAAAAAAATTAATACTGTGAGTGGAGTGCCTTCATATTACTCGTATCAATTTTCTTTTTCAGTATTAAAAAAATATTGGAAATACTAGAACTTGAAACGTAACGATATGTTGAAAATTTCGATTTTAATTTTCGGACAAATTACAATAACTTTCCTAAACTGGGTAATTAAAATTGCCCTCGGTGAGTTTTGGTATCGCTTTTATCAAAATGGGACCAATATAAACGTTCAAGATTATAATTAACTGAAAAAGGATTTTCTAGAAATGAATTTATTGCAAACTAAATATTGGCTTGGATTTTATTTTTAAAAATAAAAATATTTGGATTTTATTTCCAAAAAAAGTTCTAAATATTTAGTTTGTATGACATTAAATTCTATAAAATCTTCTTACAATTAAAGGACCGTCCAAAACCTAAGGCTTTCGTAGCTAGTGCTTTGTATAGATATTAGATTTAGCATAAGTTATTATGAAATTTCTGATAATAATAAAGGCAGCGTCCATTGATTGCGTAAGGCTTTTGGTAGGTAGGGGGCTCGCTCGGATTAAATTTTTTAAGCGGAGCATTCCGAAAAAGGACAAGTTTTAAAGCCTTTCTACGTAAACGGCTTTTTTGATATCGAAATTTATAAGACGTTAGCGTAAATTTTGGCGAAATTGAGATTGAAAGATTATATTTTTTGAAAATGTAGGAATAATCTTGATTTTTGCTTAAATTGCACTTTTAAAACATTTTATTTTGTAAAGAATTGATTGGCATAAGTACACTTTAGAAAGATTTATTTTTGAAAACAATTTAATTTTTTCCAGATGTTTTTGTGAATTAAAATCACATTATTCAAAATTGTTTCAAACTATACGAATGATAATAACCAAAGCTTACCGAAATTTCATCTGCTTGTTATATTGGAAATACACTTTGATCGAACTTGAAAAAGTCGATGCGACTTTTCCTTCGAAAGTTATCGTCGTAGAAAAAATAAGTACGTACGTACGTACGTACTTACTTAGCTACACACACACACATGCAGACTTCCCTCGAAAAATACTTTCAATTTACTCTAAACACCTTAAAGCGGAAAGACATGTTGAAAATTTCAATTTTCGGAGAAATTACATGAGCTTCTCATATACCGGACAGTTAAAAAAACTCGTATACATGGTTAAAAAGACTGTTTTCTTATATCATTTAAAAAACTCGACATAATCGACTTTAGATATTCATCGAAATAAAGTTTGTTTATTTTCCATTGGAACTAGTCGTTTGAAGTTAGTATCAAATAATAGATCCTTTAAACCGTGAAATATTAATTTTAAATAAGATAAAAACACATTTTATTCACGATTTATTGTCAATTTTCCAATCATACAGCCAAACTTTTCGGGAACCTGTTGTTGTCTTGTTCAGCAATAGTTTATGTCTCAATCTATAATTACTATAATAAATCGGAAAATTATGTATAATTTTATATGCCTTAATAATTAGTAATCGAATGATCAAAAAACTATTTTTCGTTTTGTATTCCGAGTTAACAGATCGTATATAATTTTCGGAATGCATATATGAACATTCACGATTCAGAATTAACCCGTTCATCTGAAAAAAAATTAATTGGCTCTAAAATCAATGATAATAACGAACATATACGCTCGATTCATCGTCTCTGTTAGTTTTATGTCTATTTCAAATCCAAATAATAATAATGTTGATTTGATTTACTATTTGAAGCTCCGATTCATAGATTTTCAGTAAAGCTTGTAAATCAATTAAATTATTTAACCAATTAGAAAATAATAGATATGGTCGTTGCAGTTTTCGCGATTAATCTTTTCTATAGCAGCAACATCCAATATAATTGTCCAAGCTACTTTCCCTTTGATGTTTAGTTGTTTTCTCCGTCAAATTAACTACTCATATTTAATCTGCGCTCATTACCATTGGATTTAATCAAGTTAAATTGTGATAGTTTGTAATTTTCGAACGGAAACTATTTGAATTTTTAAATGAGACAAGTCGCATAAATTTCTTAAAGCTAATTCTCGCCATCAGATCGCGCTCATTCTCTAAATCTGTCAATTCGCTTTATTCTACGGTCACGTTGGCACCATTGCATCATCTTCAAAATCAGTTCGCCAATTCACAACGGACTTGTTTTTCGTGTATTTTGCGCAAAAAGTGGTTGTAGATTATCGAACAATATCGCCATTGTAGTCGAAACGAGTGGAAAACGTTAAGGTGCACATAGTGTCTATGTGATTGTCGTGAAAAATTGGAAGATAACGCTATAAACAATGGAATCAGATACGACAGCCAGCGGTGAAACCGTTGTCCGTCAAGCGTTGAAAGAGCTCACCGAAAATATTGTCGTCCCGGTAAGAACATCAAATTCATCGAATTCTGTTTCTGTTCCGCTGTTAAAGTAGACGTTGGGAATTTCGAATTAACAAAATTTAAAGGGAACCGACTGTGGTTTGTGACATGCGCAACAATATTGCAAGGAGGCTCGCAAGTCGCATGTGCCAAAACACGGTCGCCCGGTTGATTTATGTCGAAGGGTTTTTTCCCAGTTGTCTCGTGATTTCACTGAAAAATTGTTCGTGGGTAAATTGATAGTAGCGGTTGGAAAAGTGTTGAACTTGTAGTGAACCGCGCGCTCGTTTCTTTAAAAAATATTTGGTGTTTTGGTACCAATCTTGGAAGCAAAGCTAGAGAACTTTAAATATTAGAAGACTCGCCACTTGGTAAGGTCCTGGTGGATAGAATTCTGTTTAACATTCGTTTTGCTGTTTAAAAATAGTATAAAAACCAAAAACAATATTTTCAAACACTCCAATCGGAGCATAATTGATCACATTTCCTGTTAATTATCTAAATGTAAATTTTGCATAGCTCTTCCCACATCAGTCGGGAATAATCAATGATCTGCGGCAACAACAACAAGAAGATCCGGACAGGCACTTACTCAAACAGCTGTAGTTTGAATATGCATAGGTGCCTTATCCTACGCACCGATTACTATGCCCATTCTTGGTGTCGCCAATTATACTTTCAGTGTCAATGTCGGCAGCAAAAGTGTACCAATTAAACTTGACCGCCGAATACAAGAAAATTCTTTAGAATTGCCGCGGAGTAGTTACTCGCATGGAACAGTATAAAGGTCCTGGTATTCAGATCCAAGCCTGTTGGCCAACAAGCCACTTTACAGGCATTGCGACATGCGATAATTGTTTTTGCTTGTGTGTGCATTATGGGAAGCATTAATTGTGCTGCAACGGAAAGGGTTTCTTGTGTATGATCCTGATTGACATGTATACACCTACTTTTGTGTTTCCTGGAAATAATTTGCGTTCGTCGAGGCAAATTTCGAGTAGAATATCCCCAAAGTTGTATAAAGAGTAATCATCTGAACATTCGGCTTTCAAATGTTCTGCTCAGAGGACGCTTATCCATTTAGGCAGTGGCGGCTCGCGAAAATTGAATCAGAAGAGGCTAACTTAAAGAAAATATCTCAGACATAGTTCTTAGAATAAACTTTTGTACAAATTTCAACACCTCACTGTACTTCTCATGTTGCATTGGCGCGTGACTATTTTTCATGATGGGTGTTTGCCAGGAACTCCCTAATTTTTTATTCAAGGTTGGGAAGTGAAAATCTTCAAAATTATACAGTGCTGTGCAAAACTTAAGCAACTCACTACATGTCGGAATGAAAGGGGAAATTGCAATCAAAATATAAAGAATTTTTTTCCTTTTTTGTTTTTAATTCACACGTTAGCATGTTGCTTAAAGCTTTGCAATAAAAAAAGTACATCAGTATTTTAACTGTTCTTTAAAAAAAAACAAAATACACCAACAAAAAGGCTGTGCAAAATCTAAGCAACTTTTATTAATATTTCGTGTAATAGCCGTTATTTTTTATAAGAGCGGCACTTCTGCGATGCATTAATTTAACTAAATTCTTTAAAATTGATTTGTCAATTTTTTCCCATTCGGCTTTTAGGTTTGTAAACAAATGGTCCTTGTTTGCAAACTGTACTATTCTCATACGCCGTATCAATATACCGAACAAGTTTTCTATAGGATTCAAGTCGAGCGATTGTGCCGGCCAATCAAGAACTTGAATACTTTTAGAGCTAAGCCACTCTTTAACCAACATTGAAGTGTGTTTCGGGTCATAATCACGTTGAAACACCCATCGAAGTGGCATATTACACTCTGCATAAGGTAACATTCTAGATTCTAAGATGTCCTTATACATGAATCCGTCTATAATTTCTGTTATTCTATGAAAGGGACCAAGACCTAATGCTGAGAAACATGTCCAGACCAGACGCTTCCTCCCCCATGTTTCACCGTTTTCCTACAGAAGTGTGGATTCAGTTATTGTCCCTTCTCACGCCTCACAGGGGATTAGCCATCAGAATTGAAGAGGTTGAACTTGGATTCGTCGCTAAATAAAACGGTCTTCCATTTAGCAACTGATCAGTCAAGATAGTGTTTAGCAAATTCAAGCCTAAATGATATATAAAACGATATAAATAGTAAAACAAGCCGCGAGGTGCGACCCTTGAGGACCACACGGTCAACTTCCCAGTAATATTTACATAAATATTAAAAATACTAAACAAAATAATAATTATGAAAATAATACTACTTTAAATAATAATAATGTACCTCTCATAACAGCAATTGGAATGACTTAATATTAATCGTATCATCTACGGGAGCGTCAATTGATTACGTAAGGTTTTTGGTCGATGGGGACAGATTGATTTGATTGAATATTCACGCGGATCAATGGGGGGGGGGGTTCTACGTTATTTGTTATTTTCATATTGGTGAAACCTTTTTTTATAGCATATGATCTAGCAAAGTATTGACTACGAAACATTTTACCATTCAAAGCGTTCATTGCCACAAATGCAAATTTGATTAATTTTTTTTGATTTTCAAAATTTAAGCAGTTTTGATATAAAAATTAAAACACGGTGCTATGAAGACTATTAAAAATCTGCTTAAATTATGCAAATATTAATGAACTGTGATTGACTTAACAACAATGTCTTCAGAATAAGAGTAGTCGGGTAAAATCATTCATATGAACACTTTTTACATGGCGACTTTGAATGATTTTTTATTTTTAATTTAATTTTTTAAACATCATGGAAAAGCGTTTTGCTGGTTTGTCTCCAAAAATTGATAAGGATGTATAAATTTTATAAACATTTATTACCGTGTTGTGCAAATCCGGTTACCAAATTTATTTTTAATGAAAAAATCCTAAATTTTTGCATTTTTTTGTTAAATTAAAAAACGCCTCCAACGATTTTTTTAAATATAAAAACATTACAAAAATGTTAATACACGTCGATTGCCACCTAAGTGATGCAAATATTATATTTGGTTCGTGAGATATAGTGAATGGCAGAAATGACCTTGAAATCATGATGACTTTTAATGATTTTTGATTTTTAATTTAATTTTTTTTTTGTAATCATGAGAGAAAATTTTGTTGGTTTTTGCACAAAAACTGTTTGGAGTATATAAATTATATAAACATTGATTACTGTGTTTCGAAAATCAGGTTAAAAATTTACTGTTTATGAAAAAAAAACCTAATTTTTTGCACTTTTTTCAAAAAAATTAAAAAACGCCTCCATGAATTTTTTTAAAAACTTGATAGAATCACAAAAATGTTAGTACGCGTCGATTTCCACCTTAATGATGAAAATTGCATGTTTGGTTCGGGAGATAAACCGCATGACAGAAATGACCTTCAAACGGGCAAAACAGCAAACCCCCCGACCGAAGTGTCCCAAAAACTAATCAGCTCTTAAGATTGCAAAGACGCTTCGATTGACACCTTCACGAAGTCGATAGGACTTTGTTTACGTGAGTTATGCTCGTAGAAAAAACTGTCCACGAACGCACAGACGTTCGTACGTACGTACACACACACACACACACACATACGTCTCCCTTTCTAAAAACACTTTATATATACTCTATAGACCTCAAAACGTAAAGAAATGTTGAAAATTTCAATTTCGATTTTCGAGCCAATTACAAGAACTTCCCATATACTGGGAAGTTAATAATAATGTTTAAAAGTGTTGTTCGAGCAGTTTACCTTTTCCTTGCATGTCTTTTTGTGAGCAATAGTTTTTTTAAAGCTGTATAGCTTTTTAGATTGAATTCAATTGGCCGTCTGCGAACAGTGATTGAGTTGACTTTTAAGCCTAGCTCTTTCATAACTTCTTTTGACGAGATAAACGGTTTTATTTCTATCAATTTTTTAATTTGTAAGCCAATCTCTAAAGGTAGTTTGACGCGGCCTTCCACCAAAATTTACACTTTTCACACTACCCGTGTTTTTATATTTCGTTATCCATTTTAAAATTGAAGATTTGTTTATATTTAACGATTTGGCAATCTCTATTTGCATTTTTCCGGAATAATATAGCGAAATTACGTTTGATTTAAATTTATTATCGTATTTATTACACTGCATTTTCAATTTTATTTTTTTAGACACAATTAAACCCAAAGGGAAGACGATCTTTACTGATCTAATTGACACGAGCATCACAAAAAATAGAAACATCGGGATATCCCCGTTTTCTTTTGTTCTGACTGGGAATCGTAGCTGCATTTTGAAAGTTGCTTAGATTTTGCACAGCCTTTTTGTTGATGTATTTTGTTTTGGTTTTTTTTAAAGAACGGTTGAAATACTGATGTACTTTTTTTATTGCAAAGCTTTGAGCAACATGCTAACGTGTGAATTAAAAACAAAAAAAAATCTTTATATTTTAATTGCAATTTCCCCTTTCATTCCGACATGTAGTGAGTTGCTTAAGTTTTGCACTGCACTGTACATATTAGCACATTCTTCTCGGCATGTCGGATTTCTACCGACGATAACCACCTTCGTCTCCATCCAATCACTCTCTCCATTAATGTTCATTAATTATCCATATTTAGATTTAGTACACAGTACTTCCTAGACGATAAGAATCTTTGGGGCCTTTCGGTTTATTTTTTCATCGTTGAGAGTGGGAAATCTTTAAAACATACCAAGTTGCTCCTGCTTCTGGGCATATCAGGCTTATACCGACTAAAACTCCTCCGCCTCCTCCAAGCCTCTCTCTCCATCAGTCTTTGCTTGCTAGTCCAGTCAAATGGGAGTTTGACCGTGCATTTCGGGTAGACAAAATTTTTTTTATTGCAATGCGCGGGCAATAGTAAATTTAGCTTAAGTTCAATTTCCTGTGGTCGCAGCTCCTGGCTTTCGGGCTCCATCTTAAAAATAAAAAAAAGTGGTATACCCCCATATCTCCGAAACCGTGGCTCCCACGAAAAAATAGTGTATGGCAAACATGCGTAGAATGTAATTGTTAGCAAGTCGTCCATACATCAATTTTACGTGGTGTCAACAATAAAAGAGTTACACGCCAAAAACGACGTTGAACAAGGGGGATCATTTTTCTTCGCTTCCATTGTATACTAACATCCTTTAGTGCTCCGCGAGTTTCGCAATGGGGGGTTTGCCATCGAAAGCCGATTATTTGGCCGAAAAACGCGTTTTTCATGCAACTTTCTCTTCTTTGGAATGGAATAACTCCCGTTAATGTACAGTGATTGGAACAATCAATACCGCAAACGATTTGTGACAAAATTGTCTTACAAAAGTATCCCAACGTGTTTCGAGTTAAACGTGAAATTAAAAAAGTTTTGGCGCCCGAAAGTTGCTCCGCCCCTTTTTGGGTGTGGTTTTTGACTTGTAATATGGTTTTGACTTGTAATATAAAATTTAAAAAATCGTTCGCTTTATTATTCTCTATTCAATAAAGTAACTTCACATGAAGCTCCCAATCAAATGAATGTGATACACTCAAAAATAGACATCTCGTTAAACCAATTTTAATAGTTATGGGTTATGAATAGTTAAGTTAGCGTATATATTCCATTTCCTCAGCTTGGAGAAAGATTTGACACCATTATGCCTTGTTTTATCAAAGTCTCTACAGTAGTTTTCGTGTGGTGCCGCATACAGGCAGACAGACATAGACAAAAATTCATTAAAAATATTTTTTGTTGATGCTGGTTCCTAGTTAACATCAATGGCGCATCAGCTTTGACTTCCTGAAGACATTGCTTTCAGGTGTTTCGGTCTAACGACCGTATCCTTCATTTGGCGAATCTTAACAGCGATCTGCTATCAGCGTCTACTTGAGTCCTCCCAGCGTTTTTGTGGTTTCCCTGATGGGTGGCTGCCCGTTGTTAGGACTTTCATGCTGCGCCTGGGACTTCTATCACCATCTATGCGCTCCAAATGGCCAGCCCATTATAATTTTCACAATTTCATAAGGATCGGTACCGGTAGCTCATCAAAAAGTGCATACAACTTATGGTTGTAACGAATTCGCCAGCTCGTTTCTTTCTTCAAGGGCCCTTGGTTGCGTCTTTAATAAGTTGTCTTTAAAAATATTTTTTTATTGCTAGGATAACATTTTGAAAGCTTGGCCAAAATGAGTGAATTCTGCAAAAACAAAACTAACTTTTATTGCCTGTATAAATAATGTGCATCACTTTCAATTATCCTTAATGTTGCTCTTATAAATATAATCTTTTATTTGAAGATTGCACCATGTCAAAGTAAACATTTGTTTCTAATGTGTATAGAATGCATAAAATTTATCCTAAAAAATAATTTACAAGCAACTTTTTCACGTGAATAAATTCAGAGCTTCGACAATTTATTGCTTGCTTCTTTCATCTAAATTTTCCGATGTGACGAAATTGCGGGGATTATTCACTATATTTTACCCGAGTTTTTCATGTCGACATTTTTCGCTTGTCAAACACATTCAGTCCATCACGTTTGTCATCGTCAATTTTCACATTGTGATTATTTCAAAAGAATTTACACTGTAAAAGAAGTATGGAAATATAATAAGATAAATAAAATTTCTGTTTGTTTTCAACCAATGGCAACTTAGTTGCAGGCCGTTATTAACGTCTTCATTTTTCTAAATAATAACATCGATACCGAAATCAATTGGCTGTATTATTTTTCCTACGCTTCCGTGATATAAAAATACTCAAATATTTTTATATGATACTATTATACATATAAGGATTCGTCCTCTGCTCACTTATAAAATAAAAGTCCTAGTGTTTTTGCGTGACCGAAGTTTTAGGGTAGAGAAAAGAGAAGAGTAGCAAAAAATGTAAATGCATTCAAGCGGCTGAAAAAGATCAATCGTCAAAAACTGTTCCTTTAAGGGGGGAAATACATGTAACTGCTCAAAAAAATCATTTTTTTCTCTTACATTAAAATGTTCCAAATACTCTAAGAATACGTCAAAAAGTTTTGGAGCGATATTCGTATTAGTTCTCGAGTTATAGTCTGTTATAGGCAGCGCGGCGTTTCCCAGTAAGTCGGGCACACCTGCCGCGCGTCCCTGCCTACTTTCTCTCCGGCGGAATGGGCGGTTCTCTAATTGTGTAACCCTACCATATTCTTATAAATCTGAAATTCTAAGCGAATAGGACCTGGAAGCGCTGACTAACGAGTAAGTTATAATAAATACTAATAATCAATGGTGTTTATCCACTGCAAACTTTAAACGCGTTTTTCTCAAAGTAGTAATTTTTCAACTTCCGTATAAAATATCTCAAAAAATATCGAAACGATCCGGCTCAAATTTATACCTCACCTACAAAAGAGTATTATCTACTCGTTGAACCTACATATTTTTGTTGTTTTTGAGAAATAATTTGGTTATTATTGTTTAAAACGCGATTTTTTGGAAAAATAATGGATTTTTTTGTTTAATCCAAAATTAATGTGAATTTTTTTTTTATAAATTTCATTGGTCAACCTATGAACTATACATCTCATTTACATATTTTTCTTCTTTCGAATGTTGCAGGATCTCCGGAAAGGACGTTAAGTTGTACGAGGGATTTTTTTAGGTGTTTTTTTTTCATTCGCTCGCATCGCGGCCATTTTGTGTTGAAAAATTATAAAAAAAACAAATATTTTCAAGTACTTTGAGATATGTACTTTAAGGATTTCATGTTTAAAATCTTCTGAATAATTTCAAATCATTCTGAAATTAACATTTCTTTTCTTCTTCTTTTTACATGTATTTCCCCCCTTAAACCAATTCGAAAATCATAAAGCACTTAGGTGCGTTGTATAGAATTGTTTAAAATTTTTAAAAATCTCCTTTAAAGCAAGACCCAGACATACTTCACTTGCGCAGTTGAAAAGTAGCAGCAACTCGTAGCATCTAAACCAAAAATTTGTACAATTTAATAACCTGCACAGTTTTGAAAAATATAGAACATGGAGTCGAATCACTGAGACTAAGCGCATGGACTGTAAAACTAAATTTTACTTCCAACGTTTTAATTGCTCAAATTAAACGTGCTTTTTTTTAAAATAAACCAAACTACGATCTTGTGATCGAAAATAATATTTCCAGTATATTTCTATACTTAAAGTTTACAACACGACTAAAACTAATCAGAAGCATTTATGATCGTACCAAGATTGTTAGGTTCTGCTCGAAAACAGAGTATTTGTTCTCAGCAAAAAATTTCAGTAACAATTCCACTTCTATAGTATACATAAAGATATTCAAATAATTCATACATGATATTCGCAAAGTATGTGTCTGGTCCCAAAAACCTACATATCCATCTTTTGTTAACATGCACCCCGGAACATATTTGCACGGACGTTCGGTTCACGTAAGCCATAAACTTATCACACTCTACCAGTAAATATTAATCACGCCAGGCGCAGTATTCCCCATTGACACCCGAATAGCTAGCAAGTAAGGAACGAAACTAAATCTGATGGAAGACTCATGTGGGAGCGAAAAAGGTACTGAGAAAAATTTAATTGATATTCAAACAATGTTTACCGCTGTTTCGGCTCTTCACCTATAATTTGCTTTGCCAAAAATAATGCACCATAAACGCTCCCACCCGATACACCAATAATTAGCACAACGGAATGTCGCCCGTCTTCAGACGCTACACAATCTGCGAGATAGCTGTTGGGTCGCTTGGAAAACGTTTCTGAATTATGTTCATTTAATTAATAATAAATATTTTTTTCAGAATGAATTTCATGCTGTGATTTTAAGAAAAATCATTAAAGGGAGTTTGCGTTTAAGTTTTTCCAAAACTTCGAACAGAATTGTTCATCGTTTGAACTTAAATTAAAAGTGAAGCTATTTTTTTTTAGGTTTTATTGTTTGGCATTCAAAATCCAACAATAAATGCTTTCATGTAAGTTTTCCAAACAGTTCGTTAGATTCCAAAATAAAGACATGTGCACTGAATTTCTTTCTCTGCTTACTTGTGTACGCTAGCTGTTTCGCGACTAGCTACAACATCTTGTGTGCAAGTGTAATTTAAAATTGTTCGTTAATCGACAGAAATTACCGAGGCGGTTCTACGAATTGCGGGCGTCTTTGTATAGTCTTAATCCCTTTCTTTCTCGACATAATCAATTGCCGTTGCAGTCATAAAATTATGCGTAGAACAAATCTTTACATGTTTTTTTGGATCTGACTTGTATCATGTACCGCAACACCTTTTAATTGTTCATAAATCATCGCAGCTCGTGCACTTACGCGACTACCTTCTTTCGTACTGCACCATTTATAATTGAATGCTGACCGGAATTGTTTAAAAAAATATCTGCCGAAATATTCGTAGCTTCATTTATTGGCACTCAGTTCAATCAGTTTTACAAACGCATTTGCAGAGGCACTACGTCGTAGCGAAAACAATTTTTCAAATTGCTAGTTTGAAATAGTGCACAGTGTCAATATTGAATGATAGAACCAATACGTTTGTGTGAAATGTCTATTTTGCTAAATCAATTAAATATTTATTTATTTGTATTAAAGTTTACCTGAAAAAAATTCAAAGTGTTGTGAAGTGCCAGCCTAATTGCATTCAAATCTATTTTTTATAATTTATTTGTGCATTTATTCTTACCGGTAGTTATGGGGAATCTATCCAGTGCTCGGAAGGTGAAACGGGTGTGCTAGAATAATCATGTCTACTAAAAAAAGTTTCGTTTGTTGTTCTTGTTGGTTTTATTTGTTGCTTGTATCATGTCGGAAATGAGGACTAGGTTTCATACATAACATTTTCTATAATTAGCATTTTGCACAGTCACAGATGTTTCCATTGAAGACATCCTTGATTTGCGTGGAGACGCAACCCAAGCTTGTGCTGTCTACATCACGCAAGAAGCTGGCGACGTCGTATGCATCTAGTGTGCTAGCTACTAGTTGAAGTAACATAGAAACTGATCTTGAGATAGAGATGTTGCTAATGGTTGTTTATATATGTACATATATTGGTCTGAACACACTATTCTTTTTTGGGTTCGGTTGAATTATGTCTAGGAGTCAATTTTGGAAATGCCAGATATGTTGGGGTTAATCTGATGTGAAATTCATTAGGAATCGTGAATATAAACATGTTTTTTTAGAATAAGGAAGTCCAATCAGTGATAGATTTTGATTCTACTTATAGCATTGACTATTTCACAAGATTTCATACGGTTGATAAGAATATTTGTCAATATTTAAGTTGATGACGGTTCAGATGCTGCATCAAATGCTGAACGAAGAAAAAATAAAGAGACAGCTGGGTGGATACCAACCAAACGTATCTGTTTATTGCTAAACGAAGTCATACTTATGTTCATTTACTCATACCTAATTTGCGTATGTCACAAATACCACGTTTCGAAGCACATAATTAAAAAAATCTTTCGCTCGATTATGCTCTTTTCAATAAAATAACTTCACATGATGCTCCCAATCAAATAAATGTGATACACTCAAAAAAAACATGTCGTTAATATCAATTTTAATAGTTATGGTTATGGATAGTTTAGTTATCATATTTCCTGACCTCTGAGAAATTTTTGATACATCATTGAAGATATAAATGTTGGCATCAAAACTATCAAATCAATAATATTAACTCAAAAAATATAACAGTAAACGTCTTATTATACTTAATGCACTGGATTGGCACCACTGCCCATCCACTTACATATCCCCGTCTACCCAAGCTAAAAAGATTTCACTGCATGCCATTCAATGATAGATGCCGCCTTTCTCGCACTGTATTCAGTTTTGAACTCGAAATTCAATTCTTAAGAATCAATTTTTCGAAATTCTGTCGTTTTGAAGGAGAAAAAAAACATTTCGAAAAGCTACCATTATGCCTTGTTTTATCAAAGTCTCTACAGTAGTTTTCGTGTGGTGCCGCATACAGACAGACAGACATAGGCAAAAATTCATTAAAAATAATTTTTTGTTGATGCTGGTTCCTAGTCATCATCAATGGCGCATCAGCCTTGACTTCCTGAAGACATCGCTTCCAGGTGTTTCGGTCTAACGACCGTGTCCTTCATTTAGCGAATTTCAACAGCAATCTGCTATCAGCGTCAACTTGAGTCCTCCCAGCGTTTGTGTGGTTTCCCTGATGGGTGGCTGCCCGTTGTTAGGGCTTTCATGCTGCGTCTGGGAGTTCTATCACCATCTATGCGCTCCAAATGGTCAGCCCATTATAATTTTCACAACTTCATAAGGATCGGTACCGGTGGCTCATCAAAAACTGCATACAACTTATGGTTGTAACGAATTCACCAGCTCGTTTTTTCCTTCACGGGCCTTAGGATGCGTCTTAGGATGCGCCCCTCAGAAGCGCCAATTACCTTTCTGAGATTTGCGATAAGGTCCATATTTCTCACTTTGAAATTGGCTGGAAAATGAAATCAAAATTTTCAACATATCTTTATTGTAAAAGGTTTGAAAGTATTTTAGATGGAAATATATATATATGTGTGCGTACGTATCTACGTTTGAGTCATTTTTTTCTAGCAAGATATTTCACGAAGGCAAAATCGTATGGATTTGATTGAGGTAACAATCGAAGCGTCTTAGCAATAAGCTGAGCTGATTTTGGCAAGATTCAATTCGATAGTTTCTTTCCGTTTTGACATTATCCAAGTCAATCGAAGTGTGTTAACATTTTAATAAATCCATCAAATTTTCAATAAATTTAATACATCCGATTTTTAATTCAATAAAAAATAGTTAAAGGTTAAATTTATATCAAAAAAATTAAATCAAACATGCACTTCTGCCAATCAATGCTTTAAAAAATCAGATGCTGCATAGAGTCGTCAGTAATTTAAAATTATCGGTTTTTCATAATTAGAAAGGAGTATTGATTTAAAAATAATAAATCGTTGATAGTTATACTGATACTAATAATATTACCTAATTTCACTTACTTTAATGATGTTATTCTGATATTGATATCATTTGTAAAATTAGTTAAATTTTTTAATGTTTAGTTAAGTCGTTTTTTAATTTAACAAAAAATGCAAAAACTCTAATTCAAAAAGTGAAATCAATCTGAATTGCACTTGCAACAATCAATGCTGTAAATTGGTTTAAATAAGTACTTATCAAACAAAAAATTATAATTTTTTTAACTACAAATAATATTCTCATAAAAACACACTCATTCCACTTACTGTATTATTTTTGTTCATAAACTATGATATTGTGTATATTATATTGATATTACTGCTTGTGCTAACCTCAAGGGTCGCGCCCAACGACTTGTCTAATTTTCCAATTAACGCATTTAGATCGTTCTTCGAATAATACATAAATTCGCTATATCAAAATAACAATATATGTTTCAAATTGATTAATTGAAGAGGCAGGCATTGAAAGTGAATGGAGAATCATATCATTTGCGAGATGATCCCTGTTGTTTGTATATCGTCATCTCGAAGCATTTTTATCGATCCAATTGTTTCCATTTATTCAATTTGTTCATAAAATCAAGCTATCCACTGTAACCAATAAAGCATTTTCTTTAATGGATAGACTGTGGAAACTGACATTCACTTAAAACTTATTATTTAGAATCATTGTAAATATACTCAACGTTTCATATTTTATCTTCCAAAATAGATTTTACCTGGAACTGCCTCGAATTCTTAGATACCATTTTATGCAGAAACATCGAATTTCCGCTCTTCTTTAATTTTTTTTTGCGAAAATAGCTTTACGAGTTGCAATTCAAAACTCGCATCGCTTACTGTTTCATACACTTTCTACTACCTACCTAATTTTTTTCTCATTAACATATTTTAGAACACATGAAAAATGATGTGCGTGTACTGTATATTTCACACAACGAATTCAACAATGATCAATTTTGTAGAGTAGTAAAAGTAACAGCTGCTATCATTTACGATGCGTTCTGAGATTCCATATTTTCAGTATTATTCAAACTGAATGATTTACAAAATAGTTTAAAAGTTGTATACCAATTATCCAAGCAAATAATGAATGCACTCAACTTTATCAATGGGGCAACAAAAATCTCGTTTTTACACTTCTCTTGAACGTACAGCACATGTAGTGCTTCAAGTGAAGACCATCGACTCTGAATACTCACGAAATGTACATAATCTGGCGTAATTTTATTAGCTGGTGCGTTTAGCGATGCTAGATCTGCCGGTGGAAACAATTTGATCCAAGATAAGCTAGATAGTTTTTGTGGTTCATATTTGTAGATAAAGTAACGTATGAGTTCAGCTGGTGCCGGAAGATAATATGAAGTTATAAGATGCTGAGATATAATTCGCAAGAGTTCTACCGTCCGTATTACACTTACTTAGAGAAAAGTCAAAGATGTTGAATAATTCACCTGCATATCCTAACACCAAAAGCATAAATGCGAATAATAGTCCCGCATTCCCATCGTAAGCGAATGTAGCAGATTTAAAAGAGCTTTAGCAACACGTATCTGATGAATTTTATCGAAGCTTTGCAATTTGTTAGCTTTTTCTTTTAACAATAAAAAAATGCATCTTGATTTTCATTTATATGATCAGTATGAAACACGCATAATTCATGGGATAATATTCATGTCATATGCATAAGACAGAATTTTTTAGGAAAACAATTTGGTTTATCAAAATATTCCAACACCGATTGAAGGTCATAGAACCCGCTCATTAACGAAATCAAAGCCCATGAACTTCATGCATGATTGCCCTAATCAATGCGCTTGTCAATATGGAAACAGACGCGTTTCCCTTACCAGTAAATACAAATAAACATTTTTTTCTTTACACCCGAAGAAGCTCACACTTTCAGCTTTTCCCCACATCATTGATGTGTATTTATTTTTATTTTTAGATTCCCTGTGTTCTCCTCCTTCATCTGCTCAATTCTCTGCGAAGAATCATCCACTAGCAATTATTTTTTCGCCCCCTATTCATTTTTCTATACTCTTTCGATAGTCTCTAGAGAATCAACAGTACTTTTTCTTAGTTAAATTATTCAATAAACCGTAAACAGACGTAAATTGAAAAACTGAAAAAATTAATTGTCTATTGTGGAGTGATTAACTAAAAGGGGTTGTAACGTGGCTTGGAATATACAACCACCATGGATTTTCTTTTATCGAAACTTATTAGTCGACCGAAAAGTGTTTCAGAATCAGCTGATTCAACAATACCTGATCCATCAGCACGAAGCCAACTTGATTCAGATATTATTGGTCTCCATGATGATGATGAGGTAAAATATAAATAATTTTCAGTGATCTTGGCAAGTGAATGAAGTGACAAACGAGCCCTTCATGCGGTCAAATCTATGTATAATGAGTGCAGCACAGTGCAGAGATGCCAGACAGCACAGCATGTGTTGTCGTTGATTTTCAAACAATCTGGATCAAGATTGACGTTTTATTTTGGTAGTGTATGAAGAAGGAACTGTGCCAAAAGTGATTTTCTCTTTGTGCACATCCTCACAGTATATGTGTGGCGACGTAACCTTGTAAAATGGGGTAAAAAATGTGGTTAGTTGCAAGCATGTTCGCTCTGAAATGCACCTTGCGCGCATTAATTATTGAATCTGAATGCAGATCTGTTTTAAAATTAGTTTTAATATGCGTGCTGCGTTTGTAAATGGGTTAATGCCTGTTTGATCCGCAGTACATCGCTTCGATTTATTTTCGCTTTCATTCGTTCAATAAATCTTACTCCGGTGTACATTTATCTCAAGCCAAATGTATACATTTATCTCAAGTCAGACGCTGACTTGAAACATGAATCGCCTTTCTCTTGAATAATCTCCTGAACTCAGAATAAATTACTATGGTAGTGCCTACCAAAAAGATTTACAATAGTAGATTTCAAGGATCTTAACAAATTTTCATACTGTGATAAAATTAGGTCTTCGCAAAGATTCACCGGTCTTTTGGCTAGCTCTTAAATTTAAGGGATTGGCCTACTGAAGAATTCTAACAGATTGGTCATATCCTTCTGTATGTCCACAGCTGTATTAACTAACATTTACACATTCTGGATAAAATAGTAACGTGCTACGTCGTAATGATAGCCGCATTTTTGCACACCAGTGACCTAAGAGGTCCGTGTCCAAATGGGGCCACACATTAAACAATCCGACAGAATTTTATTTTTAACGTACGCAGACCAAAGTCAACATTACTGAAAAACTGAAGAAGAAAAATTAGTCTGCCCTAGAGAAAGCAACATGAGATGATTCCATTCTGCGATTGGTTTCTTGATTATCTTGAAAATACTACTTCCCGATTGCCTGTTCTAATGGAGTATTCGAAGTATGTATGTATTTATACCAACCGGCTTATCTAAATTTTACTCCTTTTCGATGGAGAAAATCGCTATGTTTCCACATTTCTCCGAAGGATATACACTTTTCAACAAAAGATGATGCTTCAATATTATTTTTTCGCATTTTTTTTCATTCGAACCGTTTTGAAGCCGCCAAAATTTACTGAACTCTTCAATTCAGATCCCGTTTTGTATCTGATGCAGTTACTTGTTTTAAATAATAGGCGTCCTGAAATTTTGATGCGTTTCTTTTCGATATTTTAGTTTTTTTCTTTGATCAATACTTTCTTTGAAAACGCAACGCAACTATAGAATCTTCGGATCTTTTTGTCTATTCATCATCAATGGCGCACCAGCCCAAATCGAGCCTTGGCCTCCCGAAGACACTGCCTCCAACTGTCTCGGTCCAGCGACCGCGTCCTCCAATTAGCGAATCCCAGCAAGGATTCGCTGTCGTTGTCAACTGCATCCTCCCATCGTTTGCGTGGTTTTCCTGGTGGGCGGCTTCCTGTTGCTCGGCCTTTCATGGAGCGCTTGGGAATTCGCCTGTCATCCATACGCTCCACATGGCCAGCCCACTGAAGTCGTAGCAGTTTCGTCAGAATCGATACCGGTGGCTCGTCATAAAGAGCGTACAACTCATGGTTGTACCGGATTCGCCAGTCCGGTCCGTCCTTCACGGGCCCCAGAATACGTCTCAAAATGCGGCGTTCGAAGACGTCAATCCTTTTTTCTGAGGCTTGAGTCAAAGTCCATGTTTCACATCCGTAAATCAATACAGGACGGATGATCGTTTTATAGACGCGCAGCTTATTTTTTCGGTGCACTTTGTTACTTTTAATCACCGAGAGGACTGAAAAGTATATTTTATTGGCTAGACCAATTCGCCGTTCAATTTCGTCCTTTTCATTCCCGTCTTTGGCGAGGTTGACACCAAGATAAATAAAAGAGTTAACGCTTTCCACACTGTAGTTATTTATCGTCATGTTTTGTCTATTTGGCGTCTTTTTCCTTGACTGGATCATATATTTGGTCTTGTTCACATTGACCCTTAGGCCGACGTGCCTAGCCGCTGACTCCAGCTCAGTAAACGCTTCTTTGGCACGAGATAGAGATCGGGCCATGACGTTGATGTCATCGGCGTACGCTACTATTTGAGTAGACTTAAAGAGTAGCGTTCCCGCATTGTCTACTGCAATCTTCCTGATGATATACTCTAGGGCCAAATTGAAGAGTGTGGGGGCGAGGCCATCACCCTGTTTAAGACCTGAGCTGGTGTCGAAGCTTTTTGTCTATTACACGATCCGAACGACCATCTTCGCTCTTTGTGTCAACGATTCACAGTTTGCCAATTGATTAATTTATTTGAAAATTTTAATATTTGTCAATCAATCCCAAACACTTCGAACATAAATCGAGGCAGCTGGGTTACAGCGGACTTTTTGTACTGCATGTCAAACTTTAGACTATTTCACTGAATTTCGCCTTTTAAAACCCAATATTTTCATGTTTCCCCAACAAAACAAAAGCAATTACCCTCCATTTATTTAGCACAGGCAATAATTATAAAAGAACATCTTGTTTGAAGCTTGCATACTTCATCTGTGTTTTTACTTTTAAAATACCGATGAAGCATGCAAGTCATTGGTGAAATGTACATTAGTTTTTGAAAATATAAATCAAAAAGAATAGGAAACAGTTCAATCTTTTTTTAATAATTTCTTAGTTCGCTTGCAAATTGGTTCCGCTAAGAATAAGTGACAATTTGAAATCTTTGTTGCTCGGAAAAATCAAAAGATTATGAATATTATGCCATGCACAGAAAAAAATTTAGTAACACAAGTCTCATGATAACTTCCAAAAAGGTAATAAATCTCCTTGTTCCTAGATAACTACTATAATAATTGATTGCTCTTGAAAATATCACCCCAAAAAATGTTTTTACACTTGCAGTAAGGTGAAATTACCTAGCAACCGTTTTATACTGAAATATCAAATTTAAACAAATCAGAATACTATGTGTCAAATTCGAAACACACATAGAGCTTGATTTCCTCGTTACGTTTGTTATATGTTATTTTCAATCTCTATTTTCTTTTCGTCAAAATTTTTATTTAACGCGAGGAAATCATTTTTTTTTGCCACGACAATTATCTTTTTAAATGTCCATTAATCGTGCTTACATAAAATTGTTCTTTCCGTGGCGTTTTACAAACTTAATTAAATATCTTCTAATCGACGACGTTTCGATATTCGCTATGATTTGTACTTTCATTGAATTGCTAACAAATTATTTGATAAGTTTGCATTTTTGCTATAATTATGTTAATTTCTATGGACAGTCGTCAACAGTGAATGCGAACAATATTAATAACAATAAAATTGGAACAAAGAAGCCGGAGAAATTTGATGTCGTGAACGGAATTATTGAAAATAGTAATATTGATAAAGCTGATTGTAATAATATTGTTGCCGCAAGTGATCAACTGGAAAACTTTGATACTACAAAAGGGAATAGAAGAAATTCGCCAGACAAACAAGCAAATAGGAGTTCGGAAAGCCAAACAGAATGTGAGTTGTAGAATTTTGGTTTTTGTAGAGAGCATCCCTGTTAATTTATGTGTCTTTTTTTCAGTTGGTAAACTTGATGAGCAGATCTCCTCATCCAGTGATAACTACAGCTCTAACGTTCTTCCTGATATTGTAAAAGTACAACCATCTGTCATAAGTGAGTAAATCCTCAAAAAGTTGGCTGATAAATGGAAATACTTAAAAATGTGTCATCTTAACAGATACTGCTAAGGATGATGACGATAGCTTGATCTTAGCGCTTACATCAAATCTAACTGCACTTGATATTGGAACACCTAAGGGTAAGTAGATCTCCTTGCCTACAATTTTCGTTAAATTTTTGTTCTACGACAAACGAATTAACGTTTGAACTAATAAGCAGGTGACATAAAAAGTATTTGTAGTAAAATTGATGCTTTTTGGTCTACATTACTTTCAGGCTTCACGTTGGTCATCATTTGTAATGTTTTTTTATACTTCTTCGTTACGTGCAGGGCTCTTTGATTCATGCAGGGCCTAATCCTGAACAATATGCAGACTCGCGGTGGATGTGTGGCTCCACGCAGCGTCTTCAATGCTTAAATTCACGTGATACATGAATGTACGGCTATTACAGGGATTTACTTAATCGCGCGTTTTTTTTTTATTTCGTAAAATTTATTAGTGATCAGAATTGAGTAAAGTAATGGAATACGCTCTAGAGGTAGACAAAAGCCAAAGGCAACGTTTCGAGTTCCAATTGATGATTGATTTTGTTTGTTTTTGTATCCTTTTTTATTCATTTTTACGTATTCAGGGATTAAAACTCTGAAAGTACTCAGGAATAAGAAAACAAGACAGCAACGTATAGCGTCTTTAAAATTCACCTTATCAACTCAAGAGGCGCCAATCGTGAGTCCTGAAAGTAATGATAGTTAAAAGAGACTTTTAAAATCATTATTTTTATTACAAATGGCGCCTGAAAGGGGCCCAAAAATGTTGAAAGTTGAAAAACATCTCTTTACATAGCCAAATCAACTGGAACGGTATGGTAATAAGCACTTTAAATTAGTAACAGTTAAAAGATGAGTTAGATATCACATTTTATGTTGTTTGTCGTGTGAAGTATTATATTTATCGCTTAAGTGGGCATACAGTTTAATATAGCATATATACCCTTATGATGGGATCTGTAAAATGAGCGGTGAATTTCATTCTACCATCATCCTTTCTTTATGCGTACGCTTTGATTCACTATACGACTTTAAAAATAAGTTCAGAAATAAGTTTGATTTTAAAGTTCCAAATATAAGTTCGAGTTCATTTTCAACAATTGATTTTCAATTTTGTTTTCCTTCAATTTTTTTATATGCACTTGTGTTTTTTTCTTATGATTTTCGCCAGGAAATCGTGACATACAAGCACAACAATCATATCCACAATCCACTTTAGCTGTACCTAATTGTCTAACGATAACTGGCGATGCACTTAGCGTGGTGTCATCAGATGATGAAGTGTATTCTGAATGTCACGCATATAACGAAGCACATGCAATGGATAGCGGTGACCTAAATCATAGCATTCATTGGGAAAATGTTGTATCGTCTGTGACATCCGGTTGTTCGGATAGTATTGATAACACTCTGGAGCAAATCGAGCCATCGTCGACTGATTTGCAATCAGAGGTGCAGGTCGAACCGGGATCGTGTGATGCGTCTGAAGCAACACCGTGCGATAGTCACGTTTCAAGTAACACCCCGGATTTGATGTCGATCTCCAAGGAATCTCAAGAAGCAAATGCTGCTGATACTGAAGCAACAGTTGATACTACCTCTAACGTCAATGAAATATCACAAACAATAGTAAATAACTATATTGAAGAAAGTCAAAGTTGCCAAGAATCAATTTCAAACTCAGTAACCATTCTAAATGGTACATATTCCGAGCCAAATAAAGTATCAATTCCTGAGGTAAAAATTGATGCAGTGAGTTCAAGTCGTTTGCCATCCCCCCGACCAGAAAATCTCAATGGAACATTCAATGCAAATGATATGCAACTTAACATGACGTTTCAAACTACACCGTCTGGATCACCGAACACAACCGTTGACGTAAAGAGTTATTCGTCTTCAAACGATGCAACATTCGCAGCTACTAAAAATTTAAACGGAACCTTCGATGCTGCTGCCATGAATTCTCACGTAATTGAGGACAGCACAACCAAATTTGAAGAAAAGAACCACGAAAATGAACTTAAAGCGGCACAACCGACCATCCCCGACGTTTCTGAACCTATGGACGTTGATGACTTCGAACCTGAAGGCATCTCACCGTCACTCAATAGTACGCATATAATTTGCAAGGATAACTCGCCGCTGCAATCAAGTGCTGATGCGCAGGATATTTTCGTTGAGAATGTAGTTGCCAATCAAATGGATGTGACTTTTAAGGCGCCCAATGCGCCTCCGCCGCAAGGCGCAAAGCGCAAAAGCTTCGAAAAGACCGGCGCGATTGTGGATGACAGCGAATTTTCTTCAAACGGAAGTAAGTTTTGATTTTGATTATTTTTTATTTAAGTACTTGATTTCGGACAGTTGATTTTAATTTTTGTTGATGCATTTTTTTATTCAGTTATCATTTTTTAACAAAAATATTTCAGTAATGAATTAGTCATTGTGTGAAATGAAATTCAAATCGAATTTTCAATGAAAACTGTTCCAAATAAATAATATCTGGAGTGCACTCAGCAATAACAGCATAACATTTAGATTTTCTGGTTCGCGATGTTATTTTAAACTTTACTGTTTCATCCATCAGCTCTATTAACACGTATATTGCCAGATTAAGAGATAGATTGTCCATTAACTACGTGAGGACCATTCTTGAAATTTTGGAATCAACAAATTTTGTTGCTGGAAATTAACGTGTAATTTTGTTTTGAATGTATTTTTTTGCAACTTTGGTCTAAAATATGCCCTTTCACAATTAATCAAGTGCTTCTGCACTCCGGATCGAACATCAAACTATAGATAATATAATGGAATGGACACTAAACTATTTTCAAAAAGCTTGTAGCAAAAAAAAACTTGATTTATAAAAATATCGTCCGGTGTTTGAACAACATGCAAGCGGCTAGGCAGACACGCTCCACATTTTAACAATTTGAGCAGTCGCCTAAACGCCCTACCCTAACACCGCTTCTGGCTCTTATAATGTTTGAATTTTATTTGTTTTCTTATTACTGCTACTTAGTATTTTTAAATCTAAGAAATAAAGCCTTTTGGTATTCAGTTAGCTTTTTAAAAAGGAAACTTGATCATTCTTCTGTCTATTTATCATTAACTCATTGTCGAATTGATTGTATCAATTTATATCTTTCTAAATGAGAAGGAACTTTTTTTCGCAAAAAAAAACAATCGAAAAAATCTTTGCCGAAATATAAAAATTCCGTATATTTTCTGTTAAATAAGAATTTAAAAAATACTGCGTTGATTTCTGTAACGATGTGTAATCGCCTTCCTTTTTGCTGTCTCAAATATTTACCAGTCAATATTTTAAGCCTTCGTAAATTAAAAAAGTCTCAATCCATTCAGAATTGTTTAATATTCTATCTCATCGACAATAATTCGTAATTTATTGATCGACAACCTAATTCAAATTGATACTCTCGTCATCTTAGAGCATGTGTTAGCGAAATGAACACTGTAATCTTACAATCAAGGCTTTAATTTAATTTCTGATTTATCGACTCGTTCACTTCGTTACTAGTTTGTTAAATTTGTCTTATAATGAACTTTATTTTATCAAAAATATCTCAAGTAATAAAAAAATTATTCAGTCTCCCATGCCAAGTTTAACAGAAAATTTAACAATCAGCCAATTAAGAGACTGTCGCGATTGAACGGCTTCGATGAAAGCTCCATTATTTCTGACAATTAAACCGCTAAAGTCGAGATGATTTGTTTTAATGACAATTTCCTAAATTTTGAGATTATGACGAAACAATTCTAATCTAATTTAGACGGTTTGCAGCAAAATCAAGCATTCTGAGAGAGGAGCCCAGCGTTTTCTGTTTATCGCAGGTTTCACTTTATGTTGGAGCATTTGAAAATAGTACTGACTGCAGTTCGTTTCCCTTCTAAATAGCCATAAAGCATTGAATCTTGAGAATCCCTGAAAAGCGTAAACAAAATTACTGGCAGACGTGTGATTTTTGAATTTATTCTCCTGAATGTTTCTATTAAAGTATTTGCTGTTTAGATTCAAGTTTATAATAGTGAATTCAAGCTATTTCAAAGGTTACAGAACGATCTAAAAAATTATTAACATTCGTAAAAACCTTTAAATGATAATATATTTCATTGAACGTTGCTATTCCAGCCTAAACCTGTTAAGAGGAGCTGATATTTTGGAAAGAACAAAAAAGTTTATGCTTGGTTTTAATTAATTTAAAACAGCTCATTGAATTTGTCTTCAAGGTTACTAACGTAATCTTCAGACAGTTTCATGTTCTACAATAGTAGTATTCTTGCTACTGTAGTTTGTCGAGTTCATTTTTTAACGTTCCTTGTAGAATACTTCACAGAATATGCCTTCTTTAGATAAAAGCCTAACTTTCACTAGTTCTTCTAACAATCATTTTAAAAATCGACCCATCTTTAGAATATGCCTAACATCAAAGCCCTATTATCACTTCAATCAATAGGTTGGTAAACCACAGAAGACAAATCATCTGCGGCCAAAAACAGTAAAATACTTATGCGAACAACAATACGTTAGAAGCGAACCAACTATACATGCTAATCATATTTAATGATTCCTAGCAAAGTAATTTTTCGCATAAGCAGCAAAAAATAACGTGACAAACTCGAGAAGTTTCAACTTAAGTGTAAACAGTTTTGCGTTGTCTATCAATGAAAAATAGTTTCAAGAACTCAAGGATATGTTTTCTCAAAGTAATTTTTAAAGATTTTTGCATGTGAAATATTTTCAGGAATATAAATGGAAAGTATGTCATTGTTCTATATTCCAAATATAGTGTCAGAAATATTAGGATTCAGATATTTTTACATATTTAAATCATCCAGAACATATACATACATATGTATGTTAATGCTCTGAATCTTCTGGATAAATCTTAAACAATTTTAGTGCAAAAAATCTTTTCTAAATTTCAAATAGCACGAATTCCGGCATAATGTCTTAATAGAAGTAATTTAGTCAACATCATCGTCATCCAACCGTACATTGAATTAGTTCTGCTTCTGAAATTCCGCGACAATTTCTTAAGCATTGTTTAATTGTTCAAAAGAGATCAACTAAAACTTGAATAATTGCAGACAATTTTCAAGATTTCACGTCCTATTCACCGAATATTTTTCATCGAATAAAAGTGTGTAGAGTTGCTTAGTGATATTTTATTGCGACAGTTCCATATTTGGTGGCCTATCGAGTGTGCAATTTTTCCACATCATTTAATACTCTGGTCATGTGTGTTTCGTCTAATAATGCGAGAACTGAAGCCGAGATCTGAGAGATGGATGGAATGGATGAATTATATTATATGAGATGTGGATGCATACTTGCTTGGGTCGAGTGGAATTGTCTTTCTGTCTGACATGGAAAATGAAAACAATTCCGAGACATGTGTTCGATGACTAATTCCAATCGTTTGGAGTCACTATTTTAATTTGGGGCTCGTCTTGAAGATAAAAGATAGTCATTAGTTGTAATTTCAGTGTGTTCTGTGAAAGTTTATCTGATTTAGTGTTCCTGTGATGTGTATGTAGGGATTAAAAGCTTCCTTCCCCCGTATTTATGAAAAACTTGTTCATCATCGCAGTGAGTGTTAACCGTTTTCGTATCTCATGGAATATAACCATTGACTAAGAAAAGCTTATGATAAGATGTTTCTAGTTTTCAAGATGCATATGTGTCAAGCTATGGCATACCGGTTAGTTGTGCATCTATCAATGCTAATTTGTTTATATGCTTGTAATAAATTCTCGGCGTAAGAGTATATTATTGATTAATTAAAGTGCCTTGTCAGTTTGAAACATTTTCTGTACAAATTTTTTCGTTTACATTGAACTTTTTCTATCGGAGGCGCCTTATAATTTTTAGTTGCTTCAATTGTATGATGATTTTTTGCATTCTCCAAAAAGTTTTAACCTAGATATTAAAAAAAACAGGGTAAGCCTGCGTTTAAGTCATGAAAAATTCATTGTATTAACCTTTTTTCTGCCGTCTCCACATTGATAACATTTTTAATTTTCTTTTGCCTGAAAAATTTCTCAAGTTCTCTTGTGTTCAAGCTCATTAATGCGTTCTTCATTGTTTCATGAGTGCTTATCACTTATATTCTAACATTCATTTTGCACAGATATAAGTGATGAAAGCGCAAACTTTGTCTTACGTCACACACATCTCATCTGCATTTGATTAAATCATGCCATGCATATGGAGATTCTAGGTTATCAATTCCCAAGTGGATAATGACCTTTCTCACAAATGCGAACTGGTTCTGTTTGTTTTAAACTTGGCGGCAAAGAGGTAATCTTCAACCAAAGAGTTTATGTTGAATTTAGTTGATGTTTGCCATTTTATTTTGTATTGATTTAATGCTGTGGAATGGGAAGCTACCAAGACATGTTACATTGGGATCCACACAAAAAATTACAGACATAATTTTTCAATAAGCTTTCCTTTGCACAGCCAGAAGCAAATTGTTTATGTTGGAAAAGCTAATCCAACACATAACTTTCTCGAAAAACATAATTTTCGATATAATTTCCAAAAAACTACAAAACACACTCGCAGGTTTTTATGGTGGTGTACACCTGATCTTCCCTACTTTAAGGCTGAACGTTCACGAATACAATATCCTTAGACAGCGGACCACAAAATTTGAAATTTAATTTTTCAAATGAGGCTTAATCAGGCGAAATCTCTGGCCGTTACGAAATGGTTATGTTCGTTATCAAATCTATTTATCAGCTTCTCCGGCGCACGAAATCGTACATCACATCGCACTAAATATGATTCGATTGTATGTTTCCGAAGTTTGCATGAATAGGATACGCCACTATGACCCATACTCTTCTCACGGCGTGGAGACGTGAGCTGGCGCGTAATTTCACACGCCATGGGAAGCCGGCATGACGACTACCTTATAGTAATAACATCTGTCATTTTTCAAATCCATTCATCTTGAATGATGTTATGATGCAGACAAGGAGGTGACCTTTTTTCCGACGTTGGTGTGAAAATTGCAAATTTGGAAACTGATACATTGTAAATAATATGTGTAATCGATACTATATTATATAGTGTTTTTTGAATATACCGTTTAAAAAATTTCTTCGAGCGCGTATTCGACCCCATAATTATATATATAACATTTCGTAATTTATTTCCCGCCTGTAGCCAATCCTGCGTCCACAACGTGTAGATATTGGAGCTTAAACAAAAAACTTTTCAGTTGTCTCGTTCCTTATTATTGTTCAAGCTCAAATCCCTACATTTTCGAATAATACACTCAAACCTGTTTTTGTGCGATTTTTTTGTACGATATACGAAAATTTCAATCAAATTGAAACATAATTGACGACGTTATAAAAAAAATTAGTTTGTTTGATTGACCATGGAATCAGTTCATCACATTATTTAAGTATTGCGTCAGCCAATTACATTACAAATGTGTTTCATCACAAAATACGATCCCTATTCACCGCAAAAAAAAATTTTATGCGTTTTCTTTTATGCTATCTACCGCACAAAAACAGTTTTGAGTGTATAAGGAAATGTTCGAATCAAATGAAGAATTTAGAAATAAAATAAAGAAATTTCCTCATAAGATAAGTTAATTTTCTAATTATCAATTTATTTAGTTAATTCTAAAATTTCCTTGATTGAATGGATATTTATTTGATCTGGAAATTTCATTAATAGATTCGTAAACTTATTTGGTTATCTTGAAATATTTTCTAATTTGTTTCGCATATGTATATATTTGATTCCAAAAATTGCAAATTCTGCATAAAAATGCTATATTTCGAAGACCAATCACTGACTTTGTCGATGACCCTCGAAAAATACACTTGCATAAAAATGTCTCAAAAATTCGATGTGAAAAATAGTTTTCTTTTGAAAATTCGACTTTAATAACATAATAAATCTATTCTGCTTTGCAAATGCTTGCAACCGTTTTCTTATATTTTTATTTTTGTACTAAATTTATTTGGCAAATAATTCAAGCTTTATTACTTGTAAAGTTTTATTCAAACTGAGCTAAATTTATGAAAATAAAAAATACAAATTAAACTTCAATGGCGTTAATGCAAAGAATCCTTTTAGCTTTATATTAGCAATTGGCTCGGGCTAACGAACAAATTTCTAAACTCAACAACCGTAAAATCTATGTTGTTTCTTTGCCTCAAAACTATAAACTTTTAGAAGTTTCCGAGTATAAAAAGATCTCCCTTATCACTTACTACAATCATACTTCCTCGCGAAAAATTGCCACCCGCCGTTGAAGTTACTCAATTCAATTTTAAATATCAATCCAAATTACTGCTTAATGCATGCCCAATGGCCCTCTTTCATACGTAATATACAAATTTAAAAGCCATTATCCTTAACGATAACCATGAGTCACTGCTATCCCGCACCCCAAACCCACATCATAACTTTTAAAATGTATCTCGAAGATTTGCATCGTTCCATCTACCAATTGTTGTGTGCGATGAGTGCAAGACAATCTCTATCTGCTGGCAATGCTCGCGGTTGCTGTCGTGGGCGCTTCACACGATAAAGTCATGTATGTCATTTCGAGGCACTGTATGTAGTGTATGTGTTGCTGCTGATGTGGGCATTCCCAGCGCAGAGTGCAGCACATACCGCAATGCGTTTCGCATAAGAGTTAATTGATTTATTTGCTCATCATTCAAGAAAGTTCGTGAAATTCGTGCCTTCACTTAAATGTGCAAGTCTCACTGGATTTATACTGCTATAAAATGAAGATGATAATCCAATTGCTACATTCATGAAAACTTTATTAGATTGAACGCCACTGCACAATATCTGTTAACAAACGCATAAAAATCATAATGCAGGTGAATTTTCCGATTCATGTTAAGTGTACATCTTGTATCTAAAATAGTCAAAGCAATACCACACCTCAAATCCCTTAATTCCAACTGGTAAACAAAACTCAAGATTGTGGGCGTGCCTTGAACAACTTTTTTTTATATCGAACGAAGCTGTGCGACGACGTCGATACAATCGTAGATGTGTTCGTTTGTATACTATGTTGCTGTCAATTTTACGTCAGTTCTTCTATTCCATCCAACACTTGGTTCATGTTTTCACGTAAAATCCATTGAATTCGTGAAAAAAGTAAAATCCAGTGATGTGAATTACCAAACAGAAGCTAAACTCAGGTGTTTATAGCAGTCGCATTGACCAATTGCTGATATTGTTACGTTAAATTTGTTGTAAACATTCTCGCGTAAATTCGTCATTCATAGTTTTCTAGGGAAATTAATTGAATGAATAACTTGTCGTCGACGTTAGACCTTTTGGTCATTCGTATTTTTACCTGTGAACATCTTGCATTTTTCTGTCATCAGCTCTTCTCTTCCAGTGCCCACCTAATGAATATCATATTAATGTGTGTGTCTTTCTTTTTCTCGTCGTTTCAGTGATCCTAAACTCATCCGATTTTGATTTCCTCCTATCGAAAGGAAACAATAACGTCGCAGTTGAACGGAGCTCGCTTTTGTTAAAATTCGATCCATTACTAGGTCAACCAGTGCCTGTAAATCATCAGCAGCAGCTATCGCAAAAACAACAATCGCCTCCGATTCAAGGCAACAGCAGATCAATTAGCATCACAAGAAACGCTTCACATTTCGATACAAGTCGCCTTAGTCCAGCTTTCGAGGAGGAGGACTCACAGACCAGCAATAGTAACAATTTCTTGCACGACCCGTACGCGTCGGAAGCAAATAGTGACACAAGTCGAGCATCATTGAATTCAACCGTGCCAGTCGGCGGTGGTTGTGATGAGTGTTCTGTGAACTCCGTTTCTAGTTTAGACGCAAACGCTTCTGAACTCGTCGAAGCGAATGTTCCGGTCAGACAAAGCCCGCCAAATTTCCATGAAAATCAGAAGCTGTTGAAGGACCGGCACAATAGGAGACAACCTGAGGAGAAGAAAGTAAGAATTGATTCTAAAATGTATATTTTTTTTGTAATTCAATTGAATTCAATACACCCATTGGTTTAAGCACTGTCCAAATAGCCCCTATTGCATGTACTTTAGAACGCTTAATTGTACGCATCACATCCGAAATAAATGATGTATGTCGCAATTAGTTTTCCGCTTGATAAGTCAAAGCGCTGCTTTAAATTAATTGCTGAAAATGTCCATTGTTTGCATTCCCTCTTTAAAAAAGGAATATATCAGATTTATACTATTAATCACACATTGGAAAATAATCTACTCCTTTGAATTTTCTAGAGCAATGCTAAAATGAGCGTCGACGTTATTCAAGATATGAAGATTGAACATGACACAAAATCCATTGAGCATATAAAGTAAGTGTTGTACAATATTCCAATCACTTTTCAATACAAAAAAAAAATGTCCAGCAAAACTAATTCTTTCGTATCTTCATCGACAGTTCGCAAACAGATGAAAAGCACGACTACAAAATGGCAGAGCTTGAAAAGAAAATCAAAAATGAAAAGTAAGTGCTTGTAGAAAAACCTTATATGTAGATTAATTATGGGCAACAAAGAATTTCCAATCATTTCCATAAATGTCACTCAAATGAAATATCAATTTCAAATTTGACCTATTTTTTTGGTTGTTGCTTCTCGCCCTGTCCATGTGCTAGATGTCACGCGATGTCGATTCAAGTGTACGACTATTACGTAAAAATCATTTGTTGCGACTCGACCTATTTTTACTTTCCTCCATATTATCGCTCTCTTGTAGCTTTGATCTAATTATTGGTGGTACGTCGGTTAACACGAACAGCGTATGGAAATGGTGGATTTGTGAACAAGTGTGGCTGCAAGTGAAGCTAAGCGTTTTTTTGCATTGTGTTGCATTTCATTTGTAGTTAAGAATATACGTAGATCATTTGTAGATTAGATGAATTATTTTTATTTTCTAAAAGAATAAGGGGTACACCCACTATCTTTTTCTTTGGTTATTTCTTCTGTAGATACGCACCCTTTCCCGAAATCTAATAATTTTATCTAGACAAATATTCAAAACATACTGTCTCGTCTCAGATATACAATTTCGACTGTAGCAATAACAACTAGAAACTAAACTGCATTAAAAAGCAAAAGAGTCGTTTCAGATTCGACAAAGCAATTACATTTGATGTTTTCTTTTTGCTTACGAAAATTGTTGAATATATTTCATATTGGAATCCTTCATTAAAAATTAGTGCTGGGAACTTTTTAAGCATAGATGTAATTAGATTACTGATAAACTTCAGTTAAAAGCTTTTCAGAATCATTCAATTTGCGTAAGTATCTCCTGGAAGGCTCCTTGCGTAATTTCATCTAGTATTTCTATCAGCTACCTTCTAAAACAATTCCACGGAGTCTGAAAATTGCGCTAACTATCGAATTGCCACACTTACAGAATTTATGCGAGATTCATTCACCCTATAATACTTTTCTTGATAGACTCTCGGCAAGTTCGTGGATAATATGTAATAAATAAATAAAATATGTTAGTAGAAGAAGCAATAACTATTTACATACTATCGCCATCGCTCAGATGACGTTCCAACCCAAAGAATATTTAAATTTTTGTGGTTCTATTTTCGCCTGATTGATTTCAAATCGTCCTGAACCTATTCTATGTTTCTTCGTCATCTATTAAATTGTGATACAGCATAAATATTTGAATTGAATTATTTCGTAATAATATACTTGAATGCATCCAAATTCTTCTTTTTCTGGGATTTTTGTTGTTGAATTCTTTGTAGTTATTCGTTGCTAATTCTACAATAGAAAAGTTCAACGCCCCTATATTAAATTTATCATTATTAGCATCTAAATTAGAACGATCCCGAAAATATACTGAAGCGACATCTAAAAAGTATGTAGTGTGAATATGAAGATATCTTATAAAATCGACTGTGAATGAAGAATGGATCAGGAACGGCACTTTAGGATAATGCATCAAGAGCCGTAAAGGCACCTTTTGATTAAATTGCCCATGCAATATAATAAGATATTTTTCAATAATTTGTCCAAGTCTTTATTGTTTTTTGGAACTATTTTCTTCTTTTCTGGCTTAAGAGTCTGGGTGTTAGTTTGATTGTTCCTAGTCTATGTTGTTCAAAACGGTTAGGAAAAATGGTAAAAATTTATAGACTGTGAAATTTTCCTTTCCAAGTTAATTCAACAAACAATGCCATGCAGAATTTTATGAAGAAAGAATATAGTGTACTGAAATTTTTTATATTTTCTTATAAAATTAAAAATGTTCGTCCTTTTTTCAAATTATAATCACTTTTAATGTGTTCTATAGTTGAAGTCTTCTCAAGTGACTTTTGACTTTAAAGCAAATTTTTTATCTAAATAAATCCTAGAAAGTTCATTTAGAGATCGATAGTTGTTTTAACAAAGAACATGCTTTTCCTTCTCACATTTTCTGATGAAATCTCTTGGAATCTCGCTTTTCAAATCCCAATTTTGACCAATTTCAATCCGATCCAAATGATGTATTAAGGCATCATATTTTGTATTCGATCGTAAAGATTTGAATTTAATAAACTAATTAAATCCATCTCGGCCGAAGTGGATTGTAGATTCATCATATGAAAAGCATTGCTCGCGATAAAATTTATTGAAAATCCCTTTTTTCAGAGCACTGGCAATATAAATGGCGAAGAAACGAACCTTACAGCACCTTGACACGTTTCGAGAAAATCTTGTTTTCCTCGCGCGAGTCCGTGTCAACATACATTGTTCGTCGTGTAAAACACGTTATTTTTTGTTCAATTTTTATCTTACTGACCTGAGAATAAAATAATAAAACCTCGCTACCGGTCCTTGGTGCTGTAAGGTTGGTATCTTTGTTCCATGCCACATATTTGGATCTGAACTGCGACGAAAGACTACATATTTGTTTGATTCCCCAACAAAAGAAAGGGTTGTGCCACATTTTTCTTGATTCACGATGTAAGCTGTCGAAAGTTGTTAATAAATACGATTAGATTTTTTACTGGATGTGGTGCTACCAGGAAAAAACGGTTGCCGACAAAAAATTGTAAATTGTAGTATAATTCTTCGTTAGTTTTCAAAAAACTTCTTTAATTGTGCATGAGGTTTCTGGGAAAATTGCCTTGCCGGTAGCATCTATAACAAATCTGGTGCTTCAGCTCTGCAATCTCTATTTTTGACTTCGAGCTTTGGCGATGTTAAGTCAATGTGTCTGATGATATTTCTGCTGCAGTGGAATTGCCTGAATAGTTTTTAGAAGATTTATCGAAAAGTTTAAAGGAGATAGCAGACAAATTTTTGATCATCTCAAAACGGAAATAGTGACAGAAATAGGCGGAGCAGATGTTGAGTAAATCTTTCTCTAGGTATAAATTCCCCCTAATATCTTGTAACGCTTTAAATGTGCTGGGCTTAAATTGAAACCGTTATCAATCATGTATTGTACTCGAAAATCGTTTACCACCATTTCTCAAGCATGAAAAAAATCAGAAAGTATTGAGAAAACCACCATCTTCTTCATCTGTGGGGATCTTTTACAGAATTTATAATTTGGCCGCCTGGTGGCCCGAACACTTTCTTGAATCTCTTCGGTCTTATCAGCATTTTGCGGCTCAATCAAATATTTCACAGTTTGATCAACCATCATTAAATATGTTGGGCGAAATGTTTATAACTTTTTTGACAATAAACTAAATTATAATATTTTTTTATATAATATTTTTTACTATATAATATTTTTGATTGTATAATATTTTTGATTGTATAATAGTCGGTTCACATTTGATATTCAATTAATCTTGCATATTCCCTGGTCAATGCTAACAATTCTTTTTTCTATAACCAAAAACTATCACAAAAAGTCATCACTAATCAAAAATTAGCAGAATTAAACAAAAACTCTAATGAAAATATTCAACAATAACTTTTCGCGTCTAACTTGATAGAAATCCGCTTAGTAGGCTTCTATAAAAATTAGACATGTGCAACCAAAACGTCGTTGCCTTTCAAAACTTTCACTCGCTTTGTCGCTTTAGCAAAAAAATTTTACAAGTCTTATAAAACATTTTTCATCAATGTGCTACATCGCATCTTAATGCTGTTGAGCATGTCATATTTCCCATATGTTTTAAATTACTTCCTTCACTGGATCAATAAATTAAAAACTGGCATTTTTTTTGAGAGAAATATTAAGTGGTACGATAAAACAAGTGTTAATTATAGTTGTTAGTTTCAATGAATGGCAATTTATTGTATAGTTTATCAATTTCCCGTTTCACAGTCTTAAAACCGAAGATGTGGAGAAAAAACTCAAGGAAGCGGAACTGCGCGAAGAGGCCTTACTTAAACGAATAGCAGAGAAAGATCGAACAATATCAAAGATGAGGTAAGTGTGAATGCTTGAAATGTTTGATGTATATGTGATTTTGCTAATGTCTAATGATCCTAGTGGTGTTTTGGAAGCCTATGAAAAAGCTATTGCCGAGTTAATTGCGGAAAAAGAGCAAATCATACAAAATTATGAGAAACAACTGTCAGAAATCAAAGGAGATAGGGATCTCAACTATCAGCATTTGACTTCTTTGGAAGCAACATTTTCAGACCTGCATGCGTAAGTGTCTCGTATTTTCGCGCCAAACGACGTGTAAAGATTCAATAAAATTTCATTTTTAGAAAATACGAGCGCAGTAAGCAAGTCGCAGCCACATTAAAAGCCAATGAGGAGACTCTTTTAGCGGACAAAAAACAGAATTTGGAAAATCTGCGATTACAAGAGCAGCGATACGACAAAATGAAGAATCATGCCATGCAACAACTTGAAATGTAAAGTGGACATTTGCATTCCTCGGAATTGGATTAATTACAGCTATTATCCTTTTTAGTGCCAACAATAAGCTTGAAACACTCACAAAGAACCACGCAGTTGAATCAACAAAACTGAAAGCGCTTCTGAAGAAAGAAGAAATATCGCGGCTGTCAGTCAACGAACAGCTTCTGCAAAAATCCCGCGAGAACGAGGAACTTGTTAAGATATGTGATGAGCTCATAAACGGCCAAGGGAGTAGTTAGGCTCCCGTTAACTAAGGAAAGAACTCACATCGTTACAAACAACTTAAGAGGGAGACGTCGCAAACCTATTTTAGATCTTATCTTATCTTAAACAAAAGCTAAATAATATTAGTGAAGATAATACGGTAATGCAGACACTGGATGGAGAAAGCATTTGTAAATTTTTTTTAATTTCTTCAAAGTTTAAGAAGCCAAGAGTATATTTAATACAGCATGAACAACTGTGAATGAGGGCAAGCATCTATGCCACTTCATTCACGGCCGGAAATTTACGTTGATACATGATTGATAAATTGTTATGGTTTATGATTGTTTTTAAAATAACTGTGTGTGTCTGTTTTGATGATCATAAACATAAGAAAACAAACTGTCCAAATGAAGTTATTTTGTTGTTTCTGTTCTTGAAAGAAAGTCGGAGAATAACTTGGATTTCTCTCGCTTTCAGTATCTATTATTTTTATTTTGTCCAGTTTTATTGTCCTGTTACTCTATCCTAAACTTTCGCCACAAAGGTTTTTAGTATAAGTGTTCTTCCTCTGAGACATCGTCGCAAAGAATATTTTTTTTTACTAATTCAAACACATAACTGGACCAAGTCGGTTCAAATTGATTAAAGTCGCCATTGTTATTACATATTAACTTATTATTTTTCCTTAACTCGCTTTGAATGTAACTCGAATTATAACGTAGAAAAATAAAATTTATTATATTTTTTATATATCATGCATTTACATTGACATCTAATCTAAATTCATTCCTTTATCAAATATGAGCATTGCACAGTGAGAAGCAAGTGTAAGTCACATTGAAGAGAAGCGGAATTGTGGATGAACCACATTATCAACTACAGCTACATTGCATAAATGCGCCAGGGTGGTTGGCCATCGTGGACTATCACTGAACATAAATTCCTTCATGCAAACAAGCTCGTTCGGAAAGTGCGTTCATGACATTGCTTTGTAGTATACATACGTAACCATATGATCTGCATCCTTAACAATTGTTCCGTTCATTAAGTAGTCTGTAAAGCAATTTTATATTTGAACAGTCAAGCTACCTATGTTAGATGATCTTTTTTAAGGAGAAAATAGAAAATATACATGTACAAAAAATGTTCTTGTGTACATAGTGCACTTATGCCTTTTAATTAGAAAAAAACAATCGATGTTTTTCTTCGTTCGGAATAAAATCTGATGCAACTGCGGGTAAAGTATAGATAGATATTTTTAACATTTATGAAACAAAGATGTGGTACACCTAATGGTGACTATCAACACTGAGAATCAGGTGATAATAGCTTACAAGTGTGAATATCAAGCTAATGTCTGGATTTCAGTTAGTTTCGGAAGCAAAATTTGATTCGAAATGGTTCGTCTCCGAATTCTCGTGTGATTCTCCTGTTGCTATTTTCTGGCAGAAGTTGATACAAACATGCAATGTTTGTAAGAAGTGGTCCGAGTAAATCGATGGTAAAATGCAAATTCACTAAATAACATGCTTACTTCTTAAACACACTACATGCAATTCCTGTATTTTTGAGGAACCAGAATATCGTATCTGTTCAATTTAATAAAAGAAAATGCTGCATTATCTTGGATCAGCTTTGACCACTTATATTTAACTGCGCACTCTAAACTCCTGAATACAACGCACGCCACTTGTCTGGCACGCCACGTGTCTGGCACGCCACGTATCTGGCCCGTGCCTGGCACGCCACGTGTCTGGCCCGTGTCTGGCACGCCACGTGTCTGGCCAGTGTCTGGCACGCCACGTGTCTGGCCAGTGTCTGGCCCGTGTCTGGCACGCCACGTGTCTGGCCAGTGTCTGGCACGCCACGTGTCTGGCCAGTGTCTGGCACGCCACGTGTCTGGCACGCCACGTGTCTGGCACGCCACGTGTCTGGCACGCCACGTGTCTGGCCAGTGTCTGGCACGCCACGTGTCTGGCCCGTGTCTGGCACGCCACGTGTCTGGCCAGTGTCTGGCACGCCACGTGTCTGGCCAGTGTCTGGCCCGTGTCTGGCACGCCACGTGTCTGGCCAGTGTCTGGCACGCCACGTGTCTGGCCAGTGTCTGGCACGCCACGTGTCTGGCCCGTGTCTGGCACGCCACGTGTCTGGCCCGTGTCTGGCACGCCACGTGTCTGGCACGCCCCGTGTCTGGCACGAAACGTGTCTGGCCCGTGCCTGGCACGCCCCGTGCCAGACACGGGCCAGATACGTGGCGTGCCAGACACGGGCCAGACTCGTGGCGTGCCAGACACGGGCCAGACACGGGGCGTGCCAGACACGGGCCAGACACGGGGCGTGCCAGACACGTGGCGTGCCAGACGCGGGGCGTGCCAGACACCGTCCAGACACGTGGCGTGCCAGACACGTGGCGTGCCAGACACGGGCCAGACACGGGGCGTGCCAGACACGTGGCGTGCCAGACACGGGGCGTGCCAGACACGGGCCAGACACGGGGCGTTCCAGACACGTGGCGTGCCAGACACGGGCCAGACACGGGCCAGACACGGGCCAGACACGGGCCAGACACGGGCCAGACACGTGGCGTGCCAGACACGGGCCAGATACGTGGCGTGCCAGACACGAGCCAGACTCGTGGCGTGCCAGACACGGGCCAGACACGTGGCGTGCCAGACACGGGGCGTGCCAGACACGGGCCAGACACGGGGCGTGCCAGACACGGGCCAGATACGTGGCGTGCCAGACACGGGCCAGACTCGTGGCGTGCCAGACACGGGCCAGACACGTGGCGGGCCAGACACGGGCCAGTCACAGGGCGTGCCAGACACGTGGCGGGCCAGACACGGGCCAGACACGTGGCTTGCCAGACACGGGCCAGACTCGTGGCGTGCCAGACACGGGCCAGACACGTGGCGGGCCAGACACGGGCCAGACACAGGCCACACACGGGGCGTGCCAGACACGTGGCGTGCCAGACACGGGCCAGACACGTGGCTTGCCAGACACGGGGCGTGCCAGACATGTGGCGTGCCAGACACGGGGCGTGCCAGACACGGGCCAAACACGGGCCAGACACGTGGCGTGCCAGACACGGGGCGTGCCAGACACGGGCCAGACACGTGGCGTGCCAGACACGGGCCAGACTTGTGGCTTGCCAGACACGGGCCAGACACGTGGCGTGCCAGACACGGGGCGTGCCAGACACCGTCCAGACACGTGGCGTGCCAGACACGGGGCGTGCCAGACACGGGCCAGACACGTGGCGTGCCAGACACGGGCCAGAAACGGGGCGTGCCAGACACGTGGCGTGCCAGACGCGGGACGTGCCAGACACGGGCCAGACACGTGGCGTGCCAGACGCGGGGGCGTCCCAGACACGGGGCGTGCCAGACACGGGCCAGACACGTGGCGTGCCAGACACGGGCCAGACACGGGGCGTGCCAGACACGGGCCTGACACGGGGCGTGCCAGACACGGGCCAGACACGGGGCGTGCCAGACACGTGGCGTGCCAGACGCGGGCCGTCCCAGACACGGGCCAGACACGGGGCGTGCCAGACATGTGGCGTGCCAGACACGGGGCGTGCCAGACACGGGGCGTGCCAGACACGGGCCAGACACGGGGCGTGCCAGACACGGGCCAGACACGTGGCGTGCCAGACACGGGCCAGACACGGGGCGTGCCAGACACGGGCCAGATACGTGGCGTGCCAGACACGGGCCAGACACGTGGCGGGCCAGACACGGGCCAGACACGGGGCGTGCCACACACGGGGCGTGCCAGACACGGGCCAGACACGTGGCGTGCCAGACACGGGCCAGACACGGGGCGTGCCAGACATGTGGCGTGCCAGACACGGGGCGTGCCAGACACGGGGCGTGCCAGACACGGGCCAGACACGGGGCGTGCCAGACACGGGCCAGATACGTGGCGTGCCAGACACGGGCCAGACACGGGGCGTGCCAGACACGGGCCAGATACGTGGCGTGCCAGACACGGGCCAGACTCGTGGCGTGCCAGACACGGGCCAGACACGTGGCGGGCCAGACACGGGCCAGACACGTGGCTTGCCAGACACGGGCCAGACTCGTGGCGTGCCAGACACGGGCCAGACACGGGGCTTGCCAGACACGGGCCAGAGACGGGGCGTGCCAGACACGGGCCACACACGGGGCGTGCCAGACACGGGCCAGACACGGGGCGTGCCAGACATGTGGCGTGCCAGACACGGGGCGTGCCAGACACGGGCCAGACACGGGGCGTGCCAGACACGGGCCAGATACGTGGCGTGCCAGACACGAGCCAGACTCGTGGCGTGCCAGACACGGGCCAGACACGGGGCGTGCCAGTCACGGGCCAGACACGGGGCGTGCCAGACACGGGCCAGATACGTGGCGTGCCAGACACGGGCCAGACACGTGGCGGGCCAGACACGGGGCGTGCCAGACACGGGCCAGACACGTGGCGGGCCAGACACGGGCCAGACACGTGGCGTGCCACACACGGGGCGTGCCAGACACGGGCCAGACACGTGGCGTGCCAGACACGGGCCAGACACGTGGCTTGCCAGACACGGGCCAGACACGGGGCGTGCCAGACATGTGGCGTGCCAGACACGGGGCGTGCCAGACACGGGGCGTGCCAGACACGGGGCGTGCCAGACACGGGCCAGATACGTGGCGTGCCAGACACGGGCCAGACACGGGGCGTGCCAGACACGGGCCAGATACGTGGCGTGCCAGACACGGGCCAGACTCGTGGCGTGCCAGACACGGGCCAGACACGTGGCGGGCCAGACACGGGCCAGACACGTGGCTTGCCAGACACGGGCCAGACTCGTGGCGTGCCAGACACGGGCCAGACACGGGCCAGACACGGGGCTTGCCAGACACGGGCCAGACACGGGGCGTGCCAGACACGGGCCACACACGGGGCGTGCCAGACACGGGCCAGACACGGGGCGTGCCAGACATGTGGCGTGCCAGACACGGGCCAGACACGGGGCGTGCCAGACACGGGCCAGATACGTGGCGTGCCAGACACGGGCCAGACACGGGGCGTGCCAGACACGGGCCAGATACGTGGCGTGCCAGACACGGGCCAGACTCGTGGCGTGCCAGACACGGGCCAGACACGTGGCGGGCCAGACACGGGCCAGACACGGGGCGTGCCAGACACGGGCCAGATACGTGGCGTGCCAGACACGGGCCAGACACGTGGCGGGCCAGACACGGGCCAGACACGGGGCGTGCCACACACGGGGCGTGCCAGACACGGGCCAGACACGTGGCGTGCCAGACACGGGCCAGACACGGGGCGTGCCAGACATGTGGCGTGCCAGACACGGGGCGTGCCAGACACGGGGCGTGCCAGACACGGGCCAGACACGGGGCGTGCCAGACACGGGCCAGATACGTGGCGTGCCAGACACGGGCCAGACACGGGGCGTGCCAGACACGGGCCAGATACGTGGCGTGCCAGACACGGGCCAGACTCGTGGCGTGCCAGACACGGGCCAGACACGTGGCGGGCCAGACACGGGCCAGACACGTGGCTTGCCAGACACGGGCCAGACTCGTGGCGTGCCAGACACGGGCCAGACACGGGGCTTGCCAGACACGGGCCAGAGACGGGGCGTGCCAGACACGGGCCACACACGGGGCGTGCCAGACACGGGCCAGACACGGGGCGTGCCAGACACGGGCCAGATACGTGGCGTGCCAGACACGGGCCAGACACGTGGCGGGCCAGACACGGGCCAGACACGGGGCGTGCCACACACGGGGCGTGCCAGACACGGGCCAGACACGTGGCGTGCCAGACACGGGCCAGACACGGGGCGTGCCAGACATGTGGCGTGCCAGACACGGGGCGTGCCAGACACGGGGCGTGCCAGACACGGGCCAGACACGGGGCGTGCCAGACACGGGCCAGATACGTGGCGTGCCAGACACGGGCCAGACACGGGGCGTGCCAGACACGGGCCAGATACGTGGCGTGCCAGACACGGGCCAGACTCGTGGCGTGCCAGACACGGGCCAGACACGTGGCGGGCCAGACACGGGCCAGACACGTGGCTTGCCAGACACGGGCCAGACTCGTGGCGTGCCAGACACGGGCCAGACACGGGGCTTGCCAGACACGGGCCAGAGACGGGGCGTGCCAGACACGGGCCACACACGGGGCGTGCCAGACACGGGCCAGACACGGGGCGTGCCAGACATGTGGCGTGCCAGACACGGGGCGTGCCAGACACGGGCCAGACACGGGGCGTGCCAGACACGGGCCAGATACGTGGCGTGCCAGACACGAGCCAGACTCGTGGCGTGCCAGACACGGGCCAGACACGGGGCGTGCCAGTCACGGGCCAGACACGGGGCGTGCCAGACACGGGCCAGATACGTGGCGTGCCAGACACGGGCCAGACACGTGGCGGGCCAGACACGGGGCGTGCCAGACACGGGCCAGACACGTGGCGGGCCAGACACGGGCCAGACACGTGGCGTGCCACACACGGGGCGTGCCAGACACGGGCCAGACACGTGGCGTGCCAGACACGGGCCAGACACGTGGCTTGCCAGACACGGGCCAGAGACGGGGCGTGCCAGACACGGGCCACACACGGGGCGTGCCAGACACGGGCCAGACACGGGGCGTGCCAGACATGTGGCGTGCCAGACACGGGGCGTGCCAGACACGGGCCAGACACGGGGCGTGCCAGACACGGGCCAGATACGTGGCGTGCCAGACACGAGCCAGACTCGTGGCGTGCCAGACACGGGCCAGACACGGGGCGTGCCAGTCACGGGCCAGACACGGGGCGTGCCAGACACGGGCCAGATACGTGGCGTGCCAGACACGGGCCAGACACGTGGCGGGCCAGACATGGGGCGTGCCAGACACGGGCCAGACACGTGGCGGGCCAGACACGGGCCAGACACGTGGCGTGCCACACACGGGGCGTGCCAGACACGGGCCAGACACGTGGCGTGCCAGACACGGGCCAGACACGTGGCTTGCCAGACACGGGCCAGACACGGGGCGTGCCAGACATGTGGCGTGCCAGACACGGGGCGTGCCAGACACGGGGCGTGCCAGACACGGGCCAGACACGGGGCGTGCCAGACACGGGCCAGATACGTGGCGTGCCAGACACGGGCCAGACACGGGGCGTGCCAGACACGGGCCAGATACGTGGCGTGCCAGACACGGGCCAGACTCGTGGCGTGCCAGACACGGGCCAGACACGTGGCGGGCCAGACACGGGCCAGTCACAGGGCGTGCCAGACACGTGGCGGGCCAGACACGGCCCAGACACGTGGCTTGCCAGACACGGGCCAGACTCG